>CM028326.1:13186900-13786900 GCA_016647705.1 Eucommia ulmoides
TCCGGAGCTAGATCAGTCTTCCGTAGTATTTTGTTTGTGTATTTCATTGCTACGGACTTATCACATCTGTATTCATGGCATCCGAAAGAGAAGGTGATGTCCCATCTCGAACCGCTTATGCTCCATAGTTATCCGCCCGCTTGGATTCAACTCGTGCCCCTGAGGCCACGGTCCAACGTGTTACCACCGTCTTACTCAATGGAGCGAATTTCCCTGCCTGGTCCCGCTCTCTCCATCTCTACCTTGGTGGAAAACGTAAGACCGGATGACTCAACGGAACTGAGCCAAAGCCAGATATCAACGATCCCAAGTTTACTCAATGGGACGCTGATAATTGTACCATCCTTGGGTGGATCTTCAACTCTATGGAGGAACGGATCTATAACATCTTCATGTTTCACGAGACGGTCAGTGGATTATGGTCTGCTCTTACGAAGATGTATGCTCATTCTCGCAATGAATCACGGATTTTTGAGCTCTACCGTGAGATTTCCCACGCCTCCCAGGCATCCTTGGGACTTTCAGTTGCAGATTACTTTGGTTACCATCAATCTCGGTAGGAAGAACTTGCGCACTATGAACCTCTGAGTGAATTCCTTGAAGATGCTGCTAAGATCGAAGCCAAGCACCAGGATCGTCGACACACATACCATTTCTTGATGGGTTTAAATCCAGAGTACGAGAATCTTCGCACTCAGATTTTGAACATATCACCGATGCCGGATCTATACAATGCATTCTCTACTGTTGACAATGATTCCAAACGTCGGCTCCTTCTCCCACCTGAAGTCCCTTCCTCAGTCCTTGAGCAGATGGCTTTTCCGCTCCATCTGGTTCGCAGATGGCCTTTCCGGCCCCTTCTGGTCCTCGCCCATCAGGCACGAGGCCATATTGTCAACACTGCCGAAAGCCTGGTCACACCATTGATCGTTGTTACAATCTTCATCCTGAATTGAAACCCCGAAACCTAGGAGGGCGGAAAGGAAGAGGAGGACCACATACTGGTGTTATTGCCAATATTATCCCTGGTTCAGAAAATTCTCCATCAGCTTCGCTGGATATTTCCCACGTCCAGGCCCAACTTGCCCAACTTCAGGCTCAGTTAACCACTTTGGCATCGTCTTCCGGCCCCACGGCTGCTCTTGCCTCCGGTACTTCTACTGCACTTCATGGTAAGTCTGGCTGCCCTACTTGGATTCTGGATGCCGGGGCTAACAATCACATGACTGGTGAGATTTCTACCATCACCTCCCCTATGTCACCTATTAACAAGTCTGTATGCATTGCCGATGGTACCTCTATCCCTATTCGTTGTCAGGAAAATGTCTGCTTGTCCCCTGATATCACTCTTCACTCTGTTTATTATGTTCCTAAATTTTCCTATAATCTTCTATCCGTTAGTTGTCTTGGCAAAAAATCTTAACTGTGCCATTGTGTTTTTACCTAATTGTTGCCTCTTGCAGGACCTGACTACGAGGAAGATTTTTGGCAGGGGATATGAACGCGATGGCCTCTACTACTTTGGCAGCCCTCCACTTCCACCTGTTCCACCTTTTAGTATGTAAGCTTCTGTACTACCTGTTTTTGATTCCTCTATGTGTTCTTTCAAAAGTTTAAACTTGTGGCATGCTCGTTTAGGACATGCAAACTTTCAGTATTTGTGTTGGTTGTTTTCATCTCTTAATAAAGCTTGCAAAGACTTTAAATTTCAATGTGTAGTTTGTGAATTGTCTAAACACACATGTACCTCTTATATTCCTCGCATGCACCGTGCCCCCCAAGCATTTGATCTTATCCATTCTGATATTTGGGGACCCTCTCCTGTTACAGCCATTTCCAAACACCGCTACTATGTCACCTTCATAGATGATTATAGTCAGTGTACTTGGGTTTATTTGATGAAGCACAAATCCGAGGTTTACACTCACTTTACCCACTTCCTTCAAATGATAAAAACCCAATATAAAACCATTGTGTGCAATATCAGGTCTGATAATGGCCGAGAATACTTATCCGGTGAATTTTGAGCTGAGCTTAATAAGCACGGTATCCTTCAGCAACTTACCTACCCCTACACCCCTGAGCAGAATGGTATGGCGGAACGTAAGAACCGTCATATCATGTCTGTCGTCCGTTGTCTTTTGCGTGAAATGAATGTTCCCAAATCTTTTTGGCACACGGCTGTTCTTACTACTGCATATCTCATTAATCGCACCCTGAGCCGTGTCCTTACTGGTAAAACCCCCTTTCATATATTGCAACCCACTAGCACCCTTTTTCCTATCTTACCCCGTGTCTTTGGTTGTACGCGTTTTGTCCAGAATTGGAGCCCTACTCGCACTAAGTTAGATGATAAATCTATCCGGTGTGTTTTCCTCGGCTATTCTTCCATGTCAAAATGATATAGGTGCTACGATCCAGTTACCTACCGTACTTACCACTCTCTCCATGTTACGTTCCTCGAGACTGTACCCTATTTTTCTGGTATTGTATCTTTTCCACCTATTCAGGCACCCACTACTGGGGATCATACTCCACTTCCGCGTCCTATTCCTGTCTTAGATATATATTCCCTGACCACATCACATCCACCACTGGATACCTCACCTACCCCCTTACGAGTCAACTCTCGTCGTCCACGTGTCTCACATCCCCTGCCGACATCTTCTCCGGACTCAGGAATATCTTCCTCTTCCATTATCTTT
Organism: Eucommia ulmoides; assembly: GCA_016647705.1. Taxonomy (NCBI): domain Eukaryota; kingdom Viridiplantae; phylum Streptophyta; class Magnoliopsida; order Garryales; family Eucommiaceae; genus Eucommia; species Eucommia ulmoides. The sequence continues at coordinate 13,189,606 of CM028326.1, forward strand.
GACCCTGTTCCCCGCCGTTACCCGACTCGGGAACGTCACCCACCATCCCGCTACCTTCTTTCATGTTCTACTAATCATTCGATTTCCAAGTATTTGTCTTTTCAGGGTCTCTCAGATCAATATAAATCCTTCTTTGGACAAATTAATTCGGTTGTCATTCCTCGCTCTGTTCATGAGGCCCTCCAGAATCCACAGTGGGTTGCCGCTATGCAAGCAGAGATGGATGCCCTACAGCGGAATCATACATGGGACTTGGTTGATTTGTCGACTGGTGAACGGCCGGTTGGTTGTAAGTGGGTCTTCAGTGTGAAATATCTAGCTGATAGTTCGATTGATCGGTACAAAGCCCGGCTTGTTGCTAAGGGCTACACACAAATCCCGGGTAAAGACTTCGGTGCCACCTTTGCCCCGGTTGCTAAATTAACTACTGTCCGATTTCTTATTTCGTTGGCTGCATCTCATTCTTGGCCTCTGCACCAGTTGGATGTCAAGAATGCATTCATTAATGGTGCCCTGACTGAGACTATCTATATGGAGCCTCCACCGGGATTTCGGTCTCAGGGGGAGTATTCAGGCAAAGTTTGTCGACTCCGAAAATCCCTCTATGGACTTAAGCAGTCTCCTCGTGCATGGTTCCGTCAATTCAGTGAAGCCATCCTCACTATGGGATTTATCTAGTGTCACTCAGATCATACTTGCTTCATCCATCGCCAACACCAGGGACGGTGCATCATTATCTCAGTCTATGTGGATGATATTATTATCACAGGAGACGACGCACCTGACATTTAGCAAGTAAAGAAAGATCTCAGACAGATTTTTGACATCAAGGATTTGGGTCATCTCCGCTACTTTCTTGGTATTGAGGTTGCTTGGTCTCGGAAAGGTATCTCTCTCTCCCAGTGAAAATATGCTCTTGATCTTCTTCAAGACACTGGGATGCTTGGATGTAGACCAGCCTCCACTCCCATGGATCTGAACCTTAAGTTAACAACAGACTCGGGAGAATTATTATCAGATCCAACAGTATATCAGCGACTTGTGGGACACCCCATCTATTTGACTAATACAAGGCCATATCTTACGTATGTTGTCAGTGTTGTGAGCCAATTTATGCACTCACCACGTACATCACACATGGATGCTGTCTATCATATCCTTCGGTACCTCAAAACATGCCCCGGTCTGGGTCTCTTCTATATGACAGGGATACAGGAGGGACTCTCCTGCTTTACAGATACTGACTATGCAGGATCGAAGGATGATAGATGTTCGACCTCTGGTCTGTGCACCTTTAACGGAAAACACCTAATGTCGTGGAAGAGTAAGAAGCAATCCGTTGTTTCCCGATCTTCTGCCGAAGCTGAGTATCGCGCTATGGCTCAAGGAACATGTGAACTCCTTTGGCTTCGTTCCTTTTTGACCGAGTTAGGACTTCCCGTTGGAAACTCATCTAAGTTGTTCTGTGACAACAAATCTGCCATAATGTTATCCTCAAATTCAGTTCTTCATGAGAGAACGAAACACATTGAGGTAGATATCCACTTCATTCGTGAAAAAGTCCAATCGGGAATCATCACACCAGCCTTCGTCCCATCTTCAGAACAGGCTGCTGATATGTTCACCAAGTCTACAGGACCATCTCTCCTTCAGTCAGCTATTAACAAGTTAGGGCTCATCAACATTTTTGCCCCAGCTTGAGGGGGAGTGTCGAAATATTATATTTATGCGTTAATTTATATTTTTGGTATCTTTATTGTAGGGCTTTATTAAGCCTATTTATTTCAATAATATTCTTCCTAATTTAGTCTGCTCTTGCGGCTATATAATTAGGAGAATAAGACTCATTCTGTATGTACAGAAAGTATCAATATAATTTTCTTCTTTCCCTATATCCTTTAGAAGGCGTCAATCAACTCTCCACGGGTAAACTAATCTCTTTGTCCGTACAAGAGCTTGTCCACCGTGACGTCGGTGGCGAGAATCAAGGATGAAAAGGAGGCTTGGTGGACAAGGCATTCGAGTTCATCCAAAAAAAAACCGCGGTCTCACGACCGAAGCAAAATACCCCTACAAGGGCACCGATTATTCTTGCAACAAAAACAAGGCGGCAAGCAGTGTGGCCAAGATAACTGGACACGAAGACGTTCCGGCCAATTATGAGAACACGCTGTTATAAGCAGTTGCCAATCAGCCAATCTCAGTAGCCATCGATGCTAGCGGATCTGACTTCCAGTTCTATTCGAGCGGCGTGTTCAACGGGGAGTGCGGCACCGACCTAGAACACTCAGTCACTGTCGTCAGCTATGGGTCAAGCGATGATGGAACCAAGTATTGGCTAGTTAAGAATTCATGGGGAACCAGTTGGGGCGAAGAAGGGTACATAAGAATGGAAAGAGATGTTGATGCAAAGGAAGGTCTTTGTGGGATTGCTATGCAAGCTTCATATCCAACTGCTAAAAGTAAATGATTTCATGTGTTATATAGTCTAAATTACACATGTAAGGGTTGCCAATATTGGTCCTCATTTCAAGCCCTTTTTTCGTTGTTTTTCTTTATTTTTTTTCCCCTCATTTCAAACTCTTGCTTATCTATACCAAGCAGCGAGAACTTTGATAAAATATATGGACAAAGTATTTTATGTAGGAAAGTATGATTCGGAAAAATGATTAATTATTTAAAAAGAAAGAAAATATTTATATGCAGACATATCTTTTCTCCATCTCACACACAGTGACTCAGATGGAATTCAATACTTAAGATGCCTATATATTGAAAGCAATAAGAAAAAAAAAATGGAAGACATTCCAGAGGCCTCAGATTGTAACCATTGAATTAACACTCAGAAGCTAATTCTATAGGTTACACATCTGAACCAGATTTTGTAACTATCCGCATTTACGAATCTAAACAGTCACAAGAATTAGGCTCTATTTAAATTTGTTAATCTGATTTTTGGAATATTTTTTTTCTCTTAAAAGATACCAAAGCCAACCCTAGCATTCCTGGATACAAACCAAGCCAAGCATTCCCCAAGACCCCAAGATCCCAAGCCTAGGTCCAAGCCTGAGCCCAGCGGTCGGTCGGACAGACAACGATGGCCAGCTCGTGGTTTTATTTGTTTTATAACCATTAACCTACTTCATGTCCATAACACTTGAGGGCCATAAGGGGCTTGCCTTCATATTAATGAATGACAATTCATATTCTTCACTAACGCATGTGGAATAATCCACACAACACATCAATCAACAACTTTAAGTGAGCACTTTAATTGATGTTTATTTACCTCAAAATATTTTTTTGTAAATAAATATATCCTCACTAAATAAAACAAATTGGTATATTAACGTGTCGCAGCAGCCACCAGCGATTTTTGCTCGCCGAAGAAAGAGGATGAGGGAGGAAGAAAAAAGTGGGAAGAAAGTATAAAAATGAAAAATTTAAAGAGGATTGTGTATTAAGAATTTAAAAGGTAATATAGTACAACAACAACTAAGTTTTTGTCTCACTTATGTAAAGTCGGCTACATGAATACATTTACACCATAGTGACTGATCAAGGGTCATCCCTTTCGTCAGGTTTAATGTTGTCAAATCTTTCTAATAATCTCGTCTATCGTCTTCTTAGGTCTATCTATTCCTCTAGTAGCTCCCTGCACTTGAATTAAATCACATTTTCTCACTAGTGCTTCTATGGGTCTTTTATACACATGTTCAAACCATCGTAAACTATTTTCTCTAATTTTCTCTTCGATGGGTGCTATTCCTAAATTCTTTCTAATAGTTTCATTCTTAATTTTATCCATTCTCGTCTTCCCACTCATCCACCGCAACATCTTCATTTCTGTCATCCCAATTCTATGGACATGATTTATTTTTATCGCCCAACAGTCTAAACCATACAGAAGCGTTGGTCATATAGCAGTTTTTTAGAATTTTTCTTTAAGTTTCAACGGGATTCTACGATCACAAATCACCTCAACTGCACTTCTCCACTTTAATCAACCTGCCTTAACTCTATACGTAATATCTTCCTCGATTTCACCATTACCCTGAATCAATGAACCTAAATATCTAAAATGATCAACATTTGGTACCTCCTCATCTCTAATTTTAATTGCACCACCGTCTCACCGAGCATTACTAAAATTGCAATGCATGAATTCCGTCTTATTTCTGCTAACCTTCGAGCATTTAGACTCTAAAATTTCTCTCCATCTTTCTAACTTAGTATTAAGACCCATTCTACTTTCGTCAACTAATATTATGTTATCCGCAAACAGCATACTCTAAGGTACTCCATCTTGAATATATTTTGTGAGCTCATTCATCACTAAAACGAAGAGGTAAGGACTTAAAGATAATCCTTAATGTAAGCCTATATTAATAAGAAATGCACAAGTAATGCGTCATCATGTTCGAACACTAATAACTATAGTAATTGAATTAAATAATTTTTTAAAGAGTATAGAGTTAGCAAAAAGTGGTGTAAATTTAGAAGCACCCTTAAGGGTCCATGAACTTTATATATTTTCTCACCGTCGACACAAGCAACCCTCTCAATTTTTAAAAATTACTTAAATTTCCCCTTTTCACCTAAAAAGTGGTTCAACAAAAATTAAAAAAGCGACACAAATTTAGATGTATTGGATGTGTATATAGCACAACTTTAGGTTAAACAAGAAAGAAAACCACTCCTACTGAATAAGTTAACTAGTGGAATAAATAAAACAATCAAATTATTCAACATGGTCTAAATACCAAATGTGACCCATATATAAATAAAGTAAATATTAAATATTCCAACACTCCCCCCTCAAAGTAAAGAGAAGATGTTTTGGAATCCCAACTTGACAAGAGTTTACTAAAGATCTTCTTCCTGTCCGATAACTATGAAGATGATGTTGACTAAAGATCTTCCTTTCGGAAGCCATGAAAATGAATGGTACTATGAAAAAATGGAAGAGTTGTTTCCAGAGAAAACAACAGGGACACGACGAAAGGAATGGACATTCAGTTACCTAGACGATGAAGATAAAAGCTTGATCATTATCTAATACATCCGACACAACAAAAGGGGGACACAAGCAACTAGACAACGCTGCTAAGGGGGTTGCGAATCAACTGAACAGTAGAGCAGGGCAACACACTGGGGCTGCAAAATTGATACTAGCTAAACAACATGGCAGCAAACTAGATTTCAACAAGTGTTGGACCTCCGTACAGCCGTGAGGTAGCGACAGGTTAGTGACAGCGAGATAGGCTGTGTAGCACTGTGGATGGAGGTTCGCACGGTGACGGTGCTTAAGGTTTGAAGGCAGAAGGTTTGAACTCTGGATAGTAAAAACATATTTTTGTATATGTTGAAGATATTTTACCCTGTTTTATATAGGTCAACATTAAACTAAACAATGAAGTAAATCACCCATAATAAACGGGTTAATTAATGAAGAAAAAAAAAATCAATTGGTCAACATGACCTAAATACGAAACATCACCCAAATACTTTTGTTTTCTTGTTGGTACAAACATGAGTAGAGAAAACACTACGGGTTGCAAATCAAATGCTACCGGATCCATTTCCGCAAACAAAAGGCGGGTAATGTCCTTTGGTGGTGATTCCAAGATGTTCAAATCCACACCACTTTCCATGCCTCTTCCATCAAGATAGTCAGTGCATTTGTTAGTTTCCCCCTGGGGAGAATTGCAAGTTGTAGTTGTGTATTTCTACAAGTTGTCTATTTCTACAAATCTCTTGCAATCCTCCACCCACCGTTTGAATATGTGATTTTCCAGGCAATCTCCAAGAATGAGGGATACCTAAATACTAAATAATACCTTATAAACATTATCTACATATAAATGTAGGTGATAAAACTGTTTGTTTCATTGGAACATTTACTTCAATGAGAGTAAAGCCAAGACACCCCTTGTCATTTTGAATATCAAAAACACCTCATATCATTTTCATAATACCTGAAACACTTTTACCACATTTTATTAACCAAACTACCTGGCAACATGATTTTTTTTTTTTAATTATTATTATTTTTTACTTTCTACTCCTCTCTACCCCGCATATTCTTCTCGTACATCTAAGCCATGGTTTGTAATGTGTTTTGCCCATTTGCCGGCAACAGAATCAAATTAGATCTATTCCCAGTTTCACATACAAATTGGAATTTAAGGTTCAAGAAAAATTAAACCCATAACCTAGCAACTATAAGTGCAGCTGCTTTATCATGGATGAAAGAAACGGTACGCAGGAACCCAAAAAAACATATAATATAATATAATATTTATATATGTGCGCGCGCGCGCAAGCAGTCAAGGAATACATTAACATGAAACAGGACAAGTATTGGAGCCTTGTCAACTTGTCCGAATCAGAACATTTCAAAAGGCACGTAAACATGCAATAATTTTCCTTCCAAGTAGCGTGGATCCATGTGCATTTGGACAACTAAATTTGTTGCCTATATAAAGCTCAAGCCAGAATGCAAGAGATCACCAAACCTAGTTATTGACTCAATTAATAATCCTAGTATTTCCATTCGATAATACAATGGGTTCCCCAAACCGGTCCGAATACATTTTCTTGGTTGTCCTCCTTGTTTTTGCAGTTTCCGCCTCTCTCTCCACTTCCCGATCCCTCTCTAAGGAATCAATTCGCGAGAGCCACGATCAGTGGATGACCCGTTATGGACGGGTCTACAAAGATGCTAATGAGAAGAGCAAACGTTTCGACATATACAAAGCAAATGTCGAACGGATAGACTCATTTAACAAAGATTCGACCAAGTCTTATAAGCTATCCGTCAATAAATTTGCGGACCTCACCAACGAGGAGTTTAGAACCTCGCGAAACAAACTCAAGACGAGAGAATGTTCCACCGACCCAATTTCCTTCAAGTACGAAAATGTGAGCGCAATACCTCCTACCATGGACTGGAGAAAGAAAGGAGCCGTGACGCCAGTCAAGGACCAAGGCCAGTGCGGTAAGAAACTAAGGGCATGTTTAACTGTCTAAATTATTATATTTTAATAATTATTTTATTTTTTAAATTAATTTGTGATTAACCAAACAAAAATATATAACAATTTTTATTATATGAAATGGTAAATTGCACGATATTATTAATAATAGCCAGACTCGAACCCTTGACCTCCTAGTGAGAATCAAGAGTCGTGGACACCACAGCAAGCTCAAGTTAGTTCCCTAAATTGACCAAACACTGAACAGTGTTTTGTTGTCTAACAATTCATAAATTAACTAATTGTGAACTAAGGCCCCCTTTGGCTGTCTAAATTGACCAACTTACGAATTGGACAACCAAACAAGCTCTAAACTCCAACTGCCAGTTCAAATAAAATCCTAACAGAACACTTTAATCCTAATAGTTCCTCCGCTATTTTAATTGTAAAAATACAGGATGTTGTTGGGCATTTTCTGCTGTGGCAGCTATGGAAGGCGTCAATCAACTCTCGACGGGTAAACTAATCTCTTTGTCCGAACAAGAGCTTGTTGATTGTGACATCAGCGGCGAAGATCAAGGCTGCAATGGAGGCTTGATGGACAATGCATTCAAGTTCATCCAAAAAAACCGCGGTCTAACGACCGAATCAAATTATCCCTACAAGGGCACCGACGATTCCTGCAACAAAAATAAGGCGGCAAGTAGTGCGGCCAAGATAACAGGGCATGAAGACATTCCGGCCAATAGCGAGAGCGCGCTGTTAAAAGCGGTTGCCAATCAACCGATCTCGGTAGCCATCGATGCCGGCGGATTTGACTTCCAGTTCTATTCGAGTGGTGTATTCACCGGAGAGTGTGGCACCGAGCTAGACCATGGAGTAACTGCTGTTGGCTACGGGTCAAGCGACGATGGAACCAAGTATTGGCTGGTTAAGAATTCATGGGGAACCAGTTGGGGCGAAGAAGGGTACATAAGGATGGAGAGAGGTGTCGCTGCAAAGGAAGGTCTTTGTGGGATTGCAATGCAAGCTTCATATCCAACTGCATAAGATCTCATGCTAAAAGTAAATGATTTCATGTGTTATATAGTGTAAATTACACATGTAAGAGTTGTCAATATTGGTCCTAATTTCAAACTCTTGCTTATCTATACTAAGCAACAAGAACATTGTAAGTTCTACTCAGCATGTTATTCAATGTTGAAATGATATATATGGACAAAGTATTTTATCTTGGAAAATATGATTCGGAAAATAATTAATTATTAAAAAGGAAAAAAAATATTTATATGGAAACATAATAGATTGATGGTTACAAAAATATTCTAAATTAGCATATGACAACAAAATTATATAATTGGAATTGAAATTAAAGCATAGAAACTAAAGATAGAATGTTGAACAAAAAGTAAAGTAAAAAAAACTAATTAGAACCTACTTACTACATTATAGAAGAAAAACAGAATGAAAACCCTGATAACTCGTATTACGATATCTTCTTAAAGCTGGTATCAGCACATGGAAACCAGGAGCTCAACGAACATCCCTCTCTTTCTCTCTCTCTCTCTCTCTCTGGAACAGTAATTCATATGGATTCGTGAATGCAATACATTGGATGCTTATACGCTGAAAACTGATTGCTCTTATGTAGGGAGCAAAAAATGAAACGAAAGACATTCAAGAGGCCTCAGATTGTAACCCTTGAATTAATACTCAGAAGCAAATTCTGTAAGTTAGAACCAGATTTTGTAACTCTGCAATCACGAATCTAGACAGTCACAAGGATTAGACTTTGTCTGGATTTGTTAATCTAATTTTTGGAATAAATTTTCTTTTAAATGATACCAAAGCCAAGCCAATCATTCCTCAAGACCCCAAGTTTAGGCCCGAGCCCGATGGACGAAAGGCGGTGGCAGCGCGCGTGGTTTTATTTATTTTATAATCGTTGGTTTACTTGATGTCCATAACACTTCAGGACCCTAAGGGGTTTGCCTTCAAAAACTAACACAAATATTAATAAATGACTATTCGCATTCGTCACTAACTCATGTGAACCCCACAACACATCAAACAACAACTTCAAGTGAACATTTTAATTGATAATTTTTTAGTCATCTCTAAATAATCTTCGGCAAATGAATATATCACATTCATATTCTCACTAAAGAGAACAGATTCGTACCTTAGTCACAATTTAAGATTTAGTCCCACATGTAATTAGGTTCAAAAATACCCAAAAAAAAAATTGTATAACATTTTATTTACATATATTAGATGAAGCATAGTCTAGCCTATGTAATAAACAAAACCACAAAGAAAACATGTGTAAATCGCACAAAGAAGACATGCGACTTATGTACTTCACTAAATTTCAACTTTATACAGAGTTATTAAATCTCAAATGTACTAGATGATGATAGATATTCTATATTTGTCGTCATTTCTCTGAATTTTTCCGATAGTAGACATGCTTCCATTTTTTTATAGTACCGTCCATCTTCATGGCTATTGGAAAGGGGCAAGATATCCAGTCACCTATTATTTCTTGCCTGGATATCTCGAGTGAACTAAATGCACCACCTCAACGTGTCACGAGTGTATAATTGAACAAGTAGAATTTCTATGTCATGTCACGTTCGTTTCACCTCTATCTTGATGGAAATGCAAGACTAGTGAATTTTGGGGATTAAGAAGCAACCGACCAAGACAGATCCCAATTCCGCTCGGTGGGATATAGACAATTGTGTCATCTTGGGTTGAAGGTTTAACTTGATAGATGATCGGCTCTATAATATGTTTATGTATCATGAGGCCGTTTATGGGTTGTGGTCTGCCCTAACGAAGATGTATGCCCATGCATGGTATGATTTCCGCATATTTAAACCTCATCGTGAAATTACTCATACCTTCTAGGAAACCTTGGGGTTCTCCGTCGCTGATTACTTTGAGTATCTCCAAACTGGATGGGAAGAGTTTACCCAATATGAACCATTGACTGACTTCCCAAATGCTGATCATGTTCAGACCAAATGCCTTGACCGCCATTGGACCTATCAATTGCTGATGGGTTTAAAACCTGAGTTTAAAAATCTTTGAAGTCAGATTTTTTAGATATATGGTCATTACCCTTTCTATATGAATGGTCTGTACTAGTAACATTGCCACAAGATCGTTCACCTCATTAATTGTTGTTTTGAACCCCATCCAGAATTGAAGCAATAGTACTCTAGGAACAGTGGAGGTAGCCGAGGGAAGACTGCTCTCTATACTGGCATTGTGGTTGCGACAACTCATATTCCTATTCCACCAGAGCCGACCTCGGTCACAATAGATTACAATCAACTTCAAGCTCAGATTGCTCAGCTACAACTGCACTTGGATCTGACATCATCTCTCGGTCCTCCGCTGAAGCCGAGTATCATGCCATGCCTTAGGAAACATGCAAACTCTTTTGGTTTGCTCTCTTCTGACTGAGCTAGGATTTCCCATGACAGACGAATCTACGCTTTCTTGTGACGGTAAATCTACCATCATGCTATCTTCTAACTCAGTCATTCATGAGTAAAAGAAACACATCGAAGTCAGTATTCACTTTATTCGAGCGAAAGTTTATTTAGGAGTTTTGTTTCATCGTCCCTCTAGGTTGCCAATGCGTTTACCAAATCTGTTAGACCATATTTCTTTTAGTCAACTCTTGTCAAGTTGAGGCTCCCAAATATCTTCGCCTCAACTTGAGCTTGAGTATTGGAATATATTTTAGGGGCGCTGACTGAACAGTCCCAAACACGCTGAAAACTACCACGGACATTTTCTTGCACCGCCTGATCCTTTTGCCATTTTAGTGACGATACTGCCCCTCTGTTGCACCTCACGCTTAACAGCGCATCTTCTGTTGCTAACCTCCCCTGTTTTTTCGGGATCTATATATGGTAACGAATTCAGTATATTGCGGACATTGTATATCATTTGATTCTCTTCGAAAAGAAGTGTTAATCACATTTTTGGAGATTTTTTCTTAATGTAACTGATGTTACATGTAACATTTAAAAAGATCAGAAAAAATTTCATGTCATCCGTTGTATAATCATGTTACATGTAACATCTGCTCGTGTTGCATGCATATCCATGGTGTGCAAAGAATAAAAAATGTTACATGTAACATCCAATGTAACATTACTGAGTATGTGTCCATTACGATGATTTCATTGATGTTACATGTAACATCCATTTTGAAACTGAAAAATGTGAATATGCATCCATGACGATAATTTCATTGATGTTACATGTAACATTTGCACGTTCTGCTAATAATTCCATATCCAAAGTGGGGTTGTCGTTAAACATTACTGAATATATGTCACCATGACAATAATACGTGTAACATACTTTTTGAGCCTGAAAAAATGTGAATGTATCTGGAAAATGTTACATGTAACATTGGAAGGTTGGTTCTTAGAATTGTAGGTTTTTTTTCCAGTATGTGGCTCTGAGATGCAACCCAAACTTTGCAAATAAGTGTCAAACCACCAAATTAATAGTTCGTGCATCCAAAAAATAGTTGTGTTGCATTTTACACAACACAAAACAACAAAAAACCAATTATACCTTTCATACGAAAATGAAATCTAGCCACGTATGATGTTTAAACCAAACAAAGACAGGTTAAAAAGAAATTTATTCTAATCCATACATAACAAAACTCTGGTTTTTCAGTTGTTCTGTGCTTCTTTAGCACGACGTGTTTCGTTATTTTTCCTTATTTGGAAGTCATCGAAAGTCAAAGATCTGGGTGGATCATTGAGGAATTCGTGCACGAGTGATGCTCTTTCTCTTCTGAAACCTTCAATGCCATAATTAACGTTGATTTGTACGCTGTTGAATATGCTCTTCATGACATAAATTATAGCAACACCGCAATCAACGCTGCGAAATATATTATATTAAGAGAATTCATCAATAACTGGTGTGTTTGGGTAACATAATTAATTAGCGATAAAATGAAGTGCACTTACACGGATGATCCCTGATCTGGCACATTATTGGAGTTTGAAATTTTAGCATCCAACAGTTGATATTCGTTGGCTTCCTTTGACAATAATGCATTAACATAACGAACCTACATTTGACCATGGAACAAAAATGGTGAGGATTATTCATTCAACATTGCTCTGGCACACAAAAAAGCTTCAAACTTATTTATTGAAACTCACAAGTCTTTTTGCATTCTCATAAAATCTACCAACATCTCTAGGACGTCGAAGGTTGATTGAATTGTAGTGTGTCCATTTCTTCTCTTGCTTATCACAGACAAACAGTGTCCAGTTGATGATGTCAATTCTAAAGTATTTATTGGAAAATGCACAAATCTATAGTTGTCGAAAAATGCTTCTATAATTTTTGGGTTAAGATTGTCTGCCAATATTTTCTTGTCCCCCTGTATAATCCAAAACTGCATATATTTGAAAAACATTTCAAAAAATTAGTAACACGCAAATGTGTGCATGCAAATCAAACAAACAAAAAAAAAAACATTAAAAATGAAAAAAAAAATGTAACAGTTTGATTACCCAGCAACAACTATTGATGAAATATGACCTATTTGGAAAATCATGACCAATCCCTTTTAAATCACTTGCAACTTTTGCTTGATCAAGAGACATCATCTCCATACATCCATTGATGACCTAAAAAACGTTTTATTAATCACCAACATAATGTTATAATCATCTGTATATTTCAAAAAATAAACAAAAAAAGTGTAAGTAACATGACCGGCGTGTTGCATGTTACATGTGACATACATATATAGGCTTGTAAAAATGTTACATGTAGCATTGACACAAATATCACGAGATGTAACTATTAAAATGTTACATGTAACATTACACCTGAAAAAGTTACATGTAACATCGCAAAAATGAAATGTTACATTTAACATTTCGCCCCTGTTATAACAATAAGTGACTCACAATATTTGAGAGTTGAGTCTCCCACATCAATCCAATCAAATCAATGATGGATACTTGAGCGAACACTCATTCTGCTCCCCAAACAAATGCTCTGCAATAATAATGAAAAAGTAAAACAAAAATGATGTACATTTAATGTCCGTTGTTCCAAAGAATAACATATTTGACACTTAAACTTACCAACATCCATCATCCCGTATAATTAGATTGAGTTTGTCCCAATCATCGTCTGCAATCATTTTTGCAACGACGCTGTTACGTGGAGGCAATTCTTGAGGTTCATCACCGTTGTGGGCCAATGTACTTTGCTCATTGCTCTTCGTAACATCAGGGACTGGTGCATCATACTTTTTCTTCAATCGTCGCGGTTTCTTGACAGGTACATCGTATTTGTGGACTGAGTCATCATCAGACTTCCGTGTACTCATGTGACTCTTGACGTTTTTTACAAGCGATGTTGGTGTCTTGGTTTCAGCCTTTGAACATGTACTGCGCCTAAGCTTCGGTTTTGCTGGAATTGACGTCTTTGGCGGTGAATTGTGGGCAACAATGATTGATGCTTGCTTGACAATCACGTTGTCTCTGTCTTCAAACTCACACCAATAAATCTTTGTCAGACCAGACATTTTTTCAATATGTTCCCTATCTTTCTCTGCTGTCTGCGTTACCGAATGCACAACAGTTTCTTCAAGCTTTTTCACCATCCTCTCTTGTTGCGTAACATTATGAACTTCAACTTCTACCAACTTCTCGTTTGTTTTCATTTTCTCTTCCATCAACCTCTCTATCTCAGCCTGCAATTGGTTTTTCTCATTACCAATCCGCTCTATCTCACCTTTCATATGTTGAATCTCTTTTGTCATTCTTCTCTTCATCTTCTTGCGCTTCATCCTCGCTTTATCAACCTTGTGTAATAGTTTCTGATTGCTTTTGACAAGCTCTATTAAATTTTGTGAACCTCCACAAAATTTAACAACATCCTCATCAAATGGCTACGATATTAACAAATCAAATGACGGCATTTCGTCAACAACAGACACCTCTTCTTCTCTCTTAATCTTAGTACTGGTATTAGATGAATTAATCTCTGTGTCACCATGCAAAAGTAGTACAACACCTGCCCTAAGCTCCGACACTAGTTCTGATGTTAGTCCCCGGATAACCTAAACTCATCAGTAAAAAAGTGCCAAAACAATGTTATGTATCAGGAATACACTAAAACATCCCCCCCCCCCCCCCTCAAAAACAAAAATGTGTTACATGTAACATTTTATACCTTGTTTTTATTGTAATACAAATTCTGTTATATTTAACAAAAAAAAAAAAAAAACACCTGGTATACAGTTAAATTATGTAATCCAGGGTCGACCGACATCGATGTCGTCATGTCCCATTTCAGAAAATTAGGGGGAAAAAAAACCACACCTGATCAACAGTTAAATTCTGCAAATCTAGTCCAGAAGCAACCGATGTCAACGCCATCATATCCCATTTTAAAAAACAAGGGACTGCAACTATCTTTGATGCCCCTAGCGGGATCAACCTTGAGTGTTCGCACAACCAAAACTAGAAAAACAACATAAAAACATTTTGTAGAAAAAGTTATATATTATGCACAATTACTACTGAAAATTAGCACGGTTGTTATTACCTGCAAAGTAATGACACATCCAATTACAGAGCTCAGTCTCTGATATCCACATTCAATTGATGACATCAAATTTGAATGAATGGCGTCAGCCCATTTGTAATTTGCCATAACATTCAAATCCTCGACAATGTTTAGGTCTGATACTCGAACATACTGCCCCTTATTACTGAAGAAACAGGTTGTCAACAAAAGAAGACACAGTAGTCGAACAACATCCTTCACACTTTCTTCGTCTTGTTGTATGATGGCAGCATGTAACATTTGCTTTAACTGTACAACACTTACCTTGTTCGTGTTCAAACCTTGACGTGCTAAGAATACACAATCTTGCTTCTTTGCATACCTACCGGGCAGTTGTCTTCACCACGTGGCAAACCAAAAATAAGTTACACATCATTGCTTGTGAACTCCACAAAGCGTGGCCCCAATTTGAATGTTTTTTTTTTCCCGATGATAGCACCGAATAATATTCACTATCAAATTGTCGATTTGATGGGCTGAAACCTTGTCATCTTGATCATTCATCAGTGCTTTCATGGTGTTCCAAAAGGGGGTGCGACGTAAATAAGATACATGTTCATCACCTAGTTGTAATTTATTGATGACTGATGAGACCTGTGAAAGGTTACATTGGTATTTGATCAGTCCTGATGGGGCTTGGCCAATTATCGCTACTCCTTGTTTGCTTGTTGATGCCATTGGCACATCTGGAACATGTTCCCCTAAAATAAAAGACACATAAATCAATAGATACAAAAAAATGTTCCAAGTTCTAAAAATAAAACAAATAAGAATTGTGTAAAAACATTTTATTTTTTTATTTTTTTTACCATCCTCAATATCATCTGCGCTTATATGTATGTCATAAGCATCAACAGCCGGTACTGTGTTGTGATGAGAATCACCAGCAAGTAATGTGTCATCTGCAAAATGTATATTAATGCATAAAGCCCCACAACAAAAAATGTTACATTTCCTGCACTGTAAATCTCTTTCCAACAACATGTAATCAAACTTTTTGTATACAGAACAAAAATAGCCGAAAATGTTACATGTAACATCTGTGAACAAATTTTGAAAACATCGATAAAAATGAAAAAGTACATTAATGTTACATTTCATGTATTGATGTTACATTTTCACAACTAAATCAAAACTTTTGTACACAGTATGATAAGAATACTGAAAAATGTTACATGTAACATTTGTAAACAACTTATAAAAACATGAACAAAATTTGAGCACACAACCAGTAAAAAACTGAAAATATTACATGTGACATCTGTGAACAAATTTGAAACATCGACAAAAATAAAAAAGTACATTAATGTTACATTTCATGTATTGATGTTACATTTCACAACAGCTAAATCAAAAAAATTTGTACACAATAAGATACAAAAACAGAAAATGTTACATGTAACATTTGTGAACAACTTATAAAACACCGACAAAATTTTGAGCACACACCAGTAATAAACTGAAATGTTACATGTAACATTTGTGCGCAAAAATTTTGAAAAACATCGACAATAGCTGAAGTACTACTTCAAAAATCCAGTAAAAAATTATTCGCACCAAATATATGAAATTTGTGACTGGCGTATTGTCACCACACCAAGTAAATCATGATGTACGGCTAAAATC
This sequence comes from Eucommia ulmoides, assembly GCA_016647705.1. Classification (NCBI taxonomy): domain Eukaryota; kingdom Viridiplantae; phylum Streptophyta; class Magnoliopsida; order Garryales; family Eucommiaceae; genus Eucommia; species Eucommia ulmoides. The sequence continues at coordinate 13,205,850 of CM028326.1, forward strand.
ACATAATTGTGCATGAAAAAAATCGATCCAGATCATGTTGACGTACTTGTATGGTGATAGGTGTAAAATACCTATCTAATTCTAAACCGAATTTGCCAGTTTTCGAGTATTTTATTGAAGTTTGAATATCGTTTTAGCTGTTTTTATTAGTCAGGAGCAGAGAAGTAAACAATCGAAAAATCGAGCGAAATGATGCGAAAAGGGTAGCCAAAAAGATGAAAAAATGAGGTTTCAAATAACAGAGCAATTCCGCCTAAGCGAAGTTTCCACCGCCTAGGCGGAAATTCATCAGAAAGTTGCAATGCTGAAGATTTGAAATCCGAGGTTGTCAGATTAGATAAAAATCGTTATAGCTAACTAAATGAAATCAATTATGCATTATATGAAAAAGATTTATACCTAAGTAATTAGTGTAATTAAAACTAACTTTATAGTTGTCATTTATCTTAGTATAGTAATTAGAAAACAAACAAAATTTGATTAGTCGAGATAATATTAAACTATTGAAATCGCAATACTCAACCGAATAACCTGTCGTTCCCAGTGGAACGATATCCGATCCTAAAAGATCCATTATATTAAAACTAGATCTCGTACACTTGCGAGTAGTCCAATTACCGCGAGAAGAAAACATGGTGTGAATCCTCGCGCGTACAAGTTTTTGGCGCCGTTACCGGGGACCGGCAATGTATTTTTCAATTAAGTTGATATTGTGATTAAGTAGTTGAATGTTAATCACGATAATTCTTTTGCTTTTAAATTTTATTCAATTTATTTATTTATTTTATTTATCTATTGAATTTGAGCAGTGCATGCGGCGTAGTCAACGTATTGCTAAACAGAAAGACGAAAAAGCTACAGCAATGGCCGGCGGATGTAAGAATATTCCGCAACCACTGGAGCTGCAAACACTCCAGCCTCCGGAGCATGAGAGGCCACAACGAGTCCTTCGGGACTATTATCAGCCCCTTATGTTGGACAATTATTCAGGGATCCGGAGGCAGCCGATCCAAGCTAATAACTTCGAGTTGAAGCCCGCCCTAATCAACATGGTTCAGCAAAACCAATATGGTGGGAACCTTCACGAAGATCCCAACGTACACTTAGCTACTTTTCTTGAAATCTGTGACACCGTCAAGATCAACGGAGTCGCCGAAGATGTGATAAGGTTGAGGTTATTTCCATTCTCCTTACGAGACAGAGCAAGGGGATGGTTTCAATCGATTCAACCGGGGAGCATTAACACTTGGGAGGACCTTGCACAAAGGTTCCTCACTAAGTTCTTCTCACCCTCGAAGACTTCTCAACTCCGAGGCGAGATTGCGCAGTTTCGTCAGAAAGATTTCGAGCCATTATTTGAGGCATGGGAGAGGTTTAAAGACTTATTGAGAAGGTGCCCCCAACACGGTTATCAAGATTGGTTTCAAACCCAATTATTTTATAACGGGTTGGATGGCCAAATAAGAACGATAGTCGATGCAGCCTCCGGGGGATCATTGTTGTCCAAAACCCCAACCGAAGCAAATGTATTATTGGAGGAGATGGCAGCTAATAACTATCAATGGCCGAATGAGAGGAACACGGGAAGACGGGTCGCTTCTATCCAAGAATCAGAGCATATTTCAACGTTATCGGCCCAAGTGTCCAAGCTCTCGGACCAATTAGTCGCCTTGCCTACAAAAGGTGCTTTGTCGAGTCAAGGGGAGGAGATAGCGGCAAGTAGTTCTCAATCCAGATTGGATAACGAGTTCGAGGAATACCATTTTCTGAACAACCGTGCCTACACTTTCAGGCCGGCTACCAACATTCCAACTCACTACAATCCTGGACTTCGTAACCATGAGAATTTCTCATATACGAATAATCAGAACGCTTTGCGGCCACCTCCGGGGTATGGAAATCAATCTTCGGGATATCCAATGCAAGCCAATCGACAAATGCAACAACCACCAATGCACAATCCGAAGTCAAATTTGGATGAGGTTCTGGGTTCATTTATGAAAGAGACGCAAACGATGATGCGTGAGACGCATAATCGCCTAAATAAACATGAAACACGGCTGGACTCTATTGATACCACTTGTACAAACACTAATGCCACGGTGAAGGCTCTTGAGACTCAAATCGCGCAGCTTGCTAGGGCAATTCAAGAACAACAAAAGGGGAAGTTTCCAAGCAACACGGAAACCAACTCTCGAGAATGCAAGGCGATTAAGTTGAGGAGTGGCAGAGACGTGGAAGTGAGAAGGCCTATGGAAACCGAGCCGGGTGTGAGTCGTGAGTTTCCGGATGATGAACCAAGAACTAGTGCGGAGGAGGAAGTTGAAGCAAAGGCCGATGAAGGAAAGGAGAAGCTGAGTGAAGACGTGAATGGGAGTAATAACAAGGAGAAAATCGATGAGAGAAGAAAAGATGAAAGGGTGATACCGGGAAGAGTAACATTTTCAGAGAATCCACCGATTCTAGTAACACCATTGCCATATCCTCAAAGGTTCCAAAAGAGGAAGTTGGATGCTCAATTTGAAATTTTTTTTGAAATCTTCAAGAAAATCCACATCAACATACCTTTTGCGGATGCATTGAAACAAATGCCCAACTATGGCAAGTTCTTGAAGGATATCATGACAAAGAAGCGGAAGTTGAAGGATTATGAAACGGTAAAGCTAACTGAAGAGTGTAGTACAATACTACAGAGGAAGTTACCTACCAAATTGAAGGATCCGGGTAGTTTCACAATTCCGTGTACTATCGGAAAATCTCATTTTGATAAGGCGCTTTGTGATCTAGGGGCAAGTATCAATTTGATGCCTTCTTCCATTTATCGGAAGTTAGGACTCGGAAGTGCAAAGCCGACGACGATCTCTCTTCAAATGGCGGATCGTTCGCTAACCTATCCAAAGGGGATCATTGAGGATGTGCTAGTGAAAGTTGACAAATTTATATTCCCGGTGGATTTCGTGGCTCTTGAAATGGAAGAAGACAGAGAGATCCCGATCATCCTTGGAAGACCTTTCCTTGCAACCGGAAAGGCCTTAATTGATGTGCATAATGGCAATTTGACCTTAAGAGTGAATGATGAAGAAATAAGGTTCAACATTTTTAACACTATGAACTTTCCTGATGAATCTCCCAATTGCAATCGAGTTGATGTTGTGGACTCTTGCGTGCGGGAGTTCTTTCTTGCAAACATGGATATGGATTCCTTAAAGCACACTCTCACAAGTTCCTTATCTATGAGGGATCTTGGTGAGGAAGGCTCTACCACGGACCTTGATGTTGTGGAATATGTGCTAGCTCTTGACGCTCATCCGAAAGACGTAGATTGTCCTATTCATATGGCGGAGATTGAAGAAGTTGAAGACTCTCCCGAGAAATCAAATCCACCTCTCGGTGGGTTATTACTCAAGCAATTACCGGAACACCTTCGGTATATCTTTTTAGGAGAGAATTTGACCGATCCGGTTATAATTTCATCAACTCTGACGGAAGAAGAGGAGAGTAAGTTGCTGAGAATCTTGAAGAGGCACCGATCTGCGTTTGCTTGGTCTATTTCGGATATCAAGGGAATTAGTCCGTCGGTGTGCATGCATAAGATTTTGATGGAGGATACGTTCAAACCCTCCATTGAACATCAACGGTGGCTAAATCCGGCTATGAAAAAAGTGGTGAGAGCGGAGGTGTTGAAGCTCTTGAATCCGGGAATTATATACACTATATCTGATAATGAGTGGGTGAGCCCGGTGCAAGTGGTGCCAAAGAAAGGAGGCATGATGGTAGTAAAGAATGAGAAGGATGACCTTATTCCGACACGGACCATCACAAGATGGCGTGTATGTATTGATTATAGGAGATTAAATAAGGCAACGAGGAAAGATCATTTTCCTCTTCCTTTCATTGACCAAATGCTGGATCATTTAGCCGGTTATGAGTACTACTGCTTCCTTGATGGCTATTCCGGTTACAATCAAATAGCCATTGCACCGGAGGACCAAGAGAAGACGACTTTCACATGCCCGTATGGAACGTTTGCTTATCGACGTATGTCGTTTGGCCTTTGCAATGCACCGACAACTTTCCAACAGTGTATGATGGCAATATTTTCTGATATGGTGGAGGAGAAAATGGAAATCTTCATGGATGACTTCTCAATCTTTGGATCGTCCTTTGACCACTGTCTCTACAATCTGGCGCTTGTTCTTGACCGATGTGAAGAGAAGAATTTGGTTCTAAATTGGTAGAAGTGCCACTTTATGGTTAAAGATGGGATCGTCTTAGGTCATCGAGTCTCTTTCAAGGGGCTTGAGGTGGACCGAGCAAAGATAGAAACGATTGAGAAGCTTCCGCCACCAATAAATGTGAAAGGAGTTCGAAGTTTCTTGGGGCACGTCGGCTTTTACCGGTGCTTTATTAAGGACTTCTCGAAGACGGTGAAGCCGTTATGTCACCTTCTTGAGAAAGATACTTCGTTTGAATTCAATGAAGCTTGCATGGAGGCGTTTAAGGCGATAAAGGAGAAGTTGATCACGACTCCAATAATGGTCGCTCCGGATTGGGAAATGCCATTTGAGATAATGTGCGATGCGAGTGACTATGCCGTTGGCGCGGTGTTAGGCCAACGAAAGGAGAAGATCTTCCGCTCGATCTATTATGCAAGCAAAACATTGAATGATGCCTAGGAGAATTACACCACAACCGAGAAATAAATGCTAGCAGTGGTCTTTGCTTGTGATAAGTTCCGTTCATATATCATTGGGTCAAAAGTGATTGTCTACACAGATCACGCGACTATCTGGTACTTATTTGCAAAGAAAGATGCCAAGCCAAGGTTGATAAGGTGAATTATTTTATTACAAGAGTTTGATGCGGAGATAAGGGACAAAAAGGAGAGTGAGAACGTTGTTGCCGACCATTTGTCGAGGTTGATCCAAGAAGACGTTGGTGACGAGTCTAATATCACGAAAGTGTTCCCTGACGAACAACTATTTTCAGTAGAAAATGCACTTCCGTAGTATGCTGACATTATTAATTATCTTGCATGTGACGTGTTACCACCTGAGTTAACGGGAGCCTAAAGGAAGAAATTTCTTTTTGATGCTAAGTATTATCTGTGGGACGAGCCATTGCTATTCAAGAAATGTGATGATCAGGTGATCTGGAGATGTGTTCTGGATGAGGAAATGGCTAGTATTCTCTACCATTGCCATTCATCAACTTGTGGCGGCCATTTCGGTGCGACTCAGACAGCATCAAAAGTACTTCAATCAGGTTTTTACTGGCCCTCTTTGTTTAAAGATTCATATACGTTTGTAAAAACCTGTGATAGATGTCAAAGGATGGGTAACATATCAAGGAGGCATGAATTGCCGTTGACGTCAATTCTTGAGCTTGAGTTGTTTGACGTGTGGGGCTTGGATTTCATGGGGCTATTTCCGCCCTCATTTGGTAAGGAGTATATTCTGCTAGCGGTGGATTATGTGTCCAAATGGGTCGAGGCCGTAGCAACACCTACTAATGATGCCAAAGTGGTGTTAAAGTTCCTTTAACATAATGTCATAACACGGTTCGGGACACCTCGAGCCTTGATCAGTGATGAGGGGACCCACTGCTGTAACAAAATGCTCAATGCCTTGTTGGCAAAGTATGGAGTGAGGCACAAGGTGGGGCTACCATACCACCCACAGACAAATGGCCAAGCGGAAGTGTCAAACCGAGAAATCAAGCTAATTCTGGAAAAAACGGTTCATACAAATCGCAAGGATTGGGCGGTGAAGCTTGATGATGCTTTATGGGCGTATCGCACGACTTTTAAGACACCGATCGGCATGTCTCCGTATCGATTGGTGTTTGGGAAAGCTTGTCATTTGCCCATTGAATTGGAGCACCGTGCATTCTGGGCAATTAAGAAACTCAATTTTGATATAAAAGCTTCTGGTGCGCAACGTCTCCTCCAATTGAATGAAATGGAGGAATTCCGACACGAGACTTATGAGAATGCCAAGCTCTACAAAAATAAAACGAATAGGTGGCATGACAAAATGATAGTCCGGAGGGAGTTCAGTTCGGGCCAAAAAGTCCTATTGTTTAACTCAAGGCTGAGACTCTTTCCCAGAAAGTTGAAGTCCCGGTGGTCTGGACCGTTCCGGATCAAACATATTTATCCATTTGGAGCTATCGAGCTAAAAGGCGAAGACAGACGAACTTTTCGAGTCAACTGGGAGCGGATCAAGCATTACTTCAAGGATGAAGAGCGAGTTGTGGAGAACATCTCCCTCGTTGAAGGATAGAGCCGGAATTCATAAACGTCCATGCTAGAGACGTAAAACCAAGCAACATCTTTTGATATATCATCGAGGGTAACGAATATTCCCAACTTTTGTATAAATACCTTTTTGGAGATCGTATTGATCTCGTAATACTAATTTTTTGTGGTGAATTGATGAGATTAGATACTTAGGATTGATTTGCATGCTAAAACTAATTTGAGGATTGAAGAGGTGTAGAGAAATAATGTGAAAACCTGAAGGAATCCAGCTTAGGTCCACACTGGCAAAAATTCGCCTAAGCGGTAAAACCACCGCCTAAGCGAACATTGGACAGAAAGGCTGAGAAAACATTCTGGCGTAATTTCGCCCAGGCGGTAAAACCACCGCCTAGGCGAAAATTGGACAGAAAAAGTCAGCATTTTTACACTGCCGAAATTTTGCCTAGGCGGTAAAACCACCGCCTAGGCAGAAAATTGAAGAAAAGCTGAGCTTTCACACTAGTGTAAACTCGCCCAGGCGGAAAACCCACTGCCTAAGCGGATTTACACTAGAAGGTTTTTAAAAATAAAAAGGCGCTAATCCGCCTAAGCGGTAAAACCACCTCCTAGGCGAATCTACGCGAACTCTGTTTTTAAAACGCACAGTCCACTTCGCAAACGGCATTTCCCTCCTAAAAATTTCAAGAAACCTCTCAATTTCACAATCCCAAATTCCTTCCTCCAGTTAAAGATTCATTCTATAGTGCTAAAAACTTGGATTTTCACCAAGAATCTTCGTCCAAACGTGGAATTCCTCTGCCCATTCTCGAAAATTAGGGTTCGAACGGTGAAACAGTACGAAATCGCCATTCTCCACTGATTTGATCAAATTTTTCAACAAGTGTCAATGATCCTATTTTTCATTTAGTTGTTGAATTATTTGCTTCATTTGCTCATTTATTTCAAAAATCATTGGATTTGATTGGAACCCTAAACCCCTTTAAACCCTAAGTTTCGGTTTTCATGCTACTTGGGATTAAGGAATGCTAAATGATAAACCCTATCATATTTTTGTGTTGATATACAATGTGAATCATGTAGTTTGCGCTACATTGCGACAAAAATGTGATTTGGTTACGGTTGGTGGGATATCTTGTGAGTTTTGTATTGATTGGCTTTGGTTCGCTGACTAGGGTTTGAATTACTTGTTCTATTGTTATTATTGTGGTTGGTGTTGTGATTTTAATTTTCAGGGAAAATGGCAAAGCGCAGGGCTGCCAAGCACCCAAGAACAGACGAACCTCCGTCTGTTTCGGACTTCAATTCCCTTAAATTTGTTTCTAAGCAGGCTGAGGATCGGTATAAAGAGCATGAGAGTAAGCGGCCAGGCATCCGTCAAAGAGGATTTGGGCCTTTGAATGATCTTCCTGAAGAAATCAGAATTGTTATCATACAAAGACGATGGGAACAGTTCTGTGCTCAACCTCCAACAGGAGAGTTGGCCCTTGTTCGAGAATTTTATGCAAACATCGCAGAGGCCACAGGGTTTCAAACACGGGTCCGAAACATTCCCATCCTGTTCAGTGCCGATCATTTTAATGAATTGCTAGGGTTGACGGGGCGTGAAGCTTCAAGAGATTTATCCGATGCCGCCTCACCGACAATGAGTGCGGTGATTCAAGCCTTGACGACAGGAAACGCACAGTGGACCAACACATGGCAGGGCTAAGCAATCTTCAAGTCGCGGTTTCTGAAACCGATCCCAAAGATTTGGTTTTCATTTATCTGCGCCAATCTGCTCCCGACGACCCATGTGTCTGACGTGTCCAAGGAGAGAGCTTTCATGCTCTACGGCATCGATAGAGGGACGCCCGTAAACGTCGGCTGGCATTTATTCTTCCATACTTCATACTGTCAGGACGAAGAAGGGTGGCCTTCCTTTTCCTTCCTTCCTCACCGCGCTCTTTCAACGAGCCGGAGTTCGAATCATGTCCACAAGCCCCTTTCCTCCTGTGAAGCCACTTGATCTAGCAATGATTAACAAGTTATGGAAAGGCGGACCAGGTGAAAGAGAGGAGGGTCAAGAAGAGGAAGAAGCCGGTCCTTCGGAACCACCAACGCCTACAACCAGCCGAGGCCAGATCACCCAAATCTCAAGAGATGTCCGTAGTCTCCAGTTCGATGTGAGCCAACTTCAAGCTAATTTGGCTCGGATGGAGAACTACAGGAGTCCTACATCCAGCAACAAGATCAAAACCAACGAGTCATATTCAAGCATCTTGGAATCGACATGGCGCGTTATACGCCCGTGCCGCCTTCCGAGCCAGATGAGCCGCCACCGTCATCTCCTCCGCAATGAACGGTAGGAGGTTAGACTTCTATGTCTTCCCTCCTAGGTATGTGTCCGCCCCAGTTTCAATACATATTTTTTTATTCTGCTATTGGGTTCGCTGCTTAGGCAGTGGAGACACTGCCTCGTTTAAGTTTGGGGGGTGTATGACCTGCAATGCATGTAGTTTTTGTTTTTTTTCTTGGGGGGATAAGAAGGATGAAAAAATTTTGATGTAAAGGGGACAAAAATTCTTTTTGTGTACAAATTTATTTATTAATGTTAAAATTTTTGTAAATTTTGAAATTCTTTTTGTTATACATGTGTAATGTTTAGCTATGCATGTGTAAGGATAATCATCATAGGTAATATTAGTTTGTAGAATTAGAGTAGAATTGTTAATGAATTGAGTTGTACAAGCATGCTGAGTTTTTGAGTTCGTCCGAACCATGTCCCGATGATGAAAATCACCCCCTAAATTGTGTTTTAAGGTCGGGGGTAATGCCATTCACGTGTATTTTGTGTGCTTAGCATGTCGATTAGGTAAAAATTATTTTGATCCTAAATCGCACGATTGCATAAACTCGTTGTATAATTAATTGAACGATTGGACGTCGATTATTCAGTAATAAGTTCATGACAGAAATGAGGAATCTAGAACTTGACTGGGGAAGGCTTGAGGCGAAATTATAGGTAAGGTAATTCCGGAGACATGATATAGGCCTTCATTTTCATCACTTGAACCGTTTGAAATTAACCTGAAAAGTTATTCCCTCGTTCTCCTGTCGAAGCCATAAAAAATTTTGTTTTCTGAACTTGTTTCTATACTTTAACCAAGTAAATCTTTCAGAACCATTGTCGCTAGGAATAAAAGTGAAAATTGAGTGAAAACAAGTAGCATTAGATTATGCTAACTTGAAGCGGGCAATCAGGGTTTCAGTATTTTTGGTTAAGTATAAGAGTATTCACTTTTCAATCCTTTAATTGTATTAACATGCCCCTAAAATTGTATAAATTTGAATAAGTTTGGGGGTATGTCAAAAAAAAAAAAAAAAAAAAACCTATGTGAATATAGTGTTTAAATTCGATTGTTTTGACAAGTGAATACAAGTTTACTAAATCTTGTTCAGGGTAATATCTTCAAAGATAAGGGAGTCATGAGAGAGATTTAGCGACAAACGTTTGTACCTCGGGTATCGTTAAAATTATAACGAGTTCCTATTTCTACGATACCATTGGCCGTTCTCCAAAGCCTAACCAAGCCCTATTGATCTCGGTGAATGTCCGAACCTACATTAGTGGATAGTTGAGCCCAGTCAAGCATATGGCATCCCTTAATGTTTTAACAAGTTTAAGTCATGACCTTATTCATTGAAAAATCCAATCCGGCATTTGATTTGTTATATATCCGAGTTCTCACACACACATTTCAATAGGATTTAAAATGATTTGAACTGATATTGAGTGTTGAAATTCTAGAACACCACGTGGTGTGTGTTATTCCTTAACCAGATCTGATTATGGGTTGTTGAGGAAAGAATAACATGGTTTCTTTGACTAAACTTACATCTCACAGGTGTGTACTTCTTAATTGTTAATGATTATGTATCTGTAGTTTAGGATGTAGCTAATTAGTGTAGTTAGTGTTATTTAGCATTAAGGTGTTTTGCTCGAGGACTAGCAAAATTTCAAATTTGGGGGTATTTGATAGGTGTAAAATACATATCTAATTCTAAACCGAATTTGTCAGTTTTCAAGTATTTTATTGAAGTTTGAATATCGTTTTAGCTGTTTTTATTAGTCAGGAGCAGGGAAGTAAACAATCGGCAAACCGAGCGAAATGGTGCAAAAATGGTAGCCAAAAAGATGAAAAAAGAAGGTTTCAAATAATAGAACAATTCCGCCTAGGCGAAGTTTCCACCGCCTAGGCGGAAATTCATCAGAAAGTTGCAATACTGAAGATTTGAAATCCGCCTAGGCGGAAATCCGTTAGAAGGTTGCAAGGGCTGAAGTATTAAATCCGCCTAGGCGAAGTTTCCACCGCCTAGGCAAAAATCCATCAGAACGCTGGATGAACTGAACTGCTGGATAGAGCTGCACTGCTGTAAATCCGCCTAGGCGGAATTCCGTCAGAAAGATAAGGAGCCAAGAAGTTAGTCCTCCGCCTAAGAGAAGATTCTACCGCTTAGGCATAATTCTAACCGACTTAAACTCCACCCAAGCAAAATTTCTACCACTTAGGCGGAAATTGCAGAACAGGTCAAAATATCTGTTTAGATATTTTTGAACCCCTAGGCCTATAAATACCCCTTGGTCACGTTTGAAACTTGTTGTTGAAGAACCCTAACCCTAGAAGAAAGCTCTTAAGCTATATTTTGAAGATCAAGAAGGAGGTTCATCATTCGGATAAAGAAGGATAGCTTGCGGATCGATCATTAGTGACAGTGAACCGTTTCACTTCCAGATTTGATCATTTCTCTCTTGTTTTATTCTTTGTAATCACTTTTTCATATCTAAGAATGTTGAATCCCTCTTATTTTGTATGGTATATGGCTAAGATCTTGTAATAGTAGTTAAATGTTACTTAGGTGTAGTCAAAATCATGTGACCGTTTAGTTGAGTAAATTTATGTTACTTTAACGTGTTGTTTGTCTAAATCCGATTATGTTTATCGTTATTCTTGATATTATGCTTGTATTGATAAACCGAGAATACGGGGTTTGACACTCGGGAGAGGTAATCCCGGATTCAGACTAGGGTAAATACAACGTGACGTTCTAACGACCCGGGAGGGCGTTAGAACGTATGCAACCCGTGATGTTGGCTCAAAACTCACGCGACCTAGGGTCGTTAAAGCGTTGAAGGGGACTTCTTCGTTGACACGAAATCGTGTAATCCCTCGTTTTACACTCGGGAGAGGTAGCGGAGGAGTTATTGATACAGAAGTTGTCGGATTAAATAAAAATCGTTATAACTAACTAAATGAAATCGATTATGCATTATATGAAAGAGATTTATACTTAAGTAATTAGTGTAATTAAAACTAACTTTATAGTTGTCATTTAACTTAGTATAGTAATTAGAAAACAAACAAAATTTGATTAGTCGAGATAATATGAAACTATTGAAATCACAATACTCAACCGAATTACCTGTCGTTCCCAATGGAACGATATCCGATCCTAAAAGATCCATTATATTAAAACTAGATCTTGTACACTTGCGAGTAGTCCAATTACCGCGAGGAGGAAACATGGTGTGAATCCTCGCGCGTACATATGGCAAAATCACTAGACATATACAACTGCACTAAACAAATCGCAATATCATTTGTAGAAATCACAAAACGCGATATGCAAAACAGGACTCTATCACGCACAAATGATAACTAAAAATTGTCACTCCTAAATGTTCAATATACGGTTGCATGCCGTAAACTACAAGTCCAAACGCGTAAACTAAGACCTATCGTCTGATTTCTACACCGAAACAGTTGAGATCGTCGTCAAAAATTGCATTAATCTTACCTGCGTCGAAGAGGTTGATGGGATCGTACGCAGTATTAGGGTTCTTAGTGATCATCTTCCGCCGTGTAGACACCATTGTGAACTAATTGATACAAAAATCAAAGTTACGGGACCGACAATGATAGGCGACGGCGTTGCAGAACGTTAGGGTTTCGATCGTTTAGGGAATATGGAAGGTTATCCTTTCCAAAACTAAGGACTAGTTATGCTAACGAGACATGAATACCAAAATCCATTATTTCAAAAAAAAAAAAAAAAAAAAAACGTTTTTTCCCTAACAAGTTATCAAATGGCGGTTTAATTTTGGGGTGTAATCCTGTGTTACGCACTTATCTATGTGACCTGTACAATATGTAACAAAAAAAATGTAACATTTGGTGCTGAGTCCATGTTGTATGTAACATTATTTTGTATGAAAATAAAATGTTAGTTACATTTAGCATCTGCCAAAAAAAAAAAAAAAAAGCCAACGTTTAACTAAAAAATGCTAATGTTACATGTAACTAAAAAAAAACGTTTAACTAAAAAATGATAGTGTTATATGTAACAAATCTATTATTGTCGTGTTGAAAAAATCATCAACAGCTTCGCCAAAAACACAATTACAAAAAATATGAAATGCAAAAAAGAACATTTATTGTTTCATTGTTGAATACAATGTCAATTCAATTACTAGATATGCCAAAATCCGTTTTTGTTAAAAAAAAAAAATGAAATTCAACTGTCGACTCTCGAATCTAAAAACATAATCTCTTGATATACTCAGTCTTATGCCAACGGGTCTATGCATGTCTTCCTGTTGTGTCGCCCCATTTTTTCACATCTCCCACACTTTCTTTCTTTTATCTCACCCCTTGACGGTATTCTTACTTTCTTCGACCGACCCAATTGCTTCTTTGACAATGGTGGTAATATAATTGTTTCGCTCTCAACCCACATAGGTCGTTCGATTGTCGGGATTGCATAAATTCCTCTCGAATAGGTCTCGTGGTAAAATTTGACGTTGAAGTATTCTTCTATGTGCCAGCAAGCCGCTCTTGTCAATCATTGCACAACCGTCAACGCAAGGAAACCCATTTATCTGCCATTGTCTACACGAGCATGATCGTCCCACCGTATCAACTAGCGCTGATGGGGATGAATGAATCTCATAACAGCCATCACCAGATGAGCTGATATTCCATGTTCTTCCTTCATTAATCAACTCGCACAATTTGTTATCCCAAAACGGTGTTATATCACCATCCATAGTTTTTTATTCTTGTCTCCTATCGGACATTAGGTCCATCCACCGTATTCTAATTTTGTCAATTAACAATATTGCAGGCAAATGACGATATTCACTTATCCAAGAGTTCAAACATTCCGCTATGTTTGATGTCATCTCACCGTAACGTTTTCCCCGAAAAAAAGCATTACTGAATTTCATTGCAGATAGATCGTGCATGAATCGCTGAACTTTTTCTCCGCCTTCGTACATTATCTAATCATACAACATTTTATAAACTTCCGGTGTGTGCGCATACGTCAACCCATTCAATTTCTGAATCATTAATTCCTTGAGTGCGATGTTTCTCTCAGTCATTGCAGCCCTCAAATTCATCTTTAAATGCAATAGGCAGTATGCATGGTGGCAATATGGGAATACATTCCGTACTCCCTCTAATATACTATTATGACGATCTGAAATAAACGTTATCACAAGATCTGCCGCAACAATCTTTCTGAACTCAAATAAAAACCAATTCCAATTCTCATCATTTTCTACATCCACAATTGCAAATACAATTGGGAACATCCCTGCAAAAACAACCCAATCACAAAAACTCTCAATCAATAAACACATATGATATATTTGCTACATGTAACATACGTTTTAGTTTTTTAGTGTCATCTGAAAAAATGTTGTACTATAAACTAAATATGAAAAATCATTTACTGGCATCACCTTGGTTGCCATCTTTTGCCGTCGCAGCTAATAAATTCCTTTTATATCGGCCGGTAAGAAATGTTCCATTAAGGAACACCATTGGTCGGCAGAAGCGGAAACCATGAATACATGCTTCGAATGCGACAAACATGCGTCTGAAATGTCCCGTGTCCTCATCATAATCGAGTGTAACATGACTCCGGGGGTTCGTCTGTCTACATTTATCAACATACCATCATAATTGGTCGGACGATGTTGAATAATCCCCAAACACGCTGTTTCTGGCCTTTTCTACACCAAGCCACGCGTTGCGATACGAGATCTCAATACCATATTGCCTCTTGAAATTGTCAACTACATCAACAGGGCGCGTTTTCGGGTTTATCCGTACGTCATCGATCAAACAACTAGAAACAATATCCGAGCTCATTCGTTTGTTTTTGTTTTTGCGGAAAGCAGACCCACAAGTGTGTTTGTTTACCAGATTTCGGATGTAGAATATACCATTTTCCCGCATTACACATCCGTGCACAAACCATGGGCATTTCTTTTCCTCTCTAAGTGCACATGCAGCTGTCACGCGCACTTTGTCGTTTTTTAAATAATAGAAATTTAATCCAATCTCAATTGCATATTTTTTTAATACATCCCAGAATTCGCTTGTTCCGCCTCTGAATTTTTTACCCTCCTCTTGGATCCCATTAGCCTACTGAAATGACAATAATACCCTGTCATTACTCCGTTGCAAAATGTTGTCGTAACTACCTATGTAGTCAAGTTCATCTTCACTGTCTCCGCTACTGTTTAACAGTGCAGTGGCACTCGTTGATGCACCATTCGATCCACTAGAATCATTCAGTCTTCTCTGGATGCATATATCCAACAGCTCAATGTTCTGATGCGCTGTTAGTAACATCATCTCCTCAAAGTCGCTTTGGTCAGCAAGCATGCAGTTGGAATGGCCATGCAATGCGTATGACAAGTCAAATTTTGACTTAGCTAATTCTGGCCATTTGCTTACAATCTTGTTACACAAATCGCTAATGTTGTTGTTGGCAATCCTCAAAACTGCATTCACCCCCTCGTAATTGCACATGCATGCAATTGAAAAATGACCCCTGCTGACATACCAATAACCATCAGAACACATGATCTCCCTCTTTTTTTGCAAAATAAAATATGTTACATCTAATATCACCATATATCCACACCGTGGAGTACCTATGTTACATGTAACAGACCCATTTCCCGTTAAAATGTAACACGGCCTAAGAATATAACACGATATATGTACAGACGTTATATGTATCAGCACACAGTTATGCTTATGTTACATGTAACACAGCCCTTGGACGTTAAAATGGAACACATCCTAATAATGTAACACGCTATATGTACAAACACAATGTTTATCAGCACACAATTATGCTTGTGTTACATGTAACACGCTATACGTACAAACGTTATATGTATCAGCACACAATTATACTTATGTTACATGTAACATGTATCTTTCCTTGTTAAAAAAATGTAACACTCTATATGAATGTAACACGTTATGCGTACGCCGTTATGTGCATGAACACACAATTATGTTTATGTTACATGTAACATACACTCTTTTCTTGTTAAAAATGTAACACGCAATCAAGAACGTAACACGCTATACGTATGACGTTATGTACATCAACACACAATTGTGCTTGTGTTACATGTAACTCAATATATGTACAACGTCATGTGTGTTATTGTATAGCATTACATTTCAATCCAAAAAACTACTATGTATGTCAATCAACAACTAAGATCACTTTATCATGCGTTCGTAAAGCATTTTCATACACGTATGTTCGACAACAAGAACTTCATCAACCAAAAACTAGGTCCTTGTACGTGTCACTGTCGAAAAACCCTAACTTGATAATCAATATGTCCCTAAAAATCACTACGATTGGCATATATCAAATGAGAATGTGTGTTACCTGTTGTTGATCGACTCGGAATGATTCATCAGTTGTCTTTCCATAGTTGCTCTACTTCGATTGTCTCTCTACGTCCACAGCGATTTCTTGATTTTGAAATTCGAAATGCAACGTATATTAGGAAAAACGCCATGATTTGGTATTTATAATATGTTTTTACAACTGAAAAACCGGATTGAAAAATGAAAATCGTTTTCGTGCACAACGGGAGGGCAAATCGGTCACCAAAATGTGTACGGTACTCGAATTTGGGACTGATCGGTGCATAGTAAATCCGGCGAGGGACTGCGCTGTTCGGTAAAACATGAGTTGGCTTTATTGATAGACTAAGGCTAATAATGGGTTCAACCGGTAATTTTTCCTATATTTTAATATATAATTTAGTATTTAGTATTTAAGTCATGTTGATCAATTTGATAGTTTTTTTAATTCCATTAGTTAGTTGGTGATCTTCTTTATTGTTTAGCCTCATGTTAGACTATATAATCAGGGGATTATAGCCATCTAAGCCATGGTTTCTCATGTGTTTTTCTCATCTGCCGCCGACATAATCAAATTAGATCCATAACCATAATTTTCTGTCAATCTTCTGTCTAAGTTGGAATCTCTATCATGGATGGAAGAAACGGTACGCAGGAACCCAACAATTCAAAAAAAAAATAAACATATAGAATAATATATAAACATTTAAGGAAAGAAAAAACATTAACATGAAACAAACAGGTATTGGAGCCTTGTCAACTAGTTCGAATCAGAACATTTCAAAAGGCACGGAAACACATGCAATAAATTTCCTTCCAAGACGCATAAATCCATGTGCATTTGGACAATAATTTTTTTTGGCCCATATAAAGCTCAAGCCAGAATGCAAGAGATCAACCAAACCTAGCTATTGACTCAATTAATAATCCTAGTATTTTCATTTAATAGTACAAAGGGTTCCTCAACCCGGTCCGAATACATTTTCTTTGTTGTCCTCGTTGTGTTTGCAGTTTCCGCCTCTCTCTCCACTTCCAGATCCCTCCCCGAGGAATCAATTCGCGAGAGCCACGAGTAGTGGATGGCCCATTATGGACGCGTCTACAAAGATGCTGATGCAAAGGGCAAACGTTTCGACATATACAAAGCAAATGTCGAACAGATAGACTCGTTTAACAAAGACTCAACCAGGTCTTATAAGCTATCCTTCAATCAATTTGCGGACCTCACCAACGAGGAGTTTAGAACCTCGCGAAACAAACTCAAGACGAGAGAATGTTCCTCCAACCCAATTTCCTTCAAGTACGAAAATGTGAGCGCAATACCATCTACTATGGATTGGAGAAAGAAAGGAGCCGTGACACCGGTCAAGGACCAAGGCCAATGCGGTAAGAAACTGAGGGCCCATTTAGTTGTCTAAATTATTATATTGTAATAATAATTTAATTTTTTGAATTAAATTTCGATTAACCAAACAAAAATATATGACAATTTTTATCATATGAAATGGTAAATTGCACGATATTATTAATCCTAATGGTTCCCCCACTATTTTTATTGTAAAAATATAGGATGTTGTTGGGCATTTTCTGTGGTGGCACATCTATGGAAGGCGTCAATCAACTCTCGACGGGCAAACTAATCTCTTTGTCTGAACAAGAGCTTGTCGACTGTGACATCACCGGCAAAGATCAAGGCTGCAACGGAGGCTTGATGGACAACGCATTCAAGTTCATCCAAAAAAACCGCGGTCTCACGACCGAATCAAATTACCCCTACAAGGGCACTGACAATTCCTGCAACAAAAACAAGGCGGCAAGCAATGCGGCCAAGATAACTGGACATGAAGACGTTCCCGCCAACAGTGAGAGTGCACTATTAAAAGCGGTTGCCAATCAGCCGATCTCAGTAGCCATAGATGCCGGCAGATTCGACTTCCATTTCTATTCGAGCGGTGTATTCACTGGGGAGTGCAGCACCGAGCTAGACCACAGAGTCACTGCCGTTGGCTACAGGTCAAGCAATGATGGAACCAAGTATTGGCTGGTTAAGAATTCATGGGGAACCAGTTGGGGCGAAGAAGGGTACATAAGGATGGAGAGAGGTGTTGCTGCAAATGAAGGTCTTTGTGGGATTGCAATGCAAGCCTCATATCCAACTGCATAAGATCTCTGTGTGCGTGTGATGGGATTCATGAGTGCAATGCAATGATTAGGATGCCTATATGCTAAAAACAGATTGCTCATATATAGGGAGAAGAAAAAGAAACGGAAGACATGCGAGAGGTCTTGTAACCACTGAATTAACACTCAAAAGCTAATTTGTAAGTTATACATCTAAACCAAATTTTGTAATTATCTGCACTTACAAATCTAAACTGTCACAAGGATTAGGCTCTGTTTGGATTTGTTAATCTGATTTTCGGAATAATTTTTCTCTTAAAAGATACCAAAGCCAACCCAAACATTCCCCAATACAAACCAAGCCAAGCATTCCGCAAGACCCCAAGTCTAGGTATGAGTGTATCATGAATCACCAGAATTTCCATGTCTTGTTGCGTTCGTTTTGCCTCTATCTCACTGAAAATGCAAGACGAGTGAATTTTGGGAATTCAGAAACAACAGACCAAAACAGATCCCAATTTCGCTCAGCTCTATAATATGTTTATGTATACTATCATGAGGTCATCTATGGGTTGTAGTATGCCCCAACAAAGATGTATGCCCTTGCACGGTACGATTTCCACATATTCAAGCCTCGTCGTGAAATAACTCGTACCTTCCCAGAAACATTGGGTTCTCTATCGCTGATTACTTTTCAATATCTCCTGACTAGGTGGGAAGAGTTGACCCAATATGAACCATTGACTGACTTCCCAAATGATGCTCACGTTGAGACTACCAAACGCCTTGATCGCAGTTAGACGTATCAATTCCTGATGGGTTTAAAATTTAAGTTCGAAAATCTTCAAACTCATATTTTTTAAATACATGGTCATTGCCCTCTATATGTGAACGGTCACAATTACTACTAACTAGTGGAACCCTCACCTCCAGTCGCAGAGCAGACAGCCTTTGCAACTCCCTTTAGGTCTCGTAGCATAGCTACATGTTCGTACTGCCAACATTGCCACAAGACCGTTCACCTCATTGACAGTTGTTTTGAACCCCATTGGAATTGAAGCAACAGTAATCTAGGAACACTAGAGGCAATCGAGGGAAGACTACTTCTGTACTAGCACTGTGGCTGCAATGGCTCATATCCCTCTTCTATGAGAGCTGACCTCGGTCACACTAAATTACAATCAACTTCAAGCTCAGATAGCTCAACTACAGCTGGACTTTAATCTGACATCATCTCTCGGTCCTCTGATGACGAGTATCGTGCTATGCCTCAGGGAACGTGCAAACTCCTCTGGTTTCCCATGGTAGACGCATCTACGCTTTTTTGTGACGATAAATTGGCCATCATGCTATCCTCTGACTCAGTCATTCATGAGAAAACAAAACACATCAAAGCCATTATTCACTTTATTTGAAAGAAAGTTTGTTTAGGAATGTTGTTTCATCCTCAGAGTAGGTTACCAATATGTTTACCAAATATGTTGGACCATCTGTTTTTTAGTCATCTTTTATCAAGCTGAGACTCCAAAATATCTTCGCCTCAGCTTGTGCGTGAGTGTTGCAATATACTTTAACGTATTATTTAATATTTAGGTCATGTTGACCAATTTGGTAGTTTTCTTTATTCCATTAATTAACCCATTTATTGGAGGTGATTTTCTTTCTTGTTTAGTCTAAGATTAGGCTATATAATCAGGGGAATATGGTCTCAAAATCATTTACAAAATTATTCTCCCCTATATTCTTCTCGTAAATTGCAGATGCATTTTATACTTTCACTTGCTTATAGCTCCATCTAAGCCATTCACTTGCTTATAGCTCCATCTAAGCCATGGTTTGTCATGTGTTTTGCTCATCTGCCGGCCACAGAATCAAATGAGATCTATTCCCAGTTACAGGGCTAAACAGGAGTTCAAAGTTGTTAGAGAAAAAAAATAAACCCATAACCATAATATTGTTGTGCAGATGATTAGCAACTAGGACCCATTTGGGATTAATGTACAGATACACTTTTGGTAAACATGTTTTCTGTTCTCAAAATTTTGGGAATAATTCCTTAAAAATCTGAGAAACAAAAAATGTTGATTCCAATTCACTCCCATAAAACTATTTCCACCACCACCAACTTGTCGGCCACCACCACCCGCCGACCACCATACATTTAAAGAGAGAAAAAAAAAAAAAAACTAATGTTGCAACCAAATGTGTTTCTTGTCTCTATTCTCATAAATTAAAAGAAACAATTTCAGGACAATGGGTGTTACAAAACATGTTTCTATTCCCGGAATACTCCAAAACGGAAACACAATTCCCATCCCAGTTTATTGGAAGTAGAAACAGAAAAGTAGAAACACTAACCAAACGCCACCTAAAAGTGTAGCTGTTTTGTCAGTCAATTTTCTGTCTAGGTTGGAATCTTTATCCTGGATGAAAGAAACGGTACGCAGGAACCCAAGAACTCAAAAAAATAGTAATATATATGCATTTAAGGAAGAAACAGTATGTAAGATAATACATTAACATGAAACAGACAAGTATTGGAGCCTTGTCAACTTGTCCGAATCAGAACATTTCAAAAGGCACGTAGACACAAGCAATAATTTTCCTTCCAAGAATGCAAGAGATCAACCAAACCTGGTTATCTTTTTGCCTATATAAAGCTCAAGCCAGAATGCAAGAGATCAACCAAACCTAGTTATTAACTCAATTAATAATCCTAGTATTTTGATTGAATAGTAAAATGGGTTCCTCAAACCGGTCTGAATACATTATCTTAGTTGTCCTTGTTTTTTCAGTTTCCGCCTCTCTCTCCACTTCTCGATCCCTTCCCGAGGAATCAATTCGCGAGAGCCACGAACAGTGGATGGCCCATTATGGACGGGTCTACAAAGACGCTGATGAGAAGAGCAAACGTTTCGACATATACAAAGCAAATGTCGAACGGATAGACTCGTTTAACAAAGACTCAACCAAGTCTTATAAGCTATCCGTCAATCAATTTGCGGACCTCACCAATGAGGAGTTTAGAACCTCGCGAAACAAACTCAAGACGAGAGAATGTTCCACCGACCCAATTTCCTTCAAGTACGAATATGTGAGTGCAGTACCATCTACTATGGACTGGAGAAAGAAAGGAGCCGTGACGCCAGTCAAGGACCAAGGCCAGTGCGGTAAGAAACTAAGGGCCCGTTTAGCTGTCTAAATTATTTTATTTTTAAATTAATTTGTGATTAACCAAACAAAAATATATAACAATTTTTATTATATGAAATGGTAAATTGCACGATATTATTAATGATAACAACGATCATATCAATCAACTATACTAAGTAGGAAAATCAACCATCAACCATAAATTAAACTTACATCAAGTAAGAGAACTTACACTAGGTAGGAGAACAACACATAAATATTTTAAAAAATTTAAATATTATTTGTATCAAGACTTGAACCCATGACCTCCTAATGAGAATCAAGAGTCGCAGACACCTCAGCATGCCCAAGTTAGTTCTCTAAATTAACTAACTAGTGTTTCGTTGTCTAAAAATTCATAAATTAACTAATTGTAAAATAAGATCCCGTTTCGTTCAATAAATTGACCAAACACGAAAAATAAGCGCTCATTTGCCTGTCTAAATCATTCTATTTTAAAAATCATCTTATTTTCAATAAATTAATTTGTAATGAATTAAATACAGATATATAACAATTCATAAAATGACTAAAATCCTAACAGTACACTTTAATCCTAATAGTTCCCCCACTATTTTTATTGTAAAAATATAGGATGTTGTTGGGCATTTTCTGCGGTGGCAGCTATGGAAGGCGTCAATCAACTCTCGACGGGCAAACTAATCTCTTTGTCCGAACAAGAGCTTGTCGACTGTGACATCAGCGGCGAAGATCAAGGCTGCAACGGAGGCTTGATGGACAACGCATTCGAGTTCATCCAAAAAAACCGTGGTCTCACGACCGAATCAAATTACCCCTACAAGGGCACTGACGATTCCTGCAACAAAAACAAGGCGGCAAGCAATGCGGCCAAGATAACTGGACATGAAGACGTTCCCGCCAACAGTGAGAGTGCGCTATTAAAAGCGGTTGCCAATCAGCCGATCTCAGTAGCCATAGATGCCGGCGGATTCGACTTTCAGTTCTATTCGAGCGGTGTATTCACTGGAGAGTGCGGCACCGAGCTAGACCACGGAGTCACTGCTGTTGGCTACGGGTCAAGCGACGATGGTACCAAGTATTGGCTGGTTAAGAATTCATGGGGAACCAGTTGGGGCGAAGAAGGGTACATAAGGATGGAGAGAGGTGTTGCTGCAAAGGAAGGTCTCTGTGGGATTGCAATGCAAGCTTCATATCCAACTGCATAAGATCTCATGCTAAAAGTAAATGATATCATGTGTTATATAGTGTAAATTACATATGTAAGGGTTGTCAATATTGCTCCTAATTTCAAACTCTTGCTTATCTATACTAAGCAGCAAGAACTTTGTATGTTCTACTCAGCATGTTATTCAATGTTGAAATGATATATATATGGACAAAGTATTTTATCTACACATATTAGATGTAACTAAGTGTTGTCTATGTAATAAACTTATAAAAAACATTTGGCTGGACTTTGGAGTATCTTCTTGGGGAAAGGCACAATGAACACAAACATAAAACGACTCATGGTATAATGTTCTCTACTTCTCTGCAAATGTCCTAAGAAGACATTCACATATGAGCAAGACATGGCTTAGACACGGGAGTGGGTTCCGGTGAAGCCCCCGGTGTGAGAATAAGTCACAGTTTTTTAGGGAAAAATATGTTCTAGGGGATTTAAAGTAGAATTTATACTAAGGTAGAGTTTATTGCCCTGTAGTAAAATGTTTAGGCTTAAGAATACAGCTTGCATGTTTTGCTCTTGAATACAGCTTGCATGTTTTGCTCTTAACCCAGAACTTGTCTTCAACTAGATAATAGAATGAGATATTTGTGTTTTGTAGGCAATTTTTGTTGTGTACTTTGTTGAAGAATGAGACCCCTATTTATAGGCGTTTTTTAGAATAATTTTGGAGTTAAATACTCACTTGGTGGAAAAATTAGGCCACCACTAATTAGTGGCTAGGCCATTTAGAGTAGTGATAGATTTAGTGACCAAGTTAGGTCATAGTGGTAAATTTAGTGCCAAAATTGGTCATAGTAATAAATGGTTAGAAAAATTATCCATCATCAATAACCCCCACTCTTTGTTTTGACAGGTCTAATGGAGGAGTAGAATTTTCTCTTTATTTTTATTCTTTTGAACTCGTTTGCTTCGTACTATGGTTCGCGCTGCATGTTGTGCAGGCTCTAGCTCAGAGCTCGGTGCTTACCGAAGAGTGGGAGTTGGAGAATAGCAAGTTGTCAAGGTCGATAGAGGATCAGGAAGCCTTGAAGCTCGAGCATGGGGCAAGGGCGAAGGCCTTGGGACTCATATTTGGTCGTGGAAACACATATTTAGCCGTAGACTGGCAGAACTGAGTTAATGCTTGTAGAGATTTTAGAGATGTCAGATGACCTCCTCATCTTTAGGTCCCTATTCGGGTTGCCTAGTTCATTAGGTCACACCCGGACATAAGACTTGTTCCAAGAGGATTTTTCAAGTCACCTCCTTACCACCCACCGCTAGGGTTTTCAGGGTTGATCAACGGAGTTCGTCTCAATGTCCTGGTCGATCACTCTAGCCTGCTCAATTAAAACCTCACAAAGTTGGATAGGCCATGCCCAATCCTTTCTTGTAGAGTTTGACGATTTTACACTTTAATCGAGCAATAGAGACTCATAGAATTGAGTTACTGCTTGTAAAGATGCCAGATGACCCCTTCATCCTTGGGTTGTCCCGTCTATCGGGTCGCACCCGAACATAAGACTTGTTCCAAGAGGATTTTTCAGGTAATCTCCCTACCACCCACCGTTAGGGTTTTCAAGGTCAGTCAGCAGAGTTTGTCCCAGTGTCCTGGTCGATCACTCCAACCTGCTTAGTTAAAATCTCGCAAAGTCAGATAGGCCAATACCTAATCCTTAGTTTATAGATTTCACACTTTAGTCAAGTAGAAGAGACTTATAGAAAAATCAATTTTATTCGTTGCATAAATCAAATGGTTGAATCTGTAGATTTATAGAAATCTACAAGATGTGAGAAAGAGGTAGTGGAGAGGGGATCTTGGCCTCCCGGGCTATATCAGACCCTCTCCTCTCTCTGTCGCTTCTCTTTTTCTTTAACATAGTTTCTTGCCAACCAAGCGTATTTTAACTTGACTCATCGGTCTCTTCCTATTGGTGCATTTAAGGGGGTCAAGGTCGTGTAGCGAAGATGGGATCTCAACCTCCCTGGCAATTTATCGGACCCTCTCAGCTCTCTGTCGCTTCTCTTCTTCTTTGAACTAGTCTAATCCCAACCAGCCCTATTGTAGCTTGACTCCTCGGTTTTTCGTTTGGCAACATGGACATGTCGTTTATGACCAGAAGTTAATTCACCACTAGAAATGAAATCTCCGTGTATGGTGTCATTGTTCTCGCGTACCTTCGATGGGGGAACACCAGGTAGTGGAGGAGAACGACGTTCCTGCCTTTCCCCAATGAACTATCGCAGGTGGCCTTGTATCAGACCCTCCCTGCTCTCTGTCGCTTCTCTTCTTCTTTAACATGGTTTCTTGCCAACCAAGCCTATTGTAGCTCAACTCCTCAGTCTCATCCTATGGGTGCATTTAAGAAAGTGAAATTCGTGTAGCGAAGATGGGATCTTAGCCTCCCAGGCAATTTATCGGACCTTCCCCGCTCTCTGTCGCTTCTCTTCTACTTTGACCTGGTCTTTTCCCAACTAGGCCTATTGTAACTTAACTTCTTGATCTTTCATTTGGCAGCATGGGCATGCAGTTTATCATCAGAAGTCAATTCGCCACCGGAAGCGAAACCTCCGTGTATGGTGTTAGTGTTGACCCACACCCCTGATGGGGGAACACCAGGTAGTGGAGCAGAACGATGTTCTTGCCTTTCCCCAGGGAACTGTCACAGGTGCCCTTGGAGATCAAGTTCTCAACTTCACTCTTGAGGTGCTAACATTTGTCAGTCGTGTGCCCATTATTGTGGTGGAACTCACAGTACTTGTTTGAATTAGTATTCCCCTTCCTGTTTCCTTGCGTCGTACCTGATTTATGTCCTTTATTTCCAAAAGGACGTGTTGCACAGACGCGTTCAATGAGGTGCAGTTTGTGAACTGGAAGCCCTTGCGTTTCCCATTTCGTTCGGTCCAGTCCCCAATTCTTTGCTTTTTTGTCTAGTTGGAATTGGGCAAGGCATCTACCAATTCTTTCTCTTTCCTCTTTTCCTTTCTGACCCTTTCTTATTCATGACGGGTATGGTAGATCTCCTCAATGGAGATTTATTTTACTGACACGGCCCAGTGAAGCGGCAAGTGTTTTTATTGGCTTCATGACCATCTTTTGCAGGAATAAGCCCCTTCATAGACCGTTCATGAGAGAGGCGGCAGTTATCCCCTGGTCCAGTCTGTCAACTTGATTGGTTTCAAGTTTGGAACCTTTTCAAGTTAGCGTACAACGACTGACCTTTATTCTGTTTGATGGACAACAGAAGGGTTGGATTCTTGGCCTGTCATTTGCTACTCAAGAACTGATGGACGAATTACTGTCGAAAAGATAAGAAGTTGTGATAGGTACTAGACGTTGAGTCATGCCGCTTAGTGTTACGACAAAGGCTCGGCATTTTAAAGAATCGAAAGCCCCCCAGATTTCCATGTGAGCTTTGTAGGCGTCCAAGTGTTCGATGGGATCCGTGGTTCCGTTGTAAGGCTTTAGCTAAGAGGGCAACTTGAAGCCCTTGGGAATAGGTATCCACATGATCTCGGCAGAGAAGGAGGTTATCCGTTTGCTATTAAGTCATGCACCTTGTGCCAGTATTGGTTAAGGTTTTCTAGGTGCTAACCATTTACTACTATAACCTAACTTACCACTAATATTACCACTATGACCTAACTTGGCCACTAAATCCACCACTATCCTAAATGACTTAACCACTAATTAGTGATTGCCTAATTTCTCCATCAAGAGAGTATTTAACTCCAAAATTGATCCAAGAAATCCCTATAAATAGGGGTCTCATTCTTCAACAAAAATTGCTTACAAAACACAAGTCTCTCATTCTATTCTCTAATTGAAAACATGTCCCAGCTTCAGAGTGAAACAGGCAAACTAAATTCTCAAGCCTACACTTTTTACTACAGGGCAATTATAAATTCTACTTGAAATTCCATAAAGTATATTTTTCCTCTAAAAAACGGTGACTTATTCTTACACCGGAGGGGCTTCACTGAGAACCCAACCCCCGATGTCTAAGCCATGTTTTGCAGGGATAGGTCAACAAAGACAACCCGATAGAATTCAACCACTTTGACTGAGATCCACCGAACCAGATTTCGGCATCATCAAGAAGAATCCTAAAATATAGAAAAAGAATAATTTATCGATATGACCTACATAAAATAGATATTCTAACTAAATAATAAATAATATATCGATAAAAATGTTAAATATTCTAACATTCCCCCAAGCTTGGGGAAAGATATTTTGGAATCCCAACTTGACAAGAATAAAAACAGAATAACAATGGTTGTCGGGAACAATGGCTAAGATAGGACGAAAGTGAGTTGAGTGATCATCGACGATAATTGGAATATCAGGCAAACATCAGACATAACTAGAATGGTGGGCGAACAACGACAACAACTGAAATACTGGGCAACATACAATGACGACTCAAACATTAGATGAACAACGGCGGCAACTAGAAAGCTGAAAAACAAACAACGACCAACAAGAACACTAGGTGACACACGGTGACAACTTGAATGCCAAATGACCATCGGCAAAAAGTGGAACTCCGGACGACAAACGAAGACAACTGGACCAACGGGTGACCAAAGGCAGCAACTAGAATGCCGGTCAACCTACTACAACAATTGGAACGCCAAGCAACCGACGGCGACAACTGGAACACTGGGCGAACAACAATGACAACTGAAACACTGGGCGACATACAATGGCAAGTCGAACGTCAAGCGACCAATAGCGGCAATTGGAACGTCGAGTGACACATGGCAACAATTGGTACACTTGGCGACATATGGAGACAGCCCAAACACCTGGCAATGGCAACTAGAACGTCGGGCGACAAACAGTGAAAACTGAAACAATGGACGACAACTGGAACACCGGGTGACACACGGCGACAACTCAAATGCAAGGCGACCAACGGCGACAACTAGAATGTCGGACGAGCAAGGGCAACAACTGCAAGGTTGGGCGATCAACACTACTGCATCCCCAGACAATCTATGATGAGAATTGGAACAATGGCAACAAGGGGGTGCAACAACAGAACAACAGACGCAATAGCGGGACAACAGTGAGATAGCGGCAAGAAATCTACGAGAGTGGGACAATCGCGAAACAACAACGGCGACCGCGAGGAAGGGCAGACTGCTGGGGGACAGTAGGTGCAGCAACAACAGTGATTTAGTACCGTGGGAAGGCAGTGACGGGCAAGTGGTTTGGCGCCTCAAGAACGAGAATGTCAGAAGGTGATGAGGCATGGGGGGCTAGGGTTTTCCTCCTCTCCCGCACCTCCATTATTTTTCTCTTTTTATACTCTGATACCAAAAAGGTATATAGAAAAAGGAGATTTTGTTGTATATATATGAAACACTTATTTATATAGCGTAAAGAGGAAACTAAATTAAGAAAATAACTCAAAACAAGAATTCTAAACAATAGGAAAATAAATCGGTCAACATGAGCCATATAAAATAAAGAGAATCTTGTTGAGAGGTCTTAAAACTCAAAATATCACTTTCTAAGAATTATGTCATGTGTTAAAAAATTATTGTTACAGAATCCCGTAAAGTGATAATTTTATGGAATAGAACCTTTTACCAAATTTTCCTAAAATAACTATTCTAACTAAATAATAAATAATGTATTGATGAAAATATTCAATATTCCATCTGTATCCAAGAATGTCCATAACGTATTTGCTTCCGTTACGTTCCCAACATGAATATGTTTGCCTCCAAGAAGTGACGGTGCTTCTTACCTCACGAGGATAAAAGAGCATTTCATACATTTGACAATAACAAAAAATAGCATACATATGCCAACATACATGAAAGAGAAAAATATATATCTAATATTATCTATATATTATATATATTCAAATAAATATGCATATAAATTTAGGTTGTAATAATGCAAGTATACTACAGATGCGTTTTACACTTTGAATGGTTTTCAGCTGTTGAATGGAAGAAATAAATAAAAAATAAACTAATTAATATAACAACGCAATGCAGATGATTGGCAACTAAGGTGGTGTTTGGTTAATGTTTTTGCTTTTCTGTTTCTACTTCCAATAAACTAGGATGATAAACTAGGATGAGAATTTTGTTTTCGTTCTGGAATATTCCAGAAATAGAAACATGTTTGGTAACGATCATTGTCCTAAAATTATTTCTTTTAATTTATGAGAACAGGTGCAAAAAATACGTTTAATTGTAACATTTGTTCTTTTTTCCCTTTAAATGTATGGTGGCCGGCGTGGTGCTGGTCGGTGGGGTGTGGTGGTGGCCAGGCTGGTGGTAGCCGGCAGGTGGTAGTGACCAGTGGGTGGTGGTGGCTGGCGGTGTGGTAGTTGGGAATAGTTTTGTGGGAGTGAATAGAATCAATATTATTTTGTTTCTTAGATTCCTAAGGAATTTAGGAATTACTCCTAAAATTTTGGAAACAGAAACATGTTTACCAAATGCGTTTCAGTACATTAATCTCAAAATTTTGGGAGGGGGAACAGATATCAGGGAACGGAAACAGTAACAAAACGGGGCCTAAAAGTGCAGCTGTTTTATCAGTCAGTTTATTCTGTCAATGTTGGGACCTTTATCATGGATGAAAGAAACGGTACGCAGGAACACTACATACAATTCATAACCCAAAAGGAAATCCTAATAAAGTAACATATATATAAAGAGAGAGAGGGAATAAACATGTAAGACAATATACTAACGTGAAACAGACAAGCATTAGAGGTTCAATGAAGATTGCAGCCTTGTCAACCTAGTCCGAATCAGTACATTTTAACAGGCACGTAAAATAAGAAAATATAATTTGGACAACAAAAGCTTTCCATATATAAAGCTCAAGCCAGAGAGCAAGAGTTCACATGCCCAGTTAACTCAATTAATAATTCTAGTATTTTTTATCTAAAAATACAATGGCTTCCTCAAACCGGTCCCAACACATTTTCTTGGTTGCCCTCATTGTTTTCGCAGTTTCAGCCTCTCTCTCCACTTCTCGATCCCTCCCCGAGGAATCAATTCGCGAGAGCCACGAGCAGTGGATGGCTCGTTATGGACAGGTCTACAAAGACGCTGATGAGAAGAGCAGACGTTTTAACATATACAAAGCAAATGTCGAACAGATAGAGTCATTTAACAAAGACTTGACCAAGTCTTACAAGTTAGCTGTCAATCAATTTGCAGACCTCACCAACGAGGAGTTCAGAAGCTCGCGAAACAAACTCAAGAAGCGAGTCTGTTCCACGGACCCCATTTCCTTCAAGTACGAAAATGTGAGTGTAGTACCGTCTACTATGGACTGGAGAAAGAAAGGAGCCGTGACGCCAGTCAAGGACCAAGGCCAGTGCGGTAAGAAACGGGTTAGCTGTCTAAATTTTTTTATTTTAATATTAACTTATTTTGAATAAATAGGATTTGTGAACCAAACACAAATATAGAATTATTTGTTTAATCTGAAATGATAAATTGCACCATATGACAAATGAAAACGTTTGGTTGTCTAAATTAACCCAAAAAAGACAAAACAAAGGGCGCGTTTGGCTGTGTAAATTATCCTATTTTAGGAATCATCTTATTTTGAATAAATTCATTTGTAATTAACAAAACACGTATATAACAATTCATAAATAGGCTACTTGTAAAATAATTGAATTTGCGATAAATTCAAATTCAATCCCAAAAACACTTTAATCCTAAGGGTTCCTCGGCTATTTTTGTTGTAAAAGAACAGGATGTTGTTGGGCATTTTCTGCCGTGGCAGCTATGGAAGGTGTCAATCAACTCTCGACGGGTAAACTAATCTCTTTGTCCGAACAAGAGCTTGTCGACTGTGACATCAGCGGCGAAGATCAAGGCTGCAACGGAGGCCTGATGGACAACGCATTCGAGTTCATCCAAAAAAACCGCGGTCTCACGACCGAATCAAATTACCCCTACAAGGGCACCGACGATTCCTGCAACAAAAACAAGGCGGCAAGCAGTGCTGCAAAGATAACGGGACACGAAGACGTTCCCGCCAACAGCGAGAGCGCACTGTTAAAAGCAGTTTCCAATCAGCCGATCTCCGTAGCCATAGATGCCGGTGGATTCGACTTCCAGTTCTATTCAAGTGGTGTCTTTACTGGGGAGTGCGGCACTGAGCTAAACCATGGAGTTACCGCCGTCGGATACGGGTCAAGCGACGATGGGACCAAATATTGGCTAGTTAAGAATTCGTGGGGAACTAGTTGGGGCGAAGAAGGGTACATAAGGATGGAAAGAGGTGTCGCTGCAAAGGAAGGTCTTTGTGGGATTGCAATGCAAGCTTCATATCCAACTGCGTAAAAAATCTCATGCTAGAACTAAATAATTGTAAATTGTGTGTGTACGGGTTGTGAATATTGCCCCTACGTTCCAACTCCAGCTTGTTTATACTTGAAACAAAAACTCTGTACTTGTTCGACTACAAATATATGAACAAAGCATTATCAAGGGAATCGAGCTAGACCAAACTATTACCGGAAATAGCAATACGACAGACAACGGCAACTCTAGATATTCAAATTGATGATGAAGATTTGAAATCATACCAAAATTGCTTTTTTAGCTGTCGGATTTCCGCAGCTCGGGACGAACAAAGTCGGCATTGGGTAGCACGGAAATGTCGAGAGTGGGTCTCAATTCCGCACAGACTTCGATGGCTCCGTTGACGGGATCCGACAGGAAGTTGCCGATGAGGTCCTGGTTGACGGGAGTAGCATTGTCGACTGCCACCAAGGCTTGCTGCGTGAGGATGCAATCGAAACGTGGGGCTAACTTCCTGGATCCTAACCATGCCGTTGTTGAACAGTTATCGACCATGAAGGAAACTCCAGCGGGCATGCATGAAAGGATTTAAAGAATCCACGGATTCAATCACGCTCTAGTTAATGATCTCGAAATAAGAGTGCCCTTTCTTCCTCGGAATCTCAATCTGCTCTCCCCCCCCAGTACTACCTTCGGTAACGCGTTTGGATAATTATGAGCAACCATTCTCGTACCATTCTATCCCATCTCCTCTAGATCTCATCTCGTTTTTAAATTTTTTAGATTTTTGTTTAGGTATAACGTTTAGTAAATCTTTTTCCATTTACATTGTCACCCAAAACCGAGAATCATTCTCACTTTTTCTTAAGTGGAAAACCAAAAAAAAAAAAAAAATCTATCATTCCCATTTGGTGAAAAGGACACACCGGTCATCCCCTTTTCAAACTTTGTAAACCCTCTCTTTTCTTTCTTTTTTTTGCCTTTTTTTTTTCTTCTTCTTCAATGTATTGTTCGTCATCCTCCTCCGATTTTGGAATCGTCGACTTACAAAATTTTAGTTCGATTTCGATTTTGAAATCGTCGTCCTCCTCCGATTTCGATTTCGAAAAGTTGTTTCCTCCTCTTCATCGCCGTCAACTTCGTGTACTTGTCGCCATCGCCAATCAATTTCGTGGCCATCGTCTGCTTCGTTTGTCCATGGTCATCGTCTTCCTTGTCGCCGCCGGCTTCGTGCGTCACGCCAATCGATTTAGGGTTTCGATTTCGAAATCGAAATTAGGGTTTCAATTTTGAGCTGTAATTTTAGTTCGATTTCGATTTTGATTGGGGTTTAGAATTTCGATTTCAATTGAGGTTTATGATTTCGATTTCGATTTCGATTGGAGTTTATGATTTCGATTGAGGTTTAGAATTTGGATTTCGATTATGGTTTAGGGTTTCATTGTTTGATAATTTTTTTATTGTGGTTTAGAATTCGTTCTTGATTTCTAAGATCAAATCGTTACCAAATGCGATTCTATTCCCAGAACAAAAAAAAAAACTATAATTACCAAACGCAATTCTGCTCCCAAGAAAGAAATAAAATTATTATCAGAGTCCATCTCATTCCTATCCTACTACATGGAATGTGCACGAAAAGGTTACCAAATGGGACCTAATTTATTGAAATAAAATCATCTCTCAAAATGTCTTGCCATGCCGACGCCCTCACAACATACTTATCTTGTCTTGGGTCTAGAAGGAGAAACACACCCTCGTACTCGTTTAAGCAAAATAGTTTAATAATGTGTTTGGTTGAAAGAAAAATGAATGAAAAGAAAATAAAAAAAAAAATCATGTTTGATTGTGATGTGGGTGAAAATCAACCATCCGCCACGTGTTTGCCACATAGATCAAAAGTGTCACGACATCAAACGACCTGAAGAGCCCGGTTTTCCATTAGCGCAGCGTCTCCTCAGGTCGGTAATCATGAAGGACTTAAACGATGGCCAAGCAGAAATCTCCAGCAATGACAGAAGATATCGCCAAAGAGGGTCAGGTCGGTGCAGCCATCCCAACTTCCACCCTGGTGCCTGGGTCGGCCCAATAATCTTAACGGCCAGGCCCATGGGCTTCTCCACCAATTGTTAAAGGCCTAGGCCCATAGCTCTAATCCTTCACACGCTCTCCACGCGCTAAACTAATTAGAACGAATAACCGAGTTTAAGGCCCCTAGCTTCCGGGATGTTAATGACATCATCGCCTATAAATGGAAAGCATTGCAAAGCCTTTAAAAAAATGGAAAACTAGAGGTAACAACTTTATTTTATCCAAGCAACCTTATTTTTTTCCCCTTGAGTTCTTACTCTCACATCGGATGGGACACACCGGGGAACACCCCGACAAGTCCTATGTGCAAGTACTGACCTGAAGGCCAGGCCAGACAACGCCACTCCAACTCGGATAATTGTAGGATCAAGATTCTAAAGGATTGAAGACCCCGGCGCCATTGAAGACGTTCTCCAGATCATCACCAATTCTCCACTTGTAAGCTGGCCAGACCATACTACTAATAGAACCAATTTTGGACATCAACAGTTTGTTGTCGTCTATGGGAACCGTATAAGAAGCCTTTCTCAAGTCATCAACTCTCTGCTCGGCCAAGATTTGATTATCACAAGGTCTGATCACGCCGTACAACCAAGAGATCAAAGCGTCGCAGTGAATAGCAACCCTACCCAAGACATATCCAAAGCTCCAAGACCGGATACTAGGGTGACAACCCACATTCCCGTTGAAGAAGAGAATGTCCCCCTATGGGACAGGCCAGTCCATCAATTCCAACCACAAGCGTCTTCATAGACCAAACATCCGAGGTTGTCGATGCCTCTCGAATTGACAACTTGGAGCTCCAGCTCGATGCATTCCAAAATTATTTCCAAGTCCTCATTTCCCACCTACCTCCAGGGGGACTGGATCTCTAGACTGCAGGGAGAAGAGATCGACCTCAGGAGTCCGACGATCAAGTAATTCACTCTCATGAATAGGTGGCCCAGGCCCAGCCTCAGCCTCACAGCCGGACAGTTAGGGAGAGGGATCTAGACCCTCCTACGGCGTTAGGGACTTTATCTCAGCCATCTCACGTGCACCAATTTGAAGACAGACTAGGCTCGCCACCAACTAGAGCGCCTAGTCGCGTGGCCCAATTTGAACATCGGTCCCGTCAAACTCGAGAAGTAGATTCTTATTCTCCATAGCCAGCCGAGAGGCGAGAAGGCCGGGCAACCAAGTCGCAACACCACCTAGAAGAGAAGTAGTTATAGAACTCTATATAACCGAGATGGAAGCCACGTTCATCCAGATACAGGGCGTTGGGGGTATAGTCGGGCTACCTGTTCGAGTCTGATTTCCTTTTATTGATGGAATCGTGGATAAGCCTGTGTCATATAAGTTCCCTAATCCCCGAGTAGCCCAGTATGATGGGACCACCGACCCCGTGGATCATCTTTCTATTTTTATATCCTATATGGATATGCACACTGCCTCCAACAGTAAGGTGCAAGTTCTTTCTGCTCACCTTGACTGGTCCAGCTTGGACTTGGTTCAACGACCTGGCCCCAGCCTCGATATCAACTTTTCTCCAGCTCGAGCAACTCTTCCTTACCCGATTTAGCCGATCCCGGCGCAGGCTCAAAACTGTGACCCATATCTTTTCCCTCAGGCAAAAGGTCAACGAGAAACTACGTGATTACGTAGATAGGTTTTAGAATGAGTCACTCATCTGTGAAGGGGTCTTGGATGCTATAACCCTAAATACTTTCATTGACAGGTTGAGGCACAGAAGGTTATCTTACGACGTGAGTTCATAGCCAGCTCCATGCCTACATGATGCTTTGGATCGTGGTACCAGCTTTTATAAAGCCAACCTCCTCGACATGGTGAAGAGAGAAAGAAAGAGAATTCAGAAGAAAAATGGTCGGGCTGAAAAAGGAACAAGCCAATCTCAAGGCTCCAGGCTGAAAGGTGGTTGGGACCTCTACCTGGGGATCGAAGACCCCATCTGTCCCCAGGGCCTTGCCAGCATGGGTTCACCCCCTTGACAGCCTCAGTCTCCACAATCTTCATCGAAAATTTCGAAAATAGACTTTTTTCACCTGTCCCTTCCCTGAGGGAGAAACCTATGGGTAGGTCGGTTGCTAAATACTTTGACTTTTACTGAGATCACGGCCATGCCACCAAGGAGTGCTTCCAGCTAAAAGAAGAAATAGAGGCCCTTATCAAGAGAGGATATTTTAGAAACTACGTGCACAGAACAAACAGAAAATCCCAGTTTAGGGAAAACAACCACCGAGACAAGCACAAGGGTCAGCGACGAAAAAGAAACAACAGCCGGCCTCCACCTCAGCACGATCGTTGTCGCCTTGCACAATGTCATCTCCTTCAGCGAGGCTGACCTCAAAAGGGTGCACACTCCCCACGATAATGCCCTGGTTATATCAGCCCTGATTAATCATTTCAAGATAGGAATAATTCTGGTCGATGGGGGAAGCTCTACCGACATAATTTTTAAGTGGGCTTTCGACAGGATAAATGTGGACTCCAATTCTGTTCAACTCGTGAAAGCTCCCCTCGTTGATTTTGGAGGGGATGTCATGGACTCGGTAGGATGGGTCTCCCTGCCCATCACCGTGGGATCTAGGCCTAGAATGGCCACTATGTGGTCGAAGTTTCTCATCAGGAACAAACCCTTACCCTATAACACGATCATTGGGTGGCCGACAGTAGCTGCCCTAAAGGCCGTCTGTTCCCCCTATCACCAAATAATGAAGTTTCCCACCAGTGTCAGGGTAGGAAAGGTCTGAGGAGATCGGGAAACAACTCGAGATTGTGCAAGGAGGGCAATGGAGAAAAAATAGAAATTACTGCAAAGGGCTGAGCTTAGAGAGCATCGCCCATCATTTCCCGAGCTTATGGCCCTTGACGGCAAAATTGAGCTCATTCCAATTGATGATTCCCGACATGAAGAGCCCAATCCTCGGCCCCACGAAGATCTCCTTGAAGTTTCCATCCACCCGACCATCGAAAGAAGAACGGTTAGAATATGAGCTACGCTCGTCGAGCTGTTGCAAAAGAATTGTGATGTTTTTTCTTGGTCGCACAATGAGCTCTCGAGGATCGACCCCAGTATAGCCATGTATCGGCTCCATGCCAACGTTCACTACCCTCCTATTTTTCAAAAGAGAAATAATTTCCACCAAGACCGGTAGAAGATTATCGAAGAGAAAATAGACAAGTTAATCAAGTCTAATGTCATGGAAGAGGTCAAGTTCCCAAACTGGCTAGCCAACATGCTCTTCGCTTCCAAGGCCGGTAACAAATAGCGCCTCTGCATAGATTTCAAATACCTTAACAAGGCCTACCCAAAAAAATTCTTCCCCCTCCCAAGAATTGACATCATGATCAATGCCACGGCCGGGTACGAACAACTAAATTTTCTGGATCCTTACGTCGGGTACAACTAAATCTCAATGTACTCATAAGATAAGAACAAAACCTCGTTCATCATGGACAGAGGCACCTACTACTACAAAGTCATACCCTTCAGCCTCCATAACGCCGGAGCGACCTTCTAGAGATTCGTTAACAAAATGTTCAAAGAGAAAATCGGAGAGACGATGGAAGTGTACATCAACGACATGATGGTCAAAAGCAATCGGGCTCAAGATCACCTCAGACACTTTTAGGCCTGCTTTGACAAACTCTAGGCTCACTAAATGAAGCTCAACCCGAGTAAATGCATTTTTGGGGTGTCAGTTGGCAAATTCCTTGACTTTATGGTATCTCAGCCCGACATCTATGCCAACCCCGACCAAATCAGTGTGGTACTCAGGATAGCTTCACCCTACAGTAAAAAGGAAGTTCAAATGCTCACAGGTCGGTTGGCTTCCCTGAACCGATTTATCTCCCGGTCCTCTGAGAAGTGTCTTCTATTTTTCAAAATCCTCCGAGAGAACAAGGCTTTCAAATAGACCGAGGAGTGAGACAAGGTGTTTCAGGAACTGAAGAAATATCTCTCATCGACTCCTCTGCTTAGAACACTAAGGAGAGGGAAAAGAGTTGTTCTTCTATATCACGACGTCCACCACGGCGGTAAAGGTCACCCTGGTTAGGGAAGAGGATGGTGTCCAGAGCCTAGTTTACTACCCCAGTAGAGTCTTCACCAATGCCAAGATAAGGTACAAGATATTTGAGAACGTAGTCTATGCCCTGTTGATTACTTCGAGAAAGCTAAGACAATACTTTCAGGCTCACACCATCATCGTATTGACTGATCAACCCTTGAGGCAGATTCTCTACTCTCTTGATTTTTTTAGGCGGTTGATGAAGTATAACCTCGAACTGGACCAGTTCCACATCGAATACCAGGCTAAAACGGCCATCAAGGGATAGATTCTGACCGACTTCATTGTCGAACTAACCTTCCCGGAGGAAGAGCCCATCTCCGACCTAGAAGCAACTGAGAAGACCTCTCCACTGACCGAAGAAGTCGTTAAAGCCTAGGTTGTGGCTCCTAACCTAGGGCCTAATTTGTGGCAACTCTTTACCGATGGATCCTCCAACCAGATTAGTTCCGGGACTAGGATGGTTATCGTGGGCCCAAATAAGGAGGAAGTAGAATATGCCCTAAGGTTAGGATTCAAAGCTACGAACAACAAAGCAGAATACGAGGCTCTTCTTGCTGGACTGAGATTAGCTCGGGAATTTAACGTGAAGACTCTCTAGGTCTTGTGTGACTCCCAGCTCATTGTTAACTAAGTTAACGGTGACTATCTAGCGAAAGACCCGAGCATGATAGCCTGCCTAGAAAAGGTGAAGGCTTTAATAAATGATTTCGAAAAAATGCAAGTTAAGAAGATACCCCAGGAAAAAAATAGGCATGTCGATGCTTTGGTTAACCTAGCCTCGATAGTAGAATACACACTCAAGCGGACTGTGCCTGTGGAGTACCTTACCCAACCTAGCACTGCTGTTTCAGATGAAATCGCCACTATATGTGCTCTCAGCTCCGACTCAACCTGAATGGATCCGATCAAAAGCTATCTCACCTACAAGATATTACCTGAGGACCAAGCTAAAGCCAGGAAAGTACGATACCGAGTTGCAAGGTACGTCCTTCTTGATGGAGTTTTATATCACAAATCTTTCTCGGGTTCCTACTCCAGATGTCTCCGACCTAAGGAGGCCGAATATGTCATGAGGAAAGTCCACAAGGGTATCTGCGGCAACCACTCGGGGGGCAGGTCATTGGCCCAGAAGTTGCTCCGGCACGGGTACTATTGGCTAAGAATGCTAGAGGATACGGGAGAGTTCATAAAAAAAAATGTGACAAGTACCAAAGGTTTGTCGTGCACCCCCACACACCGCCAACCGAGCTAGTGCCAATGACTAGCCTGTGGCCCTTTACCCAATGGGGCATCGAACTCCTCGGCCCGTTCTTTCAAGGCACTGGTCGGAGAAAATTCTTGGTCATTGCTATCAACTACTTTACCAAATGTGTAGAAACTGAGCCCTTAGCCAAAATCACCAAAGAGAAGATACAAGACTTTGTGTGGAAGAGCATAATCTGCCGATTTGGCATTCCCAAAGCCATCATCTCAGATAATGGAAAATAGTTCGACAACGACCTATTCGTTGACTTATGTTCCGGACTAGGGATCAGTACGCACTTTTTCTCCCTAGGCCACCCCCAAGCCAACGATCAGGTTGAGGTCACTAACAGAATCATCCTGTAAAATTTGAAGACAAGGTTAGACAAGTCACAGAGGTTGTGGGTGGAAGACCTATACCCCATGCTCTGGGTCTACCATACAACGACCAGGACCCCGACCAGTGAGACGCCCTTCGAAATGACCTTTGGGTCTGAGGTCGTCATCTCGGTAGAAATCGGTTTGCCCTAACCACAGACCGCAACCTCCTTTAACCAAACTGGAAATGAAGTAGGTCTGGCCTTGAGTCTGGATCTATTACAAAAAAGATGGAAAAGAGTCTGGGTGCATCAGGCCACCTATCAGCAGAGAGTGGCTCGGTACTACAACAAAAGGGTTTGACCTCGGTCTTTCGACGTCGGAAACCTCGTTCTCAGAAAGGTCACCCTGGCCACCAAGGACCAGAATACCAGTAAATCACTTCCACTTGGGAAGGACTTTACCAAGTCATACGAGTAGCGCGGCCCGGTATGTACGACCTGAAAACCAAAGAAGGGGTACATCTGAGACACCCTTAGAACGCTAAGCACCTGAAGCGCTACTATCCAAGAAAGAAAGCATCTCCTTAAACCTATAGAAATTTCAATTTCCAAAGTTTATAATGAAATTTTCATTCAATAAAAAAGGTGTTTGGTTCAAAGTATTATCTAATCTCTAAAATCTACACAATTACAACGAATGAGCTGAGTAACTCTCCTTCCTATCATGGAGGGAGACGAGCTACCCTCCAGTCGATCTCCAAATAAAATATGAAGGCGAAAATGAGCAGCCGTCCATCCCGTCATGGACGAAGATGAGCTGCCCTCCAGCCGATCTCCAAATAAAAAACGAAGGCAGAGACAGGCATTCTCATGTCTTACAATAGACCAGCACGGGCAGCCTTCCAGCCGATCTCCAACAAGAAACGAAATCCTGGCACATAGAGTCAAGGGTAATAATCAGACCTTTACACAAGTCGGTAGTGTTAGCCTGGGGACTGACGGCGTTATACCTATCGAGTCCAAGGACCTGTAACTGAGTATCCACTCTCTCACAACCGAGCTAAGCTCAGGTAACCTAAAGGGGCGATGTTCCTATAAGGGGAACTTGAGATAACCCGAAAAGGCTAAAAAATTAGCCTGACTACGAAAAACTCACCTATGACCGGCCACGTAAATTCACCTACAATCGGCCACGTGCCAGGCTCACTGAGCTATTGAAGTCCGTGGACCGAGAGCACCCAACTCAGATCAGATACCCTTACAAGTAAACTGACCACACGATCACAGCCAAACTGAGCTCCTATAGTCTGCTGGGGGGCAGAATGATCGAGGAAGAGTAATGGACTGGTGGACCGACCTAATCTCTCAGCACTTTAGTGAGACGTTGTCTCCTCGGTGAGGCAAATGATAGAAGGTTAAATTCTTCTCGGTGCTTCGCTTGATTGAGATGCGACCTCTTGGTATTGTGATGATGATTGAGGTAGTCTTAAGTCTAGAATTTACAAGTGGAAACAACTCAGCACTAAGATCTTGCTCGGTTATTAAAATAATTTACGATTAGGTGTCTGAATGAAAAAATTTGTTGTCAAGTGCTTAGAAGTGACCGAGCTCATTTGAAGAAACTCACCGACCTAATTTCACACGTCGATTCCACAAAACTGGTCGGTCAAAAGGGCACCCAAGTTCATCGCGCTAAACACAGACATTGAGCCCGAAGTATTTGAGGCCGGTGTGATTGTTTTTTCACGGTCACCGAGCTTTTTAAGTTTTCGGATTATCAAAGTACTTAATGATATCCGAGCTAGTCTACGATATTACGGTTAATCGATTAAGATCACTTTTATCAGTTTGTGATGTTTAAATTGTGCAAGTGTACAAAATGAGCCGACTAAGGAGCATCAATTGACCAGACAAGAGAATTGAAAAAAGTCTCATTCATTCATTTCAAAAAATTGATACAAAAGGTGGTTCTGAAGCCCATCAGTACAATGCTCGTTCTGGTCCAAAAGGAAAAAAAATGAGAAAAAAAAATAAACAAGTTTGAATTTTTTGTTGGGCTGAGGGGGTGGTCAAGGAGCCACGCCGACCAGGTCTCTGATACCAGCACCGAGCCCGGTGTTGGCACCTTGGCCTACTCTAACTTGTGGCCTAGAAAACTCCATTTTGATCTTCGTATGGTCTATGTCGGGGTATTAATATTGGAGGGAGTTATTGGAAGCATCAAAGCCCATCTTTATTACTGACTCGTCGATCCTGACCTCGAGGTCTTTGAAATCTTTATTTTTCTTCCAGGCCTCCATGGCTCTGATCTTGGCCTGCTCCATCATCGTCGCCTGGTCGGCAGTGCACTTCTCAAACTGCTCGATCGTCGTTTTGGACTGTTCGATCGTCGTATTAGCCTTACCATTGTAATCCTCAACCAGCTTGGCTAGGGGCTCCTTGTCCTTCTCTAGGTTATCATTGCTCCTCCTTATCTACTTGACCTCAGCTAGGTGTTTTTTCGCCACTTCTTCTAGCTCGCGCATTCTCTCTAGGGTGGCGTTGTGGCTCAATATCAACTTGGTCCTCTCCTTATCCCAGGTACCGATCTTTTCGTTAGCACGGTGGAGGCGCAGACCCATCTCCGCGGCCTTGTAGAGGCTCTGCATAAATAAGGGGTTAGCAATGATGAAAAAGCAGAAATATTTTCAAGTCCAATAATTTTATCGAGACGAAAAACTTACCGACAAAATGTCCTTATACAGCTCGAAGGCGAGCTTGGCGTTGGGACTTCCCAGCAATCCGGTTATGATCTTCAGGAGTGGTAATCTTGTGGATGAAGCTCGGTAGGATGTCCGGCGTATCCAGGATACGACGATCGAGCTGTAGGCCAGTATCAGCAATGAATGTCCTAGCCTGCCTTGGCTGGCCCTCTCTCCTGCTCTTCTTTTGGGGCTCAGACGCTACCTCAACCATGCTCACCTTTCTCTTTCTTTTGTCCATTTTCTCAACAAGGGTCGGACTCTCTGCATCCATGGGCATAGGTGCCACTGGGGTCAAAGGCCTTCTTGATGGAGTCGAGGCCCGGTCCACCGACACTGATCTCACAGGGGTCTCCCGGGAAGTTGTCTAGGATGAGGTGTGTTCCACCCCCTAGCTTCCCCTGCCGGGCTGTAAGCCTGCCCGGCAACCTCCTACTCGCCCTGTTGTGAGCCCTGCACAGTTGCCTCCTACTTAGCCTGCTCCAAAGCCAGCCTCTACATCGCCTTAATATCCATGATTGCATGATAAATAATTTTAGATCAGAACAAAAATTACAAAAAACATAAGTATTGAAATATAACCAAACGGGGGTAAGGTGACTTACTATTCTTCGAGCTCCTCTTTAAGACCGGTGTGGGAGGGACGGATTGCTCCAAAAGTAGATGTTGTACAAGCACGACGTGAGCAACGACTTGATGTGGTTGAATTTCGTCTTTACCACCCGATCTCTCTGCGCAACGATCTTCAGGCTCGGCTTATTTTTCTTCTAAGCTAAGAGTGTAAAAAAGGAACAAATCAGATAAAGCAACCGAGAATAAAAGTAAATTGACACCAGGCTGTTACTTATCTATGGTCACCCAATGCATCTGGACTGGGTAATCCATATCTGCAATCTAGCTAAACTCCCATCCTTTCCATCCGAAGAAGAAGTTGGGCTTCCAATCCTTAATGGAATTATCGTAGCCGCAAAAGAATTTCTGCCAGGTTGTGATGTAGTACCAACCCCTCCTATCGGGCATCAACTTCACCAAGAAAATATCCCGAAATAGCTCTCAAGGTTGGTTCAATGCCCTTGGCCATGCAGATGACTTGAAATGCCACCAGCATCCGCATGCTGTTAGGAGCGAGCTGTGACGGACACAGCCTAAGGTCCCAACAGATAGCCCCCACTTAGGAGTGAATTGGGAAGCCCAGGCCGGCCAAAAACTTCTCCTCGTACACCGTGATGTACCTTTTCGAAAGAGCACATGCGCGATCATCTTTCCCGGGAACCAACAGGTCCATTGTGCTGGGAAATGCGTAATTAGAACGAAAAGTATTCACATTCTTCTCCAACAGCTCGAGCTCCACCTACCAGACCAAGGCATCGCGTGGAACCTCGTAGATGAGTCGTTTAATT
This sequence comes from Eucommia ulmoides, assembly GCA_016647705.1. NCBI lineage: Eukaryota > Viridiplantae > Streptophyta > Magnoliopsida > Garryales > Eucommiaceae > Eucommia > Eucommia ulmoides. The sequence continues at coordinate 13,248,510 of CM028326.1, forward strand.
GTCGGGTTAGCTGTTGAGGCCCGACCCAACGTGGATGGAAGGGCTCTAGCCTCTGGGATGGACGAGCCCTCAGTATCGAGCTCAACAGTAGGACTCGCGCTGAGATCTACACCGAGGCTCCCAGAAAAGCCCGCTTCACTTCTTGCCTTCCGATGTCAAGAGCCGCTGACCTCACCAAGAGACTAAGAGGTTCCCATTCCGGTCGACCTGCGGGTTCTCTCGGACAATGAGGTCGTCTATTCAACCTCTGGAGCATCGACCTCAGTGGCACATGAGCTAAGCTCGATCTGTTAAATAGGAGACTTTACCCTAGTCCTTCTAGATTCAGACGAGCTATACCCCAACGAGAAAGACGAAGACACGATTTGAGGGAAAAACATAGAGTACCGTGCTTTGAGGTCAGGTGGAGCTTTCACGAATACTCTAGTGCAAAAAAAGTATGAGAAATGAAGTGCCTATTTATAGGCAGACTGAGAAGATGAATCGTCGCATTAATCAGAAGGTGGGTAGAGCTTCGATCCACGCACTGTTAGGCCACGTGTCGTGCATCTGGTTAAGTTGCAGTGAAACTTGTATCGGAATCCAGGTAAAGGCCAGCCGAGCTGATTCTTAATGTCGAGTTTTCTTGTGATACCGAGCTGTATCACCCCGAGCCCGGGACTCCATTCTCCAGCAGACCGCGATTAGAACCTCTTAGCGTCTCGTGTTCCATTTCCACGCCAAGGCTTGGAGAGCAACTGATGTGGGTGAAAATCAACCATCCGCCACGTGTCTACCACCTAGATCAAAAGTGCTACAATATCAAATGATCTGAAGAGCCTGATTATCCATTAGCACGATTCAGGACTTAAACCATCGCCAAGCAAGAATCTCTAGCAAAGACAGAAGATATCGCCGAAAAGGGTCGAGTCGGCGTTGCCATCCCGACCTCTACCCCGTTACCCGGGTCGACCCAATAATCTTAACAGTCAGGCCCATGGGATTCTCCACCATTTGTCAAAGGCCCAGGCCCAGAGCTTTAATCCTTCACACGCTCTCCATGCGTCAGACTGGTTAGGACGAATAACTGATCTTAAGACCCTAGTTTTCGAGACGCTAATGACATCCTTACCTATAAAAGAAAGGCATTACCAAGCCTTTAAAAAGGTGAAAAACTAGAGGTAACTGGTTTATTTTATCCAAGCGACCTCAGTTTTTTCCCCCGAACTCTTACTCTCACGCTAGAGGAGACACACCGGGAACACCCCAGCAGGTCTTATGTGCAAGTACCAACCTGAAAGTCAGGCCGGATAATGCCACTCTAGCTCAGATAATTGCAGGATCAAGGTTCTGAAATATTGAAGACCCCAGCTCCATTGAAGACGTTCTCTAGATCATCACCAATTCTCCATGTGTAGGCTGACCAGACCATACTGCTGGTGGAACCAATTTTCGACACCAACAGATTGGATGAAAAATAAAAGGAAAAAAAATAGGATGGATAAAACACAATTTTTTAGACAATTTTTTTTCCACAAATTTGGGAGGAAAATGGTTAATGGTATCAAAATTACAATTATACCCTTAATAACAGATTTTTTAATTTATTTTTATAATATATGAGGGCAAAATAGTAAATTGTATTAAAGTGAATTATTTTTCCTTCTTTCATTTTTTTTCCAACCAAATAACAATAGGAAAAATAATTTCCTTTTTACTATGGATAAAAATATTATCCTCCAATTTTCTTATTTTCTTTTTCTTTTCCATCATTCCAACCAAACATACCCTAAATGGCAGCAGTAAACATCAAAATGTCCGAAGATTCATAATAGAGTTGACAGTGAATCCTTGGCCACGGTTGACTTCTTAGGTTAGCCTCGCGCCCACATTTTGTACCATGTTACCCTAACTTGGCACCACAATGCCGATATTTTACCAACCGAGATATGTCATTGCCCAACATTTGTCTACCTTTGCACTTTAGTTAACCTTTATGCCTATTTTTTGCCAACGACCTTGTTTGGTGCCTCATGTTCTATGTCCAGTTAAAAATATGCACCAAGTTGGTGCATTCGTATGCCAACGCCTTCATTTACACAATAGGCACCACGTACGGTAGCAAAGTACACCAACTTCATGCCAATGTGTTAGGGCCTAACAAACCATTCCTAGATTCCCCACCAAAAGAATCTGAAGCCCTCGTCAAATCGACCCCAACTCGACCCTTTGGTTTTGCATTCACATATGCCAGTATTGTTGCCATAGTCTTCCCTCAACATTTTCTTCAATACGTTGCAACTCATTGCAACGTGTTTGCCATAGAATATCTCTATGACTGGACTAATCACCACTTGTTTACTTCCATAGCATCCTCATCTGGAAACTCCTCGATAACCAGCTACATCTAGTCATGTTTCACCACAAACATAAGGTGGTTTTTGGTACCCTTTATTCCAATCAGCTTTATCACTTCGCCAATTTCAAACCGCTCTCGGTCCACTTGTTGTCCACCAACAACATTGTGTTGATGCGCATTTCTTCTCATTCGGAGCATTTATTCTTTAATTCCTCCTGAACCAGCACCATCTCCTTCTTTGGATAATCCTTCATTCGGTGAGGACCATCACATATGAAACCACCATAGCCCTTGCTTGCAGCAGTCTTGGGGTGTGATTTTGATGAGGAACCTTTAGAAGTAGGGGCTTTCGCACCTTTGTTCTTTCATTATTTTGTTCTTCCATTCACTTTCTATTTGCTTATCCGCCTCAATTTTCGGTCAACACCGGTGCCATCATTCGTGATGTTGTAGTTGGTAAGCCTGTTTGTTGCCGCCATAGCAGTTTGCAGGTTACGCATGCCTTGCTTTCTTAGTTCAGCATGTGCCCACGCTTGCAAGCCAAAAGTAAAGTTGAAGAGTTTGTCTTCCTCTGACGTGTTCTTCACATCCAACATCAAATAAGTAAATTCTTGGGAAAAGTACAATTTAGACCCTCCAACTATTAACACATTTCTAAGTGGTCCATCTAAGTTTAAACGTTTCATTTCAAACCCTCTACGTATCACAACGTTTCTAAATGGTCCCTCCGTTAGAGATTCTGTTAAAATTAACAGAATCTTAGGGGCAAAATAGTCTTTTAACCGTTTTTTGATTTTTTAATCATTTTTAAATATATATTTTTTTGAATCTCTCTCTCTCTCTTCCTCCCTTTCCCCTCTCTCCCTCCCACCCCACCACACCCCCTGTTGCAGGGGGTGGAACCACCCCCGTGATAGGGGGTGAGTTCACCCCCTGTTTCAGGGGGTGATTCCACCCTCTGAAACAGGGGGTGCCACCCCTGTTGCATTGCACCCCCTGCAACAGGGGGTGTTTTTACCCCCTATAACAGGGAGTGCCACCCCCTGTTGCAGGGCGTGAACTCACCCCCGTAACAAGAGGTGACTTCACCCCCTGTTATGGGGGTGGTTCCACCCCCTGCAACAGGGGGTGGGGTGGGAGGGAGAGAGGGAAAGGGGAGGAAGAGGGAGAGGGAGGTGGCCAGAGAGAGAGAGAGAGATTAAAAAAATTATTTAAAAATGATTAAAAAATTTTAAAAACGTGAAAAGACCATTTTGTCCATAAATTCTATTAGTTTTAACTGATTTTCTAACGGAATGATCATTTAGAAACGTTATGATACGTAGAAGGTTTGAAATGAAACGTTTAAACTTAGAGGGACCACTTAGAAATGTGTCAATAGTTAGAGGGTCTAAATTGTACTTTTTCCTAAATTATTTGACATATTTATGCACGGAATCAATGTGCTTGGGTTTCCACATCTGATCTCGAGCCACTTAACTCGAGCTCGTTGGTAGGAATTGCTCCCTCAATTCATTTTTCAAGTCAGCACATGTCATAATTTTTGGTCATGCACTAACCTCCACACGAGTCCGCCACCACTGTTTTGCATCACTGGCTATGTACATACTTGACATTGACACTTGCTCATCTTTAGAAATATGAGCAATTCGAAAATATTGCTCCATATCTCACAAGAAGTTCATCGATTCTTTGGCACTCCGTGTGCCAAAAAATGCATTCGGGTCTGACATTTTCACCCATGTTGGACCGTTCCTCAGCGTGCCCTGTCCAGCAAAGGCCTTTTTTAGCAACGCAAGATCCTCCCCATCAAACATCCAACAGTACAACTATGTCCTCGGACATAGTTTTGATTCTCAAAGTAGTGTCACTGCAAAAATCTTCAAACGAGATTCTCAAATCGGCAACTTTTGCCCACAACTCAACACACTGGACAGAGAGGCTTCGCTCAGTACTAATTGTGGGAGCTCCCATGTAGTCTTCCAACGATGTAAAATGCTCATTTGTACTTGTTGAAGAGGCCATTTCGTAGCCCTACTTTGATACCCAGTCACAGGTTCAAATTTTGACTAGAATTGTTTGCACCTGTGATGGCCTAGTTTCCCACCAACTAGTCAGCTGTTTGTTTGTTCCTGGATAACACATAGTTACACCAACCCAGCACATGCACATGCACCAGAAACGGTATAAACACACAACGATTACAGCCAAAGTCAACCCTATTTTATTACTCAGCAAAAACAAAGAAACACATACACTGTTTTGGGTATGGGTGGCAGAAACATTCAAAACTCACTGCTCTCCCCTTTACAAATCCGAAATGCATACATTTATATAGGCAACAATGCAATTGACAATGCCTACAGCTAGACAACATACAATCAAAATGCTCATAATTATTGGACAGATGCCTGGACATGCTTCCAAAATATATTTACCCACATCAAAATTTGGGAATATACGTGTCCCAACTATTCATAACAAAATTACAAATTTACAATCCAAACTACCAAAAAGAAACTGAACCTTCCACAGTTCACACCAGTCCCGTAAATTCTCCAAAAATGACACTACATTTTGACACTACCTAGTGCCAATAGTAGACTCGTCTCTAGCTGCAGTGAAACCAAATATTTTATCGTTGTACTGTCTTCATAATATAAAAATAATTTATGAATTAAGCATAATTATTAAATATCACTTTTTAAATATAATATAAATATAACCGTATATTGAGCTGAAATAACATACCACAGCTTTCATCGAAATAAAATAATGCATTTCAATAAGCCAATCAAATCGTTTTGATATATAATAAAATACTGCACACATATCTTTCCTACTAACCATAAGATCATTTCACCTCACGATCGGGAGTTACGACAGTACCGTAACCTGTACGACTGTGTCATCGAAAGTGACTATCAGTGCTAGGGCCATTTAATATCTCCAATGGTAGGAGCAACCATCCTGCAGGACTTGCCTGACAAGTAACAATATATATCCACCCTGCAGGATTTACTTGAGGTAACAACACATATCCACCCTGCAGGACTTGCTTGACAAGTAACAACATATATCTACATCTCGTAGGACATATCCTCCTGACGAGAAGACAACTATGGCATAGTCGAATAATAAAACTACTTTCCATCTTTAAAAATTTACTTGATCCATGTAACGTCATAAAATAATCAATTTTAATAAACTGTTTTTTTGCAATTTAGTACGAAAATATAATTTGATAATTTACATAGAAGACAGTACATTCACCTCGATTTTTGCGCTACTAAATACTCTACTGTCGAAATGCAGGCATAGTCGGCGTCGCCTGTAAACTTAACAACGATAGAGTCTAAATTAAGAATTTATTTAAAATAACTCTAATATAAAATACATGACCCTAAAATGCACTGTTTTTCATTCCCAATTTTTTTTTTTTTTTTTTAATTTATACGAAATTATTTAACATCTAATTTCTTAAGTTAATATTAACTATACAGAAATTATTATAACAACAACTACAAAAATATTCCGTTAATAATGAAATTTGTAGAAAAATATTAATTGACCGTTAAAATTTTTATTAGTCAGCGAAATACTAAAAATTGTCATTTTAGTATTATCTTAAACTGTATTCTTCGCAAATTAATAGATTTGTGTATACAAATATACCCGCTACATTTTTCGAACCCACTATATTAATCGAACCTTCGTATATATATTTTTCACATATAAATATACACATGTACATGTCCGTATATATATATATATATATATATATATATATATATATATATCATATAGTTGTGACACATGTCATCTTAAAAAAATAATATTGGAAGGGATGTATCAACCGAACAATAAAAAATAAAAAAAACATATGAGGCGGTGGCTATGTGGTTAGGGTCATTTCCTTCTTTATGAAGGAAATGATCTTCAACCATTATTTTTATTATTTATTTATTTATTTATACTAATTACTCTCTTATAATAAAATAAAAAAATTAATTGTATCCCAATTTTTTTTTTTAAATCATATTTTAAATTACTTAATAATCCCCTAAACTTTAAAAGTCAAAATTAAAGTTAACATATTGACCCCTAAAATTTTTAAAGTAATTATTAAATTGCGCAATGCACTCCGTCATTTTTTTCTAGATGTTCTAAAATGCAACTAGAAATATGTATGTGCAAGAATTAGGTTTTACATAAACCATCCAATTTAATAATCAATCACCAAGAATATTGTTGTATGACCGTTAGATCTAAACCACAGGTGCTAGATCTAATATTCTAGAAGCAATCAAATTCAAAATCCAAATTTCTACGAGAACTTTTGAAGATAAATTCAATCACATTAAAATCAATTTGAGAACAAGATTCATCGTCATACAATTGTTTACACCGATCTAAAATTAATTTGAAAAATATAAAATTACATAAACTCAAAATACTTTACCATAATCCTAATCCAATTGAATGAGATTAGCCGCGCATCGTAGTGTAGATCAATGTTTTTTAGATGTAATCCTCAAAATCGTCATCTCCGCTTTTCTTTTGGGAATCCTAGCCGTCATGCCTTTAAGAATGGATGAATGATGGAATGTGGAATCCCCAAAACTCAGATTTTCGTGCCCCTTTTATTGCCAAAATAAATTCTTGGGCTTTAGGGTTGAAAGCTTCCAAAATGGTCTCTCTAGAGCTCTATCACCCACGCGAGATAGTAGGTATTGCGTGTGCAACCTATACTAATATACGACGTCGTTCCACTAGGGAAGAACGCAATCATTCCACTAGGGAAGAACGCAAGTTGTGGCACACGCGGCCTTGTCTAAAAAGCTAAATTGAGCTCTCTGGTTGAGGTCATGCAAGCAACCTTGTCCAAAAAGCTCACTAAGCTGTCTAGTCTTGGTCGCGCGCGACATCACTGAGGTAACACATGAGTACAAGTGATTGATCGTCATTCCTCTGCATTTTGCTCCAAGATAACGTATTTTTGGGTTTATGCTTCAAAACTACATAATAAAAATAAAATGAATAAATTAGACCAATTTAAATTATTCAAGCGACTAACATAGTTTAGATTAAAGGTATTTATCAGTATCAAAGTTGACACGATCAATAGACGACTGAGTTTTTACCCTAGAGTTAGTCTATGCGACAACTTAGTAATTAACCTAGGGTTTGGTTTATAGATATCCGTTAATCTGGACTGTTCTTTATCTCCTGAGACATCAGACGATCGAGAAATATCTAAAGGGCTTATGTATGTCCTATTTTATTATATAGATTTGCTCGGAGAAATACGTGCATAGCACGTTACCTTAGCTAGTTACCAAAAGAAACGGTAAAATACAATATTGTTCAATGGAATTATTTTTTCAAACATCCATATCACATACAAATATGTGTTGTTGAAAGAACACATTAAGACTATTAGAAAAATTGTTTGCTATACAAAGTACCATAAGAGCTACTACTATTATCTTGAATTAAGCATTATGGGTCACGTGGACTTAGTTCAAAAGTTACAAGGCTAGTGAGTGGCATGAGCCATTAAAAATGGTATCAAAACCAAACCTGGTCCAAAGACGGTACCGTGGTGGTGTTGATGCAGGAGTAGAGGTTTCAGAGCGTGGTAGGTGTCCCGGAGTATGTACTTTGTGTCCACTTATAAGTTATTATGTGTCCGCTTGTCGACTATTACTTACACCACAAACCAACGTGATCACCTAAGCCAACATGATGAGGACATCACGTATTTGAATAGAGAATATTATGAGATCATTTCATATCAAAATTATTAGAAAACATTGTCTGATAAATAAATTGTCATATGTATTACACGTGAATTCAGTTCAAAGATTACTACGATCGTAAGCCTGTATATGACACATATCTATATAATAAATCAGCTCATTTACATTCAGGACCGTTGGATCAAGAGACAAACATAAAAGACATTCTCAACCGTTGGATGAGTTTTATCTTATACACCCTCATACTTTAGGGTTAGAGCCGCCGCAGCTCACTCTCTTCCCCAGCTCTCTTCCTCTCTCTCTCTCCCACCTCGACGTCGCCGCTGAAATGGGCCAACCGCCACCATGGCCATCGCCACCGCCACCACCATGGCCATCGCCACCGCCACCACCACTGCCATCGCCATCGTCATGTTCGCCACTCTCGACTCCACTCAATCCATTGCTGTCGTTCATCCACGGCACCATCCATTGCCATCGCTGCTTTTCGTCGTCGCTTTCGCAGCCTGGCGTCGACCCGTCACAGAACCATCGCCGCCACCATCATCGAAGTCCGATTTGGCCAGATTTGGGTTTGCTTTGGTCCGATTTACAACCGATCAACCTCTCTCTCTCTCTCTTTCTCTCTCTTTCATCGCCCTCTCTCTGTGTTTATTTTTGCTTCGATCTGCCACCGAAACCACCGCCATCGCTGCTCCATCGCCGCGCATCACCACCCACCGCCATGACCGTCTTTGTTGCTCCATCGCCGGGCATTGCCACACACGGCCATGGCTGTCATCGCTATTCCATCACCGGACATCAGCGCTCTCTATCTCAAGCTTCTCAGCGACGCAAAAGCTTCATTTCTCTATTCATCCCTAATCACAGGTACTTTCTTCTCTCTCTGTTGAATCTGACTTTCGTTTTTGGTTTCTGATTTAATGCAAACACAAATGGAATTGGGACCACAAATCGTGAATTTTGTTTGTTGTGATAGCATCCACTGCAAAAATAGATTGTTAGTTAGGTAATGGGTGTGATTTTTTTAGCTTTACTTTCTTTTGATTTTGTTCGATTTGGGTTTGATTTTGTTTGAAATAGGTAATACCTAAACAGATTTGGTTTGGTTATGCTCCTTGCTTCGATCTCCTACTCCGATGATTGCAAATCTACTTTATTTTGTATGCAATTATATATCAGTCTCTATTCATTTCTTGCGAGATTTGCTATGGCTGGCTCTTTTTTTTTTTCCTTTTTCAGATTAATTGTGTCTGCAAGCTACTGCCGCTTTTCATGTTCAAATTCTTAAACAAATTTTTGTTCAAATAGAATGGCTTCCAGATTTCTGTTCAAATAGAGTGTCTAATATTATATGATCAAATGCTACCTGAGAACAATGTTGTGCTGTTGTGTTTGTTTTCTACTTGAGAACAGTGTTGTGCTGTTGTGTTTGTTTGGCCAATTGTTTCTATTCTGTTGTCATATTTTTACTATTTTAATTTGTATTTGTTTTGTTCGATTGTAGAATCAGAATGAAGAGAGACGCGCTAACGAAGAGGGAGGGGACCAACTTTCAAATCAGGTTAAATTTGCATTTGTTTCTGTTCTGTTCATGTTCCTGTTCCCTGTTTCTATTTCTGTTCATGTTCCCTGTTTCTGTTTCCGTATCTGTTTCTGTTCCCTGTTTCTGTTTTTGTTCCTGTTCCCTGTTTCTGTTTTTTTTTTTTTTTGTTTCTGATCTTGCTTCTGTTCTTTACCAAGCTTCAATGTGCATGGTAAAGAATTGATACAATGTAGTTCCTTTCGGCTTCTTTGAATCGAAAATGTAGTTCATTTCGGCTTCTTGAACTACTATTGGCTGCTTGTTCTTCAACGATGCAGCAAAAGCGCGGAACCCTAACGACGACATGAGAACTCGGCGAGCAACTTAGCGATGGTTTGAATGGCGACGCTCAGCAGTGATTGATTGGCGTTTGGCCTTGGCTATCGATTGTGCGGTGGTTAATCTCTATTCCTCTCTCTTATTGAACAAGTTGCTTCAATATTTCTCTCCTACATCTCAGAAATTTCAGGTTCAACCCTTATTTCCCCTAATTTACATTATTGTTTCTATTTACATTAGTGTTTTTGTTCTAAAATTTTGCGACATTGTTCGACGCCTAATTTCTCCATTCAGGTATGTTCACCCTAATTTACCATAATATCCGAATTAGTGTTTCAGTTTACAGTAGTGTGTTTCACTACTGGGCTCGCGAAGGAGGCCACTCTGCTATTCCAGTATGGTAAGTTCGCGGATTACGTCAAGATGTTGAATCAGCTTTTCCATATCAATTCGAGTCCTGTTAGTTGTGGATTTCTATTTTCACTATTGGACTGCATTGACTGATAATTTTCTAATATGTGATGTTTTTTAATAGAAAATGTACATTGTTAGTTTTGGTTTGATTGAGGTTAGTTGATAAAAAGTAATTATTTGATTAATTTTTATTTTTTATTGTTTATATCTTTAATAAGAAATCAGCATTGAACTCAATTGGATTGGTGTTATTACTATCTGAAGCGGAATTATGGGACCTCAATTTTAATTTCGGTAAGTTCAACCCTAATTTCAGTCTTCTCACTAATTTGATAGTATTGTAATGAAGCAATATGATTTGTTTTGAACTAAGGGTGAGTGCTTAAAATTTGACTCTAACAAACATTTTATTCTTGCAGATAAGTTCATTCTTGCAGGTTGAAAGAAAGCTATATGTATGAATGATGGGAATCTCGACATTCATGTTGTACTTCTGCATCATCAGTAAGTTTATGAGGCAAATTATGTGTGCATGGAGTATTAGATAGTTTTGTTTAGTGTTCTTGTTCCCATAAAATGTGGAACAGAAATATAAATTCGGTAACAATTCTGTTTTGTTCGCAAAATTTTGATCTGAAAATTTGCGTTATAGTTTAGAATTTCATTTTTTCTTCATTACTGCCACCATATGTGGATATATGATTCAAAACATAAATTATATGTGCACTAATTTCTCTTTTCTAGAATTGTGTTTTCCTGTTCATGTTCCTGTTCCTGTTCCTGTTCGTGTTACTGTTACTGTTACTGTTACTGTTACTGTTTCTGTTATATTCCTATTTCTGTTATGTTCCTGTTTGTGTTTATGTTCTATGTTCCTGTTGTGTTCATTTTTATATTATATTTCTATTTTAATTTCTGTTTATATTTATATTTGGGTTAACAAAAATTAGAAATGTTTTTAATTTGTGTTTGTGTTTTTTTTGTTATATTTATACTTTTTTAAAAATTAGAAATGTTTATATTTGTGTTTTTTAGAAATTGAAAACGTCTTTAGTTATATTTATACTTTTTGGGATTATTTTTTAGAGATATATACATGTTCCTATTTCTGTTCCTGTTTCTGTCATGTTCCTGTTTCTGTTTTCATAATTTTGTTCTAAAATTCAGGGAACCGAATTGAAATATATAGGGTTAATATATTTTGTTGATTCCTCATCTATGAATATATGGTTTAATGTCAATTTTGTCTCTAATTTTGCTACTCTGCAGCCATCGAGATTGTGAGATTTTGAATTGAGATTGGGAGCTCCCTTCACAGTTTACTTCCTGATTAGGTGAGAGAAATGATACTTCAGTTGTTGTTTTTTTATATACTTCTACATTTATATAGTTGCCTTTGCTCCTATAGGGTTTTTTAGCTACAAAATCATTTCACTTTTTTAGCGGTTGCATCATTCTAAATTTTTTTAACAATTAATTATTCAAAAATCTAGATTTGGAAACATTCTTAAACAAATCTCAGTAGATTTTACAATTATTCCTAAATGATTTCAGTTAGTAATATTACTAAGCTAATAATTTTTTTTTATTTTTTTTTTATTGTTTATAAGAAATTCCCTTAAAAATTAGATCTTTAATAGGATAATTATTTTTTTACCATTTTATGTTTAAATCGAAACACTTTGCTATAAGTTTTGTTGGTAATGAGTATTATGAATTTGTGATGGATTTTGCAAAAATATGGGAACAAACTTTTTATACTGGTTATGTGCAGGTATAAGCTCAATATTATGTTTTGGATGTTGAAATGTGGAAACAAACATGCCGATGGTATTCCCGTTTGATATCAAATGGTTAGGCCCCGTTTGGTAACCGTTTCCATTCTAGAAATTCCTATCCCATTCCCAGATTTTTGGGAATAGCGTTTGGTAATTTTTGTTTCCGTTTCCATTTCATTCCCATTTGAGAATTGTGCCCACTTTTTTCTTAAGAAATAAGAAACAAAAAAAAGTTGTTTCTCATTATTCCTATTTCATTTCCAAAACACACAGTCACTGTTCATCCACCATCCGACCGCCATCCGCCGCCGCCGATCATCGACCGCCATCTGTCGTCGTCGGCCACCGTCCGCCGCCGTCTGCCACCCGTCACCGTCCGCCACCCCATCTCAGGCGACCATCGCCGGTCACTGTCCGACCGGAAAACTTTCTGGCCACTTCCGGGCGCCGGCCACTGTTACCCCATCCGTCATCGCCGCCCGGCCGTCGCCGGCGCTGGAGCCATTGCCGTCCGGCATTCGCTGGCGCTGGAGCACCGCCGTCCGGCCGTCGCCGGTGCCGTCCGCCGTTGCCGTCGCCGGAGTACCGTCGGCCGACGGCGACGGCGCCACTGCCGTCCAGCCAAAACAGAAAATAAATAAATAAAAAGATTTTAAGATAAAATCGTTACCAAACACAATTTTTTTCCCAAAAAAAAAAAAAAATTATCGTTACCAAACGCGATTCTACTCCCAAGAAGAAAACAAAATTCCCATCTCATCCCATCTCACTGCTGGAATGGAAACAGAAACGGTTACCAAACGCCACCTTAATGTTCCTGTTTATGCTCTGTTCCCTGTTTCTGTTTCTGTTTTTTTGTTTTTGATCCTGTTTCTGTTTATGTTCTCTGTTTTTGTTTTTTACCCTAAATGTGTTTGTTTTTTTTTAAATACAAAACTATTTGTCATTTGTCGTGAACTCAGATTTCTGTTTAGTTGATTTATGTTGTGTTCCCTGTTTTTGTTTTTGTTTCTGTTCCCAGTTTCTGTTTTTTGTATGTGTCCTTTGCCATGTTGTTGAGAACATATTATTTCAATGTTTTTTTTTTTTAATTTATTTTCTGTTCTATTGTAGAATTAGAGAGAAGAGAGACAAGCTAGCGACGAGGGAATGAAGCGGCTATAGAATCAGGTTAAATAGCAAAACAAATTGTTGGCTTGAATAGCAAAATAAATTGATATAATTGTTCCAAATAATGATGTATGTTTTACGCCCGTATTTTCAGACACGGGTTATATGCTAGTATATATATATATTAACAATAATGGTTACTTGAAGGTAGTTGCATTATATATAATATAACATCTCTTCGACAATGATACCACACAATAATGACGCATATATTTTGTGGAGGCAAAATTTGGTTATGTTTATAGTCATTTGATACTAATAAGTAATAATTTACAATAATTATTAGGGAAATAAGGTAGGATGCGACGTCCGTACCAACATATTTGGCATTACCTGATTGGCAAGGGGATAATTCCACTTACAGCCCCTCAATTATAGTGAAATTTCACATACACCACCTAACTTTCATCTTCATTGAGATTTCTTGATGGGCTCTCGCCACCGCCACCGGAGACGGCCGTGTCGTAGGCTCTAGCCGCCACCGGAGACTAGTACGATCCCAGCCAAATTTGAGATTTCTTGATGGGCTCTCTGATCTGCGCTTCCCGTCTACCCCATCTCCCCATCCGGATCCCCTTGTACGATTTCTCCCCATTCCTTTATCCTGAACAATTCTCCATCTCTCTCTCTCTCTACAACCGAATCAAAACTCTTCAAATTGCAGAGAGAAAAGCTACCCATCAAGATTGTTGTCAATAGTTATATTATTTCATAAATGCGCTAAAACCAAATGCACATTCACAAACTTCTTTAACAAAAATCAAAGTGTTTTCTAAACAAATCTCAATCCAAAATCAGTTCAGCAGCCAAAAAAACACAGCAGAAAAAAAAAAATTGTTTTCTGAAGAAATCTCAAACCGGAACAGTCAGGAAAAAATAAAAAAAATCAACAACAAAAAAATAAAAAACAAAACAGCACCAAAATCAAAGTGTTTTCTAAGCAAATCTTAAACCGGAACAGAAATCAGTTCAACAATAAAATAAAAAATAAAAAAATCAGCAGCCAAAAAATAAAAAAACACCAGCAAGACTTCGTAGATCTTGACAAATCTGAAATCGGAATGAAATCAGTCCGACTTCATTCCAATTTTAGCATACACATGGCCAAATCTATGAGTTCAAGAGAAAAACCATGGATCTGGGCCAAACGTTGTAGATCTGAATAAGAAAAAAAAGGGTTTTCTGATCTGGAGAAAGAGAGAGAGAGATGGGATGAAGTGTGGGAGCAGAGAGTCGTTGCTTCGAAATGTATCGGGAATGAGATGGGATGAAGTGAAATGAGAAAGTCTCGTAACAAACACATTTCTAATGGTTTCGATTTTGATTAGAAGGTAGGTTTCGATTCGGAGGGTGGATTTCGATTTCGATTCGGAGGTGGGTTTTGATTTCAATTCAGTTTGAGGCCGGAATGGATTTGGGGCTAAAAACAAATAGGATTTAGGGCTGAACATGGAGGAACACGATGAAGGCCGAAAAAGTTGATAAGATTTGGGACTGTAATTACACTAACGACATGTTTGGTTGGACGGAATGAAATGAGGGTGAAATGGAATGAAAGAAGTAATGGAATGAGAGAATAAATAGAATGGAATTGTGAATGGAATCACTATTTCATTATTTTGTTTGGTTAGTATGAAATGAAAAAAAAGAATAGAATAGTGAAATATAATAAAATTTTCATTTTGCGCTTATAAAATTATTATTCCATTCTCTTCTTGGGTTGGGTTGGTTATAATAAAATTTTATTATATTTCACTATTCTATTCGTTTCCTCATTTTATTATATTTCACTATTCAATTTAATTTTAAGTTTTCGTTCTCTAATTTCTATTTTTGTTCTCAATTTTCAGTTTCTATTCTTTAATTTCTGTTTTTGTTCTCAATTTTTAATTTCCTTTTTCAATTTTTCGTTCTCTAATTTTCTATTTTTTTTTCTCAATTTTCAGTTTATGTTCTCAATTTTTTTTTTTTGTTCTCAATTTTCTGTTTTTATTCTCAATTTTCGGTTTCCGTTCTCAATTTTCTATTATCTAATTTTATGTTTTTGTTCTCAATTTTTTATTTCTATTCTCTAATTTTATGTTTTTTTTTTCTCAATTTTCAGTTTTCGTTCTCAATTTTCTGTTCTCTAATTTTATATTTTTGTTCTCAATTTTCAGTTTATATTCTCAATTTTCAGTTTATGTTCTCAATTTTCTATTCTCTAATTTTATGTTTTTGTTCTCAATTTTTAGTTTATGTTCTCAATTTCCTGTTCTCTAATTTTCTGTTTTTGTTCTCAATTTTCGGTTTATGTTCTCAATTTTCTGTTTCTACTCTCAATTTTCAATTTATGTTCTCAATTTTTTGTTCTCAATTTTTTATTTCTATTCCCAACTTTATGTTCTCTAATTTCTGTTTTTGTTCTCAATTTTCAAGGGCTTAATTATAAGAGCTATCATGTAATTTAAGATATTGATTCTATTGGGTTGGAATCCCATTCCACCCCATTTTAAATGGAATCCCATTCCATCCAATTTCATTCCAATGGAATCACAAAAGTGATTCCATTAGAGAACCAAACAAAGGAATAGGAATCGAGGGCGGAATGCGATTCCATTCCGTCCTCGATTCTATCCAACCAAACATGCCGTAAGTACTCTGAAAGTTTGATGAAATTTTATTTTGAACCACTACATTTTCAAGGGTAATAAAGACATTTTATTTGAGAAAAAATGGTCAAATTGGTCAAAAATGAGAAGTTTAACTTTTCAAAGGGTATTTTTGGAAGGAAAAATAAACTGGGAGTCTGAGTGTCCTTTGACCAAATAGTTCAAAGGTGTCTCATGTAGTTTTAAAAATTGAGGGGATTCCCGTGTTTACTGTCAATAGTTAAAGGGGGTGTAAAGGGAATTATCCTAATTGTTGGCAAGTTATTTGAATTTGGTCAGCATAGCGTTGACCCCAAATCCCAACTCTATATTGGGCAGGTAAGGTAGCAGTTTGTTTGTTGTTCATCTGCCTCCATCGCAATCATTTTTTATTCAATCCTATTATTATCCCCCTAAAAAAAATTTACGAGATAAAAAGAGATTAAAATTATAGCAGAAAATTATATTTTTCATCCCTAAAATATGGGTTGTGTGTCTATATGAATTTTGAGATTTGTCAAATTACGCATTTGATTCTTAGAGTTTTACATTTGTTTCAATCTCGCAAAATAAAAAATACTAGTTTTAGACTCATATAATATGCGGGTCTGAAAAAAAATATAAATATATATTTTTAATTAAATATTTTGATTCTTGATCTACACATAATAGAAAACATAGAATATTATTTTTTAAAGAATAAATTTTTTTAAGGGTTCACTTGAAATTTATATAAATTAGAAGTGGAGTATATGAAATTTTAAAAATTGCAATTGATTTTTTCTAAAAACAAAAGGGTAAAAATGCATATTTTAAAAAAATTAGGATATCTCTTTATTTTGAGATGTGATTCATTTTTAATTTTGACTTCTATTTTTAGTATATAATAATAATAATAATAATATATGATTGTTAATAATTTTGGACGAAAAATGAGTTTTGCTTAACATGTGACCTTCTAATGGACATATTTTCTTTATTTCATCACTCAATACACTAAACCTAAATTATTTTTCCCTAATAATGATTAGGTCTTCTTTCTCTTATTTTTCAAACGAATAGTTATTGTGGAAAGACTAAGAAAAAACATCTTAGATTTAGTGAAATGATGAAATGACCAAATATTGTTATTAGAAGGCCACGTGTTGATCAAAACTCATTTTCTATTCAAAATCATTAACAACGTTTCTATTTTGCGAGATTGAATTAAATGTGAAATTTGAGGGATCAAATGTACAATTTAAAAAACCTGAAGGTCCACATACTTTAGGGGTTAAAAATGTAATTTTCCCAAATCATAACCATGAAGTGACATAATTATAATTCATAAATCCCAATCTAGTTTAATAGAAAAGAAAAAAAAAGAAAAAAAAAACTAAATAAAAAAAAATTAATGTATTGTACCTCAAAGGCTATTAAAAGTTTATTTGTTTAATTTTTTCGTTTTATTTTTATTTTTTTTGGATTGTCAGTGAATAATTCACAAATTTAATTTTTACGTGCTACACTAATTTTAAAAATTGTAATTTGTCAAAATTATTAATTTTTCAAAAAATTATTATATTGAGTGAAATGGATGAATAGTGAACTATAAAATATTTAGAATTATAATTTTTTTTATGAGATGGTGGTACTTAGGGTGTATTTTTAAAAAATAATAATAATTAAAACTAGCCCGTAGCAAGCATTGACTTGATTTGATATTAGGGTCATGCACGTTGAATAATTGAGCTTTTCCCTCTAAAAAAAATGGTGGGTAGTTGTTGCTATTCTCATATTTCTCTCTATTTTAAATCTCCTTTGTGACTTCACATTTTTTTTATTTGAAGGGTGGCTTCTACGTGTACATGGTTTTTTTTGTTGAGGCATGTTGTTAGGTCAGATTTAAATTTATTTTTAAATCTAGGTACATATAGGTAAGAAGCTTTTTGTTTTTTTTTTCTTTTTCTTGAGGTTTAGTACTATTTTACATGGTTATTCTTATTATTAGCATCATATAAGATGTAAAAATATTATTAGATTCTTATCTCACATCGATCATTTGAAAATTCTGAAATAATTATATAAATCAGAGAAGTTGCTCCATTTAAAATCATAAAGTGTTAAGTTGGATGCTCCTAACATGCTATCAAAGTCAAGATTATATAAATTTGTATCTTATTCTTTTATAATCAAATCATCTGTGTAAACCGATGGTTGCACATCTCGTTGTCAAATCATCTATGCAAATCAAGGGTTGCACTTAAGAATGAATGTTATTTTTTTGTTCTATATCAATTACTTAAAAGTTTTCGCAACACTATATATAAGTTAAATAAGTTACTCCACGTTTTAAGTTTACCCAATATATATATATATATATATATATATATGCACACACACCGGCAAAAATATATTTTTTCCATTTTACTTTAATAAAAATGATTTGGTGAAAAATTCTCAAAGTTTCTATTGAGGAGAAACTAGAAAGAGGAATCCAATAAAATGGGTGTGGGTGAAGATGATGAGCATCAACTCATGAACCAATAAAACTAAATTACAATTTAACCGCCAAAGTATAAATCAAGTTGCATTGTGCCCCCATCTAGTTTCATTTCATCACAATTGTACGTTCCTCAAATTTTAATATATATGTTTAATTGTATTTTAAAAAGTCATCAAGTTACATGGGTATTATCTAGGGATAACGAGTGATTAGTCTCTAATAACGGATGTAATTTGTTATGAGTCCCATTTAAAATATAAATTTTTATTTAATCCTTTTAATTGATATTTGCTTGCGTATTAGTCCTGCATATGCTCACGTCTGTATAATATTAGTCACATATAACTGCATAATATTAATTATACGTCACAAGTTACATGTAACTATGTTATACGTATTTGTATAATATTTGTTATATCAAACAAATATTTTACACATAAGTTAATTACATGCAATTATGAGAGTGTAGTGCGTGTATTTGGCCTTTCGTCTTTTTTTAATGCGCAGGACTTAAACACAAGTTGCAATTGCTTATGGAATTTTTTTAAAATTAAAGATAGAATAAGGGACTTGCCACAAAAAGACCGTCAACTCAATTAGGAGAGAGCAATATGATGAAAATAAAAATATTAAACACAAGCTGCAATTGAGTGAATATTTTAGGGGGGAAAATGTAATTTTGTCAAACAAATAATGACAAGAAAGAAACTCGAAAAATTTGGACAGAGAGTAGGTAGAAAAATCACTAATTACTTGTTAATTATATTTGCATTTCCTTATCAAATAAATAATCAAAGTTTGAGTCGTTATCAAATGATTTTTATTGTAAAAAGATAACATTAATGTCAAAAAAGGAGGGTGGGTAAGGCCTAAGGGGCCGATTGGTTCTCACCAAAGTGATGAGCTGGTTTATCACTCTCCTTTAAAAAAAAAAAAAAAAAAAAAATCAATTTCTCCGATGGCCTAACTTTACAACACTTTTTTTTTTTTTTTTTTTTTTTTTTTTTTTTTTTTTTTTTTTTTTTTTTTTTTGGTTATATTAGTTTAAGCACACCTAGACTAATCACTTTATCAAGTGTTAAGGACACATTCTTTCGCATCGGCCTGATGCATTCAAGATTAAATTAAAAATTTAATTCTTAAAGTATTTTTCAAAATAATCGAAGAAAAGAGATATATCTCTTTGTTGACTACCACCTTTTGAAATAACTTAATTGATAAGGAAAGAAATATATCTCTTTGTTGACTAACACCTTTTGAACTTGTTGTAAAAGAGTTCAAAGTTGAAATGGCCAATAGTTGTATTGTTTTTCAGAGCAGAAGAGGTTAAGGCAGCCTTCAAAAAGAGTAGATGCCACTAAACTAGACTTGGATATGGTTTCATTCACACAATCTTACCTTAAAAAGTGATGTGTCATCCCTGTTTATTACTAAGATTTGCTTAAAAAAGTTGGGGATAACATCTACTATAAAGTTAATGATGACGAGATTTGGAAGCTATTGCTTGATGGGTTAATTTGATTTTGATCGGATTTTTTTATTTTTTTTTGGTGAGTAGTCAATTTGAATATGTTTTTAATTTAAATATCAATGAGATTTGATTAAAAAAAGAGAAAATTTGTATACTGAACCGTTCTTTTTTAGGATTAATATGCTATATTTATAACATGTTTTATAATAATAATTAAAAATTGTTGAAAACGTAAAATATTACGACTTGAAAAATTATGTTGTCTCATAAAAAATAAATAATCTTCAAATTATGAATATGAATATAATTGCAAAAATTCTTTCTTAAGAACATATTGAAGTCTAGGTAAGGTAGTACTGGGGCTATCCCGTCAAGGCGGTCATTTAGAAGACTTAAATTTTGATAACCTTTCAAATTTATCTATATATTTTCTTAGTAAAAGAAATATATTTTATCAATATCTTAAATAAGAAAATCTTAATATCATTTTTGGTTTAATCACGGTATCAATAATTTTTTCAAAGATATTTTAATTTTATTAAAAAAAAAAAATAGAAAATTGCACCTTTGGTTCTTTAAGTTTAGACTAGGTGTTTAGGTATCTCCAGAAATTCTGTAGTTAACACTTTTGGTCTTTCAACTTGTAATTTAGCTCAATCTGATCTAATCATATGGATGAAATTGGTCACATGTTGAGCACATGACCTGCCTGTTAGTTGGGATCACATAAGTCATTTTCGGACCTAATTTCCTCTCACAATTGCAAATTTGATCAATACCCATTATTTGCACACTCTCTCCCATAGAAGTTGCAGATTTAATAAACAAATATGACTTTATAATTGGTAAAATAGAATAATGGTTCGAAAATGAAAAATAGTAAAAAGGGGCAACAAGTTTTGG
This sequence comes from Eucommia ulmoides, assembly GCA_016647705.1. Lineage (NCBI taxonomy): Eukaryota > Viridiplantae > Streptophyta > Magnoliopsida > Garryales > Eucommiaceae > Eucommia > Eucommia ulmoides. Next base: position 13,269,325 of record CM028326.1, read on the forward strand.
CCCTTAAAAGATGAAAAAATACCTCACAAACGACAATCTGTTCAATTTTCCTAACAGATTTTCAATTAGTCTAGATTGAAATGAAATTGTAAGTTGAGAGACCAAATATGTTAACTACAAAATCTTATGAGCCACTTAAGCACTTACCCTTAAATACAATTTTCTAAAAAGTTATTAAAAATATTTTCAAATTTCACTTGTGTTTGTTTGGGTAGAAAAAAAATGGATAAGAAAATAAAAATAAAAATGAAAATAAGACGGAAAATAAAATAAAAAAAATTGTTTGGTAAGAATAAAAAATACGAGGGAAAAAAAAAGAGAAGAAAGATACACAATATTCAAAACAAGAAAGTGAGAGGATTTTTCATAAGAGAGTTAAAAATATAATTTTTTTTATTTATTTTAATAATATATGGACGTAAAATAGTAAATTATATTAAAATAAATTATTATTTTTTATTTTATAACTCAATAACATTTGATTTTTTTGTTTTTTAAAATGAATAAAAATATTATTTTTTTATTTTCCCTTTTTTTCGCTTTTCCAATCCCAAACGTACCCTTATCGATTCCATTTTCTGCAAATCTGCATGTCCAGTATATTTCTTGGTCTCGTTGGAGTCATTGTTGTCGGCCCATTGTTTATTTGACTTTTAATAAATTATAAATTTTGTTAGTTAAATTTAACTTGTATTTGAATTTTTTTTTCCTTTTTACAAAAAAAGAAACATTTTCTGGTTACCGGCTCTTCTTAATCAGCCTCGGTCCACAATCCTAGGGTTTAAATACCGTGCCTGTGCTCCACAAAAACAGTGTCTTCGCCCCCACACTCGACCCCCCCTCCTCTCTCTCTCTCTCTCTCTCTCTCTGTCACTCTTACAGGAGTCTTCCACTCTCTTCTCATTTCTCTCTTCCCACCTGAGAAAATGTCAGAATTTCAAAATCATGGAAATGCGGCCCGTTTTTCTTGTTATTCAGACCCCCCCCTCTCCCTCTCTTTCGAGTAATGGAGGTTGCCCAGTTGAAAAGTTGCCGACCACTGTGAAGTGTGAAATTTATACCCCCCATGTAAGTGCGGCGGTCGTCTCCGACCAGTCGCCCACCTCTGCTTCTCCTCTCCACTCCCTCTCTCTCCCCCAATTTCATGTAGGATTGTCTGAAAAAAGGGGAGATGGATTTCTCAAACTTCCATGATGGGTTTCCGGAGAATTTCAATTTTCATGGGTTAATACGAGGTGGGTCGTCGTCAACCTCGTCGTTGATTTTGGATAGCGAGAGGGGGGAGCTTGTGAAGGGTGTGGTGGGACGGGAGCAAAAGGGGGTGAATCAAGACAAGGTGCTGGTGGCGCTGAGGAATCACAGTGAGGCGGAGAGGCGGCGGAGAGAGAGGATTAACGGTCATCTGGCTACCTTGCGAAGCCTTATACCCGGTACCAGTAAGGTATTTATCAATATTTAATCTTTTTTTTTTTTTTTCCAATTACTGCTTTAAAACTACTAATGAAATAAAAAACAAGCCATTTGCAATGAATTATTTGTTTTTTTTTTGGTCATTTTTTCTTTTTTCTTTTTGAGCATTTGGAATGAAATATGAACCTTACTTCATATACGAAAATCATTGTTGTTGGGTTTAGATTATAAATGCGAGGGAAAATATGATGACCTAGCTTTTGGCGACAACCTGAGGCGAGTATTAGAGTTCAGGTTATAACTCTGACCCAATACGGAGAGAAGAGACTGGTCGAGGGTTAGTTGACCAACAGCTCGATGTGTGAGGGAGGTTATAAGTGTGAGGGACCTCATGAGCTAATTTTTGAAACCGTGAGAGACCCAAGACCACCCTACAATTGTAAATTTGTAATGAGTGTTTGTTTCTTCTTCTTCTTATGTGTTCAAGCTGATCTTTTTACTATTCAAAACATGAAGTTCAAGTGTTTTTCTTATGTAAAAATCGTTGAAATCTAGAACAAGAAATGATTGATAACTTTTAAACTCGAATTCACAGATGGACAAAGCAACATTACTCGCTGAAGTCATTAATCACCTCAAAGAGCTAAAAAGAAATGCAGCAGAAGCGACTAAAGGCATTCTGGTGCCAACGGACACCGACGAAATTAAGGTTGAACAACAAACAGATGGATCTGACGGCTCTTCTTTGTCCATCGAAGCATCCCTCTGTTGCGATTATAAACACGAGCTTCTGTCTGATTTAAGACAGGCTATGGAAACTCTGAATCTGAAAACGGTTAGGGCAGAGATTGCCACCTTGGGGAGCAGGATGATGAACGTGTTTGTGATCAAAGAGGATGACATTCAAGATAACGAAAAATCCCAGCTTCTGACAAATTCAATTCGTCAGGCTCTGAGGTCTGTACTCGATAAATTCTATGCCTCGGAGGAGTTTTCATCGAGAAACGCTCTTTCGAACAAGAGGAGAAGGGTTTCTATGTTTAGTTCTTCGAGCTCGTCTTCAGTAGGAGCAGATTTCTGGTGACCTTTCCCTTTCTTCCTTGATTTTTATTATGTCCATAGGCACGGTAGCGTGTAAAATTAGATTTACGGGGATAAAATGATGTTAATTTTGCTCTGTTTTTTTCAATGGAAATTACAACACGGTATGTTAATAGGTGTATTCCTGGTCTTGTAAGTGGCTTAAACTTGTTGCTTATTTAGCAAATATTGATTGTAGATAAACAAAACAAGGCGTAGTGATGTAATTTGTTAGTTCGATTGGGGTCATTAATGTAATAACCTACTCTTTGCAAAAGGAAATGAGTTCTATAACAACTTCTTAAAAAATGAGATCTTGCTTTCGTTGACTTCGCGTAATATTTCATGTCGAGATTGTCTGTCTTGTTTTCCCATGCATAAATGATCATGATGTTTACGCTTGTATATATATATATATGATGCATAGGTCATGACAGTGAAATAGAGAAATTTGTTTATCGATAACTACCGGTTCCAAGGTTATTGAGACATTTGCATCTTAAGAAATGACATAAGCCGCAAAAAATAATTGTCATTTGACTGTACAAACGGGCACTTAGGAGAGGTAGGGCGTATTCTTTATTCAAATGTCTTTTATCCATCTAACCTGATCAGGGACGGATCTAGAAACTTGATGGTAAGTCAGAGGGGGCTTATATAAAATTTTAAGGGTTTTGATCAGTTTTGGATTAAAAATATTGGGATAAAAGTGTGAATTTTCATAAGTTGAGGGGGTACTTGAGTCTTGTCTGTTCCCCGTGTGGCTCTGCCACTAACTCTGACGGCATGTTTGCTTGGACGGAATGGAATGAGGGTAGAATGAAATGGAAGAAGTAATGGAATGAGAGAAGAAATGAAATGAAATTGTGAATGGAATCACTATTTCATTCTCTTGTTTGGTTGGTATGGAATGAAAGAAAGAATGAAATAGTGAAATATAGTAAAATTTTCATTTTGTCCTTATAAAATTATTATTCTATTCTCTTCTTAGTTGGTTATAATAAAATTTTATTATATTTCACTATTCTATTCCTTTTCTCATTTTATTATATTTCATTATTCAACTCATTTTGTTCTCAATTTTTAGTTTCTATTCTTTAATTTATATTTATGTTCTCAATTTTCAGTTTCCTTTTTCAATTTTTTGTTCTCTAATTTTCTATTTTTTGTTCTCAATTTTTAGTTTATGTTCTCAATTTTTTGTTTTTGTTCTCAATTTTCTGTTTTTATTCTCAATTTTTGGTTTTCGTTTTCAATTTTCTATTATCTAATTTTATGTTTTTGTTCTCAATTTTCTGTTTCTGTTCTCTAATTTTCTGTTTTTGTTCTCAATTTTTATTTTTCGTTCTCAATTTTTCGTTCTCTAATTTTATATTTTTGTTCTGAATTTTCAATTTTTATTCTCAATTTTCAATTTCTGTTATCTAATTTTATATTTTTGTTCTCAATTTTTAGTTTATGTTCTCAATTTCCTGTTCTCTAATTTTCTGTTTTTGTTCTCAATTTTCGGTTTATGTTCTCAATTTTCTGTTTCTATTCTCAATTTTCAGTTTCTGTTCTCAATTTTCTAGTTCTGTTCTCAATTTTTTGTTCTCAATTTTCTATTTCTATTTCCAACTTTCTGTTCTCTAATTTTAATTTATGTTATCTAATTTCTGTTTTTGTTCTCAATTTTCAAGAGTTTAATTATAAGGGCTTAATTATAAAGATTATCATGTAATTTAAGATATTGATTTAATTGAGTTGAAATCTCATTCCATCTTATCTCAAATGGAATCCCATTCTATCTAATTTCAAGTGATTCTATTAGAGAACCAAACAACGGAATAGAAATTAAGGGCGGAATGCGATTCCATTCCGTCCTCGATTCCATTAAACCAAACATGCCGTGAATCTTTTATGGAGCATGGCTCTTTTAGGGGTACGCGTTAAGCGTTGTAACAAATTATTGTCCACAACAATAATCTTGTGTGTCAAAATTCGAACTGTAACATCCTAAGGAAAAAAAAATGTTGGCTAAGTCGAGTTTTGTAACGTCTAAAGTCTGATTCTGGTGTTTTTTTTTTTTTTTTTTTTTTAATCAAGCTTATGTATTGATATTTAGTAACCGATTTAGGTATAAAATTGTTTTTCAGTAAGCGATTCTTGTATTTTTCAAAGATCAAAGATTTGGGAATTAATTTTAGGACATTTTTATCAGACGACTGTTGTTGTAGAAAGATGACAACGATATGGTACTTGCGATATTAATAATGTATTTCTTCCTTCCTGGATCTGACTAGTGTCGCTAGGGTACTCAGTAAACTTGGAAATGGAACAAAGATATGGGAAGGATTGTTTTGTTCTCTGAAATTCCTTCTCTAAATCTGAGAGCAGAACATAAACCTTTTTTTTTTGTATTCGCATATTTCTGTTTCTGCTCCCAGTTTTTTGGGAACAGAAACACTGAACAAAGGGAGGCTTGGTTCCTTTTATGGCTTTTGATGAAATTGTATAGACTGCTTAGCTTCGTGCTGGAACATACTCTGAATGATGAACGATTCATGATTTAAAACTCCAGGTTTTTCATTTTGGGGTTTGGGGTGGGGGTGTTTGGGGTTTAGTCCTTAGTTAACATTAACAATACACTAGATAACATTAACAATACACCCACTTAGTTAATGATAACTATGACACTCACCGTCGCCACCGGTTGCTGAGCCTCAGCCGCTAGCCCGTTGGATCCTAGCCTCGGTTGTCGGTTGCCAGAATCCGACCTCAGTTGCCGGACTCTGACCACCCGTAGTCGACCTGTAGTCACTGGACTGCCACCTACCACCTACCACCACCACCACCAATGATCAACCACCACATCAAACACAAAATCCGTATCTAATCAACACTAACTCGATAGGTTTATTCTAGTCAACGTTTAAAGTACTGAAAACTATTAAATTGACTAAAAATTAAAGAAAAATAAAACAGAGGTTAAATTAATATGATCGACTAGTTTCAAGAACAATCTCCTCGTTTTTTTATTTTAATTAAAATCTGTTAAAATCAATCTTCTAACATCTGTTTCTGTAAGATCTATACCACAGAATCAGAAAACAAAGAACCCTATACCCCAACACAAAACCAGACATCACCACCAAATTACTCCATTTTCGATAATCGTCTAAACGTTGGTGCTCCAAGAACTGATCTCCGTACAACAGACACTCCCCTTCCCTCCTCTCCAAACACCTCCACTTCCCCCTCTCTCCTCCAAACTCGTTGATCATCAAACACTCGAACGGGTACTTAAACAAGCTCAGATAATGCACGAATATCCAATACTTTGGAATGTCGTCCTTCGAAATGAAATACCCCGAAAACAGAAAAAACGACCCCATGATTCCGGCGACCAGCGACATTCCGGTGATGAAATCCGGCACCAACGCGCTGAAGCATGATACGAATGAATTCGACATCAGCAGGACCATCCAAACAACGAGCGAAAAGTAGAGGAAGCCGTCGATTTGCGGCCTCAGTCCGACGAGCCAGTAGACCGGGGTGCTATACAGAAGAGCGACAACCAAGAGGAAAGGGACGAATACGAGGAAGTTGGCGATTGTGTAAGAAGAAACCCTGTAGGCCCCGCGGGATGTCTCTCTCAATAGGATTCTCCTCTCCTGTAGGAAAATGGGGAGGGCTTCGGTCGTGGAGGAGAGCAAGAAGGTGAGGCTGAACGCGAAGAACCCGACTTGGGTTTGAAGCCTTGTTTTTTTCGGATCGTTGTTTGCGTTCATGAATATTGTTCCGAGTAGTATTCCGGCGAGCAGCGCCTGGATCGTTCTTGCTGCAAAGAGCTGTTTGGTTCGGAAAATGTTGGAGCAGAATCTCCGGCCGAGGATAAACACTTCACCAAACACGGAATTAGGGTAATTCACAGCTTTAACTGCTTGATTCTCTTCAGTTTTGCATACGGTTAATCTTTCTGTAACATCGTCGGGTACTTCAATTTCTGTAAGAAGGTTTTCTGTCAGATCAATGGCGAACTCGAGCACGTTCACGTGCCGGGGAATGCAGTGGCCGGCAAATTTGAGACGCTCCTCGAGAAGTTCCAGTGACCCATTGTGAAGAACAATGCCATCGGACAAAAGCAAGACCCGATCAAAAAGCTCGAGAATCCGAAACCCTGGTTGGTGGATGGTTAGAACGATTGTCTTGCCTTGGTTTTTCGCCATGGATTTGAGCAGCAGCACCACGTGGAGGGCGGAGGCCGAGTCCAACCCGGACGTCGGTTCATCGATAAAGAGAACAGCGGGATTGTGAACTAAGTCGACGCCGATCGAAACCCTCCGTTTCTCGCCACCCGATATTCCCCTCGTCGATTCGTTGCCAATTTTCGCAGCAGAAACATGCTCCAGACTTAGCTCAGTCAAGAGGTCTCGAACTCTAACTTTGGCCCTTTCACGGCCGCCACCGAGCCTGAGACGGGCACTATACATGAGCGTCTCTTCGACTGTAAGAAGCGGGAAGAGAGCTTCGTCCTGGGTGACGTGTCCCGACACCCTCCGAAAATCGGCGACGTTCATGGGCCCGTCGTTTACCAACACATGGCCAGAGATTCTTCCGGATCTGACATTTCCGGCAAGAATCTCCAAAAACGTTGTCTTGCCAGCACCGCTTGGGCCCGCAATGGCGGTGATCTCCCCGGGCTTGGCTTCACAGTTCACGTTCTTGAGAATGTGTTTGTTCTCGTCCTGCTGGTTGTTTCTCCGGGACAACCCATAGGAAAGGTTCTTAGTTTTGAGCTTGTAACGAGCTCCCCGGTTGCCGGAGCTTGGAGCTTTCACCGGCAAATCCATGGAAACAGATTGATGACTATGAATTTAAAGTGTTGTGAAGGTAGAGAGGAGGATGAGCTAATTCTCACCTTTTATATTTTATAGAAGCAGCACACAAAGGCTGAAAACAGCTTACTTGATGATGTCTATATATATATATAAATCTCATCATTACTCAATCAGGGTTGGTGATTATCATGTGGAGCTCAACTTGGACGGACCCATTTTTTTTAATTTTTTAAAGACATTTTGCGTCAGGACGCGTTTGGAGGGAGGTGTGATTTTTGACAGTTTCAAAACTTTTTTTGGTTAAAAAGGGGTACAAAACCAAACAACGCTTTACAGGTGAGAAGTGTGTGTGTGTGTTTTAAGAATCAGTTACGTCTATCTTTCTGTCTGAATCCCTTCAGTAAGTGTTTTTAAAGTCTGTATCACTGAGTGAAGCGTTAAATCGGGTGTTTGGTAATACCGATAACAGGGGATAAGACTGGGCTTTAAATGGGTGTCATCCCGTTGTGATGTCAATGGTTCAGTTTTGATCCGGTTTTATATAAAATAAAAAACAAAATCAAAACTAAAACCGTCAGACATATATCAAAAATCAAAATCGCAACTAAAGCCGTCGTTCTTTTAAACAGTTTTAAAACTAAATCATTTAAATTTATGTAAACCAAAATCAAAATTGCGAAACCATTCACGAAATCGAGGACGTTATTTTTTATATATAATAAAAATATAAACTTCAAAATCAAACCACAAAATTATTAATGTTACAATAAACGTTTTAACTATAATTAAAATACAACGATAATTAAAATAAACGATTGTAATCATAATTGTTACAATAAATAAAATATATATATATATATATATATATATGGGATTAAATTGTAAATATATACAAAAATAGGATATATATGTCATGAAAATATATCTAAAATATTGGTTTCACAGTTTGGTTTTATGGTTAACATCCTAAAACAAAAACCAAAATTGCTTCGGTTGCTAATCTCAAAATTAAAACCATAACCAAATCATTTAGTCGGTTTCAAAACCAGTTTTGGTTTGTCTCGTCGGTTCAATTTTTTTTCCGTCACCCCACCCACCATTTATTTGGTTTGGACCATTTCATTTGGTTGCAAAAAGAGCTGTTTGAAGTAGTCGGAGGTTTTGTTTGGTTGGCAAAATGCTTTAATTTAAGAGAGAGAGAGAGAGACTTTGGAGTTCTGTTCTTTCTTTTCCATAGCCAAAAATGGATATTGGCGTTGCATGTCAAATACCAAAAAAGTTAAAATTTTAATATTTGAAAAAGAAAAAGGCAATCTATCAGGAGATTTCAACTTAAAACCATACGGTGTTAAGTAGAATAACTCTTTTGATTTATATAGTGGCTTGAGAATTTTTAGATGAGCGATATTGGATAGAAATCTAACACATGTCCTTGAGTGCAACCCTTGGTTTGCACGAATGATTTAATTACGAGGGAATGATGAGAAATGTGCAATCTCTGACTTGCACGGATGATTTGACTACGAGAGAATGAGAGACCCATAACCTTGACTCTGATACTATTTTAGGAGGTTCCAATTTAAAACCATATGGTGCTAAATGGAGTAACTCTTTTGATTTATATAGTGGCTTGGGAACTCTCAGATGAGCGATATAAGACATGAATCTAACCCAATCAATGCACAAAATTATTCAATATTTCATGATCATTTATGTTTACAATGTTATTTTAAACTTCATACGTTGAGATAGATGTTATTTGTCACGATTAGAACTTGGCTTTTATCTCAGGTTATTTATAATTGGTATATATTGAGCCTGAAAACATAATTTTTAATTTAAATATAATAAATTAAAAAAATATATGATAAGAATCAATCTGGTAATTTAAATTAAAAAAATAATGAAAATAAGATAAATATATGAAAAAGAGAGACGCGTGAGCAGAGAAAGCAGGAACGAGAACAGACGATGACAAGACGATGGTGATGGCATGGAGCCCATGCGAAACAGGGAGAGGGAGATGAGAGATGAGAGATGAGACAACTAATTTTATTGTTAACATATTGTTTAAATGATCTGAATATTTGGATTGAACATCAGATCCATGGCGTAAAATGTCTCTTTAGAAAAAAACTTGGTTGTTTTATTATATTGACTAGTATATACCTCGTGTTTGAAGGTACAGATGTAAAAAAAAAATCTAAAAATATATTTAATTTTGTTTTTGCCATCATTAAAAGTTTAATCAACTTTTGCTCAATAATGTTGATATAAACGTTCACGAAAGTAAAAGGTCACACAAAAAATAAGAGAATAATTCATAAGGAAAAAATTAAATAAATAAAAGATTAAACATGGATATCTAGTAAAATTCATAAATTTGGAAAAAATAGTTTTAAATTTTAACAAATCAAATATTAGTGGGTTGAAAGAGAATTGTTTGGTGATGGCTCGTGGTTGTATTGATAGCCTTGCGTGGTACAGTCGTCGTTGGGTTTCACATAAGGGCAACTTGCTAGGGTTTGACAAAGAAATGGAATGTGAGATTTAATAGATGTGAGAGAGAGACATAGAGAGAGAATTTCGACTAAATGAATAGGATTGAGAGAGAAAGAGGGCGGGGCATGGAATTAACATGAAGAGAAAAAAAGAACTCTTGAAAGTGTAGAAAGGAGAGAGAAAGAGGGTATGTGGAACGACAATTTTTCTTTATTAATTTCTTAAAATATTTAAAGAGAAAAAAAAGAGAGTAAATAGTTAAAATATTTAAGGAAGGTCGTGTATGAATCTCGTATTTCAAAGAAAAATGAAAACAAAAAATATGATAAGTACATAACAAAGAGATACATGTGTGAGGAAAGAGAGAAGTTGGAGCGAGCACAGACAACGATGACAATTGCATGGAGTTTGACAGAGAGACGCACATAAAAGATTAAAGAGAGATGAGATAGCGACTAACCCTAATATTAAAATATTATTTGATCTCAACAGTTGAATCTAAAATTCAATCCACCGTGCGTAAAATATCTCATTAGACAAAAAAATTGAATTGTTTTATTACATAATATTTTTAAATGGTTTTACTTATGTTGGATGATTTGAAGTGTAAATTAACCTCAGAAAACGTAGTTGACATTTTAAAGAACTCTTAAACAGAAAAGAAATTATAATTTGACTTAGACTGTATATAATGTTTTTTAATAATGGGCTACAAATGAAAAAGAACAACTTCAACACCTTTGTATTAATTATTTTAATATGTTGAGCTGTAGTTTTCAATACTTGTGCCTTCTGGGCATGGTCAAGAGCATCTCTAGTGGAGCATGCTGCAGCCTGCATGCATGGCCATCAGGTTGGTTGAATTTATATATAAAACCCCCAAGTATTATATATATATATATATATTCAAAGAGCTATTCAATGCATATAAATATGTACACACATATAATACTAAATTCTATGTAGTACTAAATTATTACTATAATTATATTTTGATATGGAAAAACTCCTGCTCATGATCGGGTATGAAACTTGATCCTAAATAGACAGACCCAATGGGTTATCTGGACTGAAGAATGACAGGCCAATTGGGTGCTAATTTCGGCAATCTTTGAGCAAGACTCACGGCCCTATAAGGAAGCCCATATTTGGGTATACTCAAACCCACAGTGTACAAGGCCAATGAACGAATAGGTCAGTTCAATGTGAACGTCTCCCCTACACTTGAAGAGATGAGTCAGATTGATTGTAACATCCCATATTTAATGGAGACCGTTACAGAGATCTCTCCTGAAATCATGGAGATATCGGTTATCTTCCAAACTGTTAGAAACGTATCACGGGATTGACAATATCTCCAAAGTAACGGTAACATATCCCTGAGCCTATAAAAATGGCAGATATCACTAGTAATTTTTTACGATTCAATCTGCGTACTATTTTATCCATACATCAGATTAACTTATTCTTACGCCGGAGGTTCCTTAGCTGACACCACACCAGTGTCTCCCATTAGAACTCACGGTTTTGCAGGTAACAGGAGAAAGGTGAAGAGATTTTCAGCACGTGCAGAACTGTTATATGTGTCAAAAAAATTTGGTAACATCATTTGGCTCCGTCTATGGGAAATGCTAACGAAAAAAGCTTTCTATTATGGTTATGAGGCAGCTACGTACAAGAGCGGCAGTGACGAGTCAAAGCAATGACTTGCCACTGCCGTCTAATGCAGAAACATCAGTGGAAGCGCATGGGGAGGTTCAGGTTGATCCTTCACCAGCCGTGCTGAACACTGATGCAAAGATTGATGCTCTTACTGCGAGGATGGTGGAAATGGTGGACACGATAAAGTACATGGCACATATAATCTCCAGTAGCAGGTCGTATTCCCCAGCAGCCAACCATGACGTTGGAGAAGAAATAGAATCTCCTGGGTATGTTAATCCACCATCTTATGAGGAGCAACCTGCTCAAGGAGATGTAAGCCATCAGCAGGAGAGAAAAATCTACAACCGAACTGAGATTGTTGATTCACATCAACAAATTAGAAGTAAAGTGGAGAGAGGTCAACATTTGGATAAACTGGACACATTGTTGAAAGGCACTAAGATGCCTTTTTTGCCAGATATCCTAGCTGTCCCGCTATCCGAAAAGTTTGATCCCACAAAGTTCGAGAAGTATGATGGAAGAGCAGATCCTGTGGACCATATCTATCAGTTTAAGCACGTCATAAATCTTTATGGTTCAAGCAACTCCACACTCTGCAGAGTTTTTGCTACAACGTTGAAGGGTTCAACCCTTGAATGGTTGTATACGCTCCCTCCAAACTCCATTACGTCGTTTAAGGAGTTTGGGAAGATGTTTATCAACTGATTCATAACCTGTTAAAGGTTAATGAAGGATCTTGATTTTCTGTTGGTCATGTGTCAAGAAAAAGGAGAAACTCTGCGCCAGTATATGAGCCGATTCAATGAGGAATTGATATGTATAGAGGGTTGTGATACCAACGTCATCGTTAATGAGTTTACTTCAGGGTTACGTCTTGGTTGTTTTAAAGACTTCTTAACTAAGAAGAGTCCCCAGAGCATGTCAGAGTTGATAGAAAAAGCTAAACCCTACATAAAATTGGAGGATGTCAAGCTTGCTAGAGAAGGCAGGGGATCTTTCTAGGATCACCCCAGACAAAGCGAGAATGATGGTAGCAAGGCGAAATCCAGCAGCTCAGACAGGCGTAAAGATCGAACCAAAAGTTCAAATTCTAGATTAAAAGTTCGTCAATAGCTAAACCTACTTGGTCTGCGAATGTCGATCTCTAGAATCCTGCATAAGATACGTGCGTCTGAAGTAATTCAGTGGCCTCCTAGGCAGACTACCAAATCCAACATGAAGAACAGGTCTAACTACTGTGACTTCCATAGGGATTATGGTCACGATACGGATGACTACTGGGAGCTCAAAAAGGAAATTAAACGTTTAGCTGATATGGGTCAGCTGTGCGATTATCTACATGAGCATTCGAGGGACAAGAAAAGGCCTAGAAATAAGGGCCGATGTGAAGAACATCGTAAAAAAGAGCAAAAAGAAGAGTATCCCAGTGAGAATCGTGAAGTAATCTACATAATAAACTCTACTGGGCCGACCACTGGAGAGTCCAACCGAGAACAAAAAAGGAAGGTCTACAAAGCAGCACTGGAGCGTAGCTTTGGAGAAACAATGGCGGTAACAACAAATCCATGACCAATCATAACCTTTTCCGAAGAGGATTGCAAATGGATCGTTCACCTCTATGAGGATGCCCTAGTAATCACTTAGTGAATCTCCAACATCCAGGTAAGACAGATCTTGATCAATAACGATAGTTTTGCAAATATAACTTTTGTGAATACTTTGAAGCAGATGGGAATACCAAGTTCGGACGTCAGTTCTACACAGACCGTTATGGTGGGATTCAATGACGACCTTACATTGCCACGTGGAAAGACCACTTTGTCTGTCACCTCTATCAAAAGAGAACGGGGGTACACAAAGGCCACGAACTTCATGGTGGTAGACTCAGCATCACCCTAAAAATGTAATACTTGGGCGTCCATGGTTACATGTGATGAGGGCTGTTGCATCAACATACTACTAGTGTGTTAAATATGCAAAGGATGGTTCTGTGGTAGTGATAAGAGGCAATCAAGTGGCTTAAAGGAAATGTTTTTCCGTAGCAATTAAGGGCAAGAGTACGCCCTCATAGCAATTAAAGAAGGTTCAGGGAGCCGTTTCATCAACTAGCTCAGTAGATGAAATTGATGATTTCAGGGAGCACTCTAGTGTGATCCAGCCCGTCGAGCAAGTAAAACATATTGCCTTCAATAAGGGGGATTAAAAGCTTATGATTGGTGGATCATTAAGCCAAACTGAGGCCAACGGGATCAGCGAGCTGCTCCAAAAGAACCTGGACGTCTTCGCCTGGGCTCTAGAAGATATAAAGAGCATCAGCCCAGACATTGTGGTACATCACCTGGATATTTATAGGTCTTACCCTCCAGTCTGACAGAAAAGAAGGACTTTCAATCCTGAAAAAGAACAAGTGATTAAAGTTGAAGTAAAGAGATTGCTCTCCATTGACCACATAAGGAAGGTAATGTACCCAATGTGGCTGGCCAATCCAGTTCTAGTTAAAAAAAGAATGGGAAGTGAAGAATGTATGTGGAATTCACTGATCTCAATCAAGTATGTCCAAAAGACTACTATCCAATTCCAAGGATAGACCAGATGGTAGATACAACAGCAGGACACCAGCGACTGACCATGATGGATGCTTATGTGGGCTACAATTAAACCCGTATAGATCAGCAGGACGAGAAAGATATATCATTCATCACACCAAAAGATACCTACTGTTACAAGGTAATGCCATTTGGTTTAAGAAATGCAGGAGCCACATATCAGCGGTTGGTAAACCGCATTTTCCAAGATCAAATTGGAGCGACTATGGAGGTCTACATAGACGACATGATTGTCAAAAACTCTAGGAAGAAGGATCACCTCAGCCATATAGCAAAGGTGTTTGCTATTTTTAGAAAATACAACATAAAGCTAAACCCAGAAAAATGTGTTTTTGGTATTGAATTTGGCAAGATACTAGGCTTTGTGGTTAACCAAACCGGTATCATGGTGGACTTTGGACGGATAGAAGCTGTAAAAAATGTGAAGTCTCCTTCAACTATAAGAGAAGTCCAGGTATTGATGGGAATATTGGCAGCATTGAACATATTTATCTCAAAATTTACTGATAGGTGTGCCCCGTTCTTCAAGATTTTGAAGGCTAATAAAACCTTTAAGTGGGATGATGACTGTGAGCGAGCTCTCCAATCCATCAAAGACTATTTGGGCTAAGTAGAGACATTGGCAAAAGTGAACCCAAGAGAAGAATTTTATCTCTATCTGGTGGTGACACCTGTAGCAGTAAGCGCCGCACTGGTCCAAGAACTTACAGGAGGACAAAGGCCGGTGTACTACATCAACAAGTCCTTAGTTCCAGCAGAGACTCACTACACGGAGTTGGAGAAGCTGGCCTTGGCCTTAGTAATTTCAGCACGAAAGCTCATACCGTATTGTTAGACGCATTTGATTAATGTGTTGACCTCATATCCACTTTGAGCAGTAATACACTAGCCAGAAGCTTCTGGTAGCCTCATGAAGTGGGATGTGGAACTTGGTGAATTCTTCATCAAGTACAAGCCCAGGGTAATAATCAAAGGTCAAGCGCTGACGGACTTCATTGTTGAGCTCACCCCTCCATTGACGGAGGAAGCACCTTCTCTATCCACTGCACCATGGAAGCTGTGGGTTGATGGTGCTTCAAATATGAAGGGGTGTGGTGTGGGTATAGTCTTGCAAACACTAGAAGGAGATTAGTTTGAAAAAGCAGTACAACTTGGCTTTCTAATCTCCAACAATGAAGTTGAGTATGAAGCTGTAATTATTGTATTAACTATTGCGCGAGAGATGGATGCCCAACATTTAGAGGTAAAGTCAGACTCCCAGTTGGTGGTTAACCAAATTAATAGGTTGTTCATCATAAATGAGGAGAGGTTGTGACTCTACATGGAAAAGGTGAAAGAGCTAACCTCTATGTTCCAGAGCTGCAAATTCGAGGCTATCCCTAGGATTGAAAACATAAAGGCATCTTATCTGTGCTAGCCTCAACCTTGGGACCAGATCAGGGATCTGAATTGGTGGCATTCCTGGACTAGCCATCTGTAGCAGCCCCAGTTAGCCAGTGTATATGCATAGGTCAGCTGGATCAAGAAGATGACTAGAAAGCCCCTATAGTTCGATACCTAAAAAAGGGGGCTTTGCCAGGGGATAAAGACATCGCCAAAAAGGTTATGTAGAATATATCAAGGTATGTGTTAACTAATGATAAATTGTATAGATGTTTTTTCTCTCAATCATTGTTACTCTGTCTAGGGTCGAAAGAAGCGAACTATATCCTGCAAGAGATACATGAAGGAGTTTGTGGGAATCACCAAGGGGACGAATCTTGGTACACAAAGTGCTAAGAGTAGGATACTACTAGCCAACCATGCGTATTGATGTTCAAGAATATGTCAAGAGATGTGATAAATGCCAACAATTCTCTAATGACATCAAAGTTCTTGCTCAACAACAAACTCCAATAACCAACCCATGGCCATTTGCCCAATGGGGGATGGATGTTCTGGGACCTTTTGCATCAACACTTGGAAATAAAAAGTACCTGCTGGTGGAAATTGATTATTTTACCAAGTGGGTCGAGGCAGAAGCATTTGCAATGGTAGAAGAGAATGAAGTAAAGAACTTTTTTTAGAAAAGCATCATCTGTCATTTTGGTATTCCTACAGTCCTCATTTTCGATAACGGGACACCTTTTACCGGTGGTAAAGTTGCATGGATGTTGGTAGCGCGTAAATATGCAGCTACTTACTCTCGCAAGTATATGAGGTCTAAGTTTTAGTATAGTGTGATCGTTAAAATTGGGTTATCGTATCCACAGGAATTGTTGTCGTTACTATCGAATACCGCGTTTGTCGTGACCTAAGTTTATCTAGGCGAAAAATAAATGTATTTAATTAATTAAACTAATACTAATATAACCTAAATTAATTATACTATTATGCTAATATGTTTTAGGGTGAAGAATTGTATAGGGATTAATGTGTTTACAAATACGTGTTCGATTCCGATTTACTCGTGTTTACGTTGTTCGACCTATTTGAAACCTCGGTACGTAAACTCCACCGCCACCTCTCCCGAGTGTAAGATGGGGAAATACATGACTTCGAGTCAACGGAGAAGTCCCCCTTAATGTTTTAACGACCCTAGGTCACGGGAGTCTCGCCCAGCGTCATTGATTGCACATAATCCAACTCCCTCCCGGGTTATTGGATCGTCGCGTTGTATTTACCCTATCGACAATCTCCGTTCTAAAACTCCCTCGTCACCTCTTCCGAGTGTAAGACGAGAGATATAACGCAACTTCGAGTCAACGAAGAAGTCCCCCTCAACGTCTTAACGACCCTAGGTTGCGTGTGTCTTTCCCTACGTCATCGATTGTCCACGATTCAAACCCCGACCGGGTTATAGAATCGTGGCGTTTGTTTAGCTTAATCCGAATCCGGGGTTTTGTCAAAACCCCGTATTCTCCATTTATCAATCCAAGCATAATAAAAAAATAATACAATAAATACAAACAAACTATGAAGAACAATCACAAACAAAACACCAAAATCATCCAAACAACGTATTTATAAATATAGTGTTAGTCCCTACTACAATCCATATTTAACTCGGGGCCATAGCCGCATATATAAGAAAATAACGAGCTAAATATGCTCACATGCTCATAAGATAAAGAAATAAGGAAAAACGATCGAAGAACTTAGTCTCGTCCGAAGATAAACTGCTAAGAACGCTCCATGATCGATTCGCCGTCTTTTCCACTTTGGGATGCGAGCTCCACCACTAAAATTCCTAACCTTTGGCTTAACTATAGCCTAAGGGGCTCAAAAATGCAAGAGAGAGAAGAAAATATCCTAAAAATATCTAAAAATATCTCAAGACTGTGCAGGGCAAATCCGCCTAGGCGGTGGAAATTGTGCCTAGGCGAAATTAGGTCGGTTAAGTCTGATCGCCTGGGCGGTGAAGTAGGCAGTGGACTGAAAAACATTCTGTTGGATTTTCGCCTAGGCGGTAGAAATTCCGCCTAGGCGAGCGTCCGTCAGTAATATTTTGCTCTTCTTTGCATTTTCACCGCTTAAGCGGTGGTCTGGACGCTTAAGCGGTGGGCCTGTTTCATCTTTTAGCCTTTGAGCTTGTTTATCCACCGTAACTTCGAATCGCTTTGGTTCGATCTCATCATTTTAGCTCCAGTTTCCTATCTTTTTGCCTTACACACCTGAGTTATACAAAAAGTATGAAAACTAATTAAAATATAATAAAATACTATATAAACATATTTGAAAACTAACAAATTAGGATTGGAAATAGATAGGTTTTTCACACCTATCAATACCCCCAAACTCAAAATTTGGCTAGTCTTCGAGCCAAATACACACACTAAAATGAAAAATACACAAATGGAAATGAATAACAAACAACCTAAAAACAATCTAAGCATAACAACATGCGAGTTTTGACTTCTTCTAACGGCCTATTTATTTTTCCGTCAACAACCGCCAGTTATATAGAGTTCAGGCGGTAACACACATCATGAGGTTCTAGATTTTTGACATGCAATAATGGTGAACGCTATTCTAGATCATGTAAACGTGTCAGTGCGAGACTCAATAATATAATTATACAACGATCGGATTGAATTATCCCCCAACAAAATTCATGAGTTAAAGATTACTATAAGCTTGATTGGGGTCCACTCTCCACTAATGTAGGTTTAGTAGTTCATGAAGATCATTAGGACTTGGTTCGGTTAAGGTTAATTTGGCCAAGGGTATTTCGAAATAGAAAACGGGTTAACGTTGTTAACTTAATGTTACCCAAGGCTCAACGCTTGGCACATTCACTCTTGAATCCCCATAAAAAGATTGGAAAATAATCCCGAACATGCATTAAGACCGACGTACTCACTTGTCAAAAAGAAACGGAAATAAAAACCGTATTTACATTTGGTTTTTTTTTTTTTTTCAACGAACACACCCCTAAACTTATTTGATTGTTACAATTGAAGGGGTGTGTGAAATACAAATGAAAAACGACAAGTGAGTACTCAAACACTGAACCAATTTGAAGTTTGCCCTAATCCCAACCGCTCACATCAAGAAGCCTTTGCAACGGCTAACTTGATTTACTCAAATGTGCCTTTGGTTTAGCGATAAAGGACTGGAAGGAATTCAATTGGCCGTGGTATTGGTTTATGTGTTCTGAATTGAATATGCATTTAGGCTTCGACAGGGTAACGAGGGATAAACATGTATCAGAGTAGGTTTAAAAAGGCTTAAGCGACAAAACGAATGCCTAAATCACGTCTCCTGAACTACCTTGTCTAGGATTTCGCCTCAAGCTTCCCCTCAGTCAAGTTCTAGAATCCTTACTGTGTCATGAATTTGGTTAATCGATAATCGTCCTCAAATCAATTGAATAACTATACATTGAGTCTATGTGCTCGTGCAAATTAGGATCTACAATAATTTTTACCAAAAAGCATAGTTAAGCACACAGAATCACACATGCATGGGTATTACCCTTGCCTTCGAAAACAAGCAGGGGTAATTTTCATCATCGGGTGATGGCCCAGATGAACGCAAAACTCAACATATAACAACAACACAAAAACATAAACACATTCTAACCTAAACACACATGCAATACGGAAAAACAATAAACATACTACTAAATACTACACATCACCGCCAAACTCAAAATGGACAGTGTCCTTAGCGAACCCAATCATCATTCTTCAACATATAGAATTAAAAGCATGCTGACGAAGGGTGTTTAGAACACTTACCTGGGAGGCGAGAGGATCTCGCCTCCGAATCAAGTCAGATGGGATGGATCAAAAAGAATTGCTTGGGTTGCCTCCCAAGAAGCGCATAGTTTAATGTCCTCGGCCCCACATTCAGAATGCCCTCAAGATTGGCGAGATTTTTCTTTGGATGGCTCAATCTCTCAACGAAACGCCTCACCAGCTTATGTGCTTGGCCAAGCACAATAGACGACTTGGAATCCCATCGAAAGGGATGCATCAATACCCGTCGATCTAACATCACCAAGTACCCTGCATTGGAAACAAAAGCAAAACTACAAACAAAAATTATATACAAAGAAATGTCTAAAGTAAAATTAGGTAATTTACACACAATATCAATAATAACGAAATCGCCAATCCCGGGAATACGAAACACTTGCTTCTGCTATCTAAAACTTAAGTCTCCGGAGCCGTTACTGCATTTTTCCGACAATAACATCAAAACAATCCCCGGCAACGGCGCCAAAAACTTGGTAGCGTGTAAATATGCAACTACTTACTCTCATAAGTATACGAGGTCTAAGTTTTATTATAGTGTGATCGTTAAGATCGGGTTATCATATCCACAGGGATTATTGTCATTACTATCGAATACCGCGTTTGTCGTGACCTAAGTTTATCTAGGCGAAAAACAAATGTATTTAATTAATTAAACTAATACTAATATAACCTAAATTAACTACACTATTATGCTAATATGTTTTAGGGTAAATAATTGTATAGGGATTAACGTGTTTACAAATACGTGTTCGATTCTAATTTACTCACGTTTACGTTGTTCGACCTATTTGACAACCTCGGTACGTAAACTCCACCGCCACCTCTCCCGAGTGTAAGATGGGGGAATACGTTACTTTGAGTCAACGGAGAAGTCCCCTCAACGTTTTAACGACCCTAGGTCACGTGAGTCTCGCCCAGCGTCATTGATTGCACACAATCCAACTCCCTCTCGGGTTATTGGATCGTCGCGTTGTATTTACCCTATCGATAATCTCCGTTCTAAAACTCCCTCACCACCTCTTCCAAGTGTAAGATGAGGGATATAACGCAACTTCGAGTCAACGAAGAAGTCCCCCTCAATGTCTTAACGACCCTAGGTTGCGTGGGTCTTGCCCTACGTCATCGATTGTCCACGATTCAAACCCCGATCAGGTTATAGAATCGTGGCGTTTGTTTACCTTAATCCGAATCCGGGATTTTGTCAAAACCCCGTATTCTCCATTTATCAATCCAAACATAATAAACAAACAATACGATAAATACAATCAAACTATGAAGAACAATCACAAACGAAACACCGAAATCATCCAAATAGCGTATTTATAAATATAGTGTTAATCCCTACTACAATCCATATTTAACTCGGGGCCATAGCCGCATATACAAGAAAATAACGAGCTAAATATGCTCACATGCTCCTAAGATAAAGAAATAAGGAAAAACGATCGAAGAACTTAGCCTCGTCCGAAGATAAACCGCTAAGAACGCTCTACGATCTATTCACCGTCTTTTCCACTTCGGGATGCGAACTCCACCACTAAAATTCCTAACCCTTGGCTTAACTATAGCCTAAGGGGCTCAAAAATGCAAGAGAGAGAAGAGAGATCCCGGCCAAGAGGGAGGAGAGGGGATATTTATAGCAAAAATATCCTAAAAATATCTCAAGATTGTGCAGGGCAAATCCGCCTAGGCGGAATTAGGTCGGTTAAGTCTGATCGCCTGGGCAGTGAAGTAGGCGGTGGACTGGAGAACATTCTGTTAGAATTGAAGCTGTCGTTCCAGTGGAGATAGGGATGTCATCCAGACGAGATGATACAGTCAACCTGGTGGAGAATGAAGAACTCCTATGAGAAAAAATGGACTAGCTGGAAGAGAAGAGAGTCAGGGTATTGTTGCAGATGGCGGCATACAAGTCAAGGATGACACGAATGTTCAATCATGCAGTCCATCCATGACACTTCGCCATAAGAGACCTAGTACTTTGGAGGGTAATGACTCATCGCTTAGAAGCTTGCTTGGGAAAGCTAGCTCCCAACTGGAAAGGTCCTTACCATGTAACCAAAGTAAACAGACTAGGGACCTATTAGCTTGAAGATATTGACGGAGTAGAAATCCCCAAACCCTAGAACGTCTCCCATCTGTGCAAGTATTTTGTATGAATCCTTGTCATTTTTTTTGAATTTCAATTTTTGATTAAGTATTTTGGAATTATTCTCTTTGATTTTGAGAAACACTATGAATAAAGAAAACAAATTTTCATTCCTTCAATTTTGCAAACGTTTATTATTGCATTATTATGTTTCTACATCTTTTACCACACTTAACAAATCAAAATAAGTGTGGTACAGATAGTTGACCTTGAGGTCAACAGCTAATTGAGCACATCAGCTCAGCAACAATTGAGTTCTCTAACTCAGATTTCAACTGAGCACATCAGCTCAGAAATCAATTGGGCACCTCAACCCAACAACAACTGAGTTCTTCAACTCAACGTTTAACTGAATTTGTCAACTCAGCAATCAACTGGGCACCTTAGCCCAACAAAAACTGAGTTCTTTAACTCAGAGTTTAACTGAGATTGTCAGCTCAACAATCAACTAGGCACCTTAGCTCAGCAACAACTAAGTTCTTTAACTCAGAGATTAACTGAACTTGTTAACTTAGCAATTAAATAGGCACTTCAGCCCAGCAACAACTGAGTTCTTTAACTCAAAGTTTAATTGATCTTGTCAGCTCAGCAATTAACTGGGCACCTCCGCCAAGCAACAATTGAGTTCTTTAACTTAGAGTTTAACTGAGTTTGTCAACTCAGAAATTAATTGGGTATTACAACCCAAGTAACAGGTCAGTCAAACTTTGGATGACACTGTTCAAATTACTTACAGTTTGGTAGAAGTTTTGATCTCCATTGTTTACTTGACATCCCCATTTTCCTCCATAAGGAGAATCCAGAAAACTTATCTTAAGTGGTGGGTTTAAGACTGGTTATCTTATGGAATTTTATTATCTATGCTATCAATAATTTTTAAGACTAAGAAGATGATCCAATTCGACTTGTTGTCATGAGCCTAACATGTAATTCATAACTAGTTCAACTTCTTAACCTAGTTGTGAAGGAGGACAAGTAGGGGTGAGAGACAACTCAAGTAACTTGAACAGTTAAAGAAACAACACGAGATCAAGAATATCAAGAACCTTATATATTTTCATTGATAAGAAATAAAATAGGGGTACATGGCTACAAAAAAAAAAAAAAAAAAAAGAGACTATTCTTAAAAGCAGAAACAAAACTGTTCTTTAAAAACAAAAAGATTTTCTTCTTCATCTTTGACCAGGGCTGAGAGAGGAGCCTTATTCTGACACCGGAGAAGCAGGCGAACCTAAATCTTCTAAATCCGAGTTGGAGAAATAGAAGGTATGCTCCTCATACTTATTAAGTTTGTTGATCAATTCACAAATCTTGGCCCTCTTTTGTTCGTTTTTCTCCAGAAGTTTGTCCCGTTTTGCCTTCATGGTGTTAGAAAAGAGCTTCTGATAGTTGAAGTCAGTGGCTAGGTCTCGTTTGCTCCTCTCGACTTTCTTCATGCCCATCCATGAGTTCATAAAGGTGTGAAATGGCTTGAAAGTGCGTTGCTTCCATTGCAACGAAGACCGTGGTAGCTTCCTTAAGAGCACGCAGGCGGGGGTGATTTTCCATAGTAGTTTTTGCTACCGGCATTAGGGAACGGAAACATTATCCTAATTCTATCTTATTACACCTTTAAGACTGAATCATTGCAAATGCATAAGTGTTGCCCCATGAGGTGGATCCCATAAATGTGGAAGGTAGAAAAGAAAGAGATTCTTGGAAAATCAAGATTGAAGCAAAAAGGGGAAATCTTTGGAGTTGTGAAGAATTATCAACACCCAGTTTGGATTTAAATAGCCAGATAGATGAAAAGAGAGAATGAACTAAAGCATCGAAAAAAGAAGCATTAAATATGTGAGTGATGTGTGCTGGCAAAGTGGGTACGACAATTATCACAAATTCTCGGGACTTAAAACGACGGTTACTGTTTTGATACAGATCATGATGATAAAGTATTATCATTACTAAAAATTAATTACAGATGTGTAAAAAGAAAAAGTTAAAAAGACGAAAAGATAGTTCAAGGAGTAATACTCTGATCGGTGACGTTTGGTTGATTTGACATCAACACGACAACAACGTCAGTTGATGAGGCCTAGTTTAAGGTCTGCGCTGAGCTCTCTACTGGAACCTCAGCTCTCAGTGTGAGTAATTTTTCTTCATTTTCATCAATCTCGTCCTTACCTCCCTCAGTATTTTTTTCTTCCTGCTCATCTTCAAGCTCCACCACCAAAAAAGAAAGGTCTAAGTCAGGGAATTCCTCTGACACTCGCTTTTGGCAGTAAAAGAAGCCTACTTTTTGAAGTTTCTTTGAATCGCCCTTGAAGTGAATCCAGAGGTTTTCGATGTCCTGTTGGGACTTCCTGGTCACAGTTGTTAGCTCGGCTACCAAGCAATCTCTTTCGGATTACAGTTGTTGGAGGGTGGTCTTTTTATCTTGAAGCACATCATATTTGTTCTAGAAGGTAGCGTCTTTATCCTTTAGATCAACATCATTTTTGATCGATTACTAGGAGAGCTAAGTTGAGTTCTTCAGATAAAATGCGGGTATCATCCCTTAAAGACGAACACTCTCTTCTTACGGTAGTAATCTCTATCTTGAGCTCTCTATTCTTTGTGCAAAAGAGTGTGTTGCTTTTTTGCAGGGCTTCTCTTTTCTCATTAGGAGAACGCAATTTTAGCTCATATCGCTCCTGAGAGGATTTTACCAATGCAAGGTCTGTTTCCATGCTCAGCTTCTCATTTTCCAAGGTTTGGTTCTTTTCCTCTACCTTGCTGAATTCATTCATCTGGTGCATCAGCTAGGCATCCAACTCATTTTCATCCTCAGCACAGTTGACCAGGGTAGAGGATATATGCATACATACAATAATGAAGCCAGTGACAGAATAATCAACCAAGCAGTTTGAAGAATTTGGAAAACATAATAAGAGTTGTGAAAAATACCTAGAGAAGCGCATAGATCACCATTCGGAATATCTTAGGTCTGTTCTGGCCCTCAGTTATCTTCTTGCCTTTATCCCAGGATTACTCGTACATAAATTTGATGGCATCATCAAAGATGGCATAACGACCTGGGACAGAGGGCCCAATCTCATCAAGAAGTTGGCGCATTTGTTGTTTCATCATACCTCACCCACTGGAGGTCCTCTTGCTGGGTGCAGGGGTTGTGAAGGTCTAACGACTGATAAAAAGAGGATCAGCAACATGAATGTCTGCTGATCTCGAAGCAGATTCTGGTTCCCTACGCTCTTGCGAGCTGGAAACAGGAGGGGGAGGAACAACAATCGAAATCATCCTACGCATACGTACACTCAAAGGCTGAGATTTGATGGTGTAATTTACCTATCTATTTTCAAACCGAACCTGTTAGTTTTTAAGTACGTTTATTACATTTTTATATATTTTTGTATAAATCAGGTGTGTGAGGTGAAAAGTGATGGAAACGGATCATAAATGATCAAATCGGATTAAGAACGGTGGGAAAACAAGTCTAAAGGCCAAATTCTGAAGTACTGCCCACCGCTGCGGCATCCAGACCACAACCACAGCGGTCAATATGCAGAGAAGGCCTTTTCTTACTGGAAGCCCACCGCCGAGGCGGTGAAAGAACAGAGAGGTCTCTGCTCCCATCGCCGAGGTCGTGGCTTAACCGATATACCCACCACCGCGGTGGTCATTCTACACACTTTTTAAATATTTATTTAGATATTTTGCTCTCTATTTAAGCCTCTCTCTTCTCTTCTTCTCAAACCCCCGGCCATAGGAGACCCCTTAGAGATCCTAATATTTTGAAAGTGTTTTGGGGAGTGCTCAACCAAATCTGAAGGAGAAAAACAAGTTGCAAAGAAGGAGAAGTGATCGTTGAATGGTTTTAGCGCCAAATCTTCGGACTCCGGCTAAGTTTTCTTCGTTTATTCTTTAATTTCTTATCTTTGATAGGTTGTTGAGCATGTTTAGCTCATTTTTTATTGTATAAATGGTTATGACCATGAGTTAAACGGATTTTGTCTAGGGATCAATATATTTTATGAAATCATTTTTTGTTTGAGTTGTGTTTCGTTAATGATTATTCTTCACTATTTCGATTGTGTTTATCGTTATTCTTTGATATTATGCTTGTTTAGATAATTAGAGAATATGGGGTTTGACACTCAGGAGAGGTGACCCCTAATTCGGACTAGGGTAAACACAACGCGACGATCTAATAATCCAGGAGGGAGTTAGAAAGTGTGCAATCAATGATGTTGGGGCAAGACTCATGCAACCTAGTGTCGTTAAGACGTTGAGGGGGACTTCTTCATTGACGCAAAATTGCATATTCACTCGTCCTACACTCGAGAGAGGTGGCGAGTGAGTTTACGACACAGAGATTGTTGGATAGGTCGAACGCCATTATTGTAAACTAAACGAGGTAAAACAAGTTTTTATAAACGAACTTAATTCGTAGGCAATCTTTTCCCTAAACATATCAATATAATATTAGTGTAATTAGAATAATTAACTTAGTATTAGTATTTATTAATTATAAACTCAATTTATGTCGCCTAGATAAAATTAAGTTATGACAATCATGGTATTCGATAATAATCTCAACCAATCCCTGTAGATACGACAACCCCTACTCCTTTCCATATATACTAAAACTTAACCCGTACATTTGCGATGAAAGTGGCGATGTAATATTCTACCACCAAGTTTTTGACACCGTTGTCGAAGATTATGTTTTAGATTATTGTTGATATTTTAAGTAAATGACCCAATTTTAATTTAGGTATTTCTTTTGTGTATAGTTTTTTCTTTGTAGTTTTTATTTTTGTTTTCCTGCAGGGTGCTTGAAGATGTTAGATCGACATGTACTTTTGTATTTCTGTCAACAGGATTCTGAGTCATTTTATAATGATTGGGATTGATTTTAAGAATTTCTATTCTGGTTTCCGAACCATGGTTTCTCGAGGGAGTGTCAACTTCTAAATTTCCTCGACGGGTTACAAGCCGCAGCTAGAATGTGGGTGGAAAGAGAAAATGGTACCACCTATTTCTATGAACTAACTACGGATGAAGCTTTTTGGTCGTTTGAGGAATCAACGGCCTTTGATTATCAGAGTTAGAATTATTCACCAAGTCACCAAAGCTTGGGGGATAGTTTCAACCTTTCGGTGCCATGGATTGACACACCAGACCAATATGTTGAGTCTTCCCTCGCCCTGGGAGAAATATTCGCTGATTTTATTGGGGAGACTCAAGTGTTTTGGAGGGAGACGAATGATAGGATCAATGAGCACGAGGATCGTCTTGACAATATCGAGATGGTCTGCACTGACATAGATATGACCATAACATCTCTTCAGACGTAAATCGGTCAGCTAATCTACTTTATTGAGGCCGAATCAAACACGGTGGCACTAGGAGATACAAACACCACATGCATTGAAAGCCACCGTGAGGAACCGGAAACGAGCCGAAGGAGCTTGGAAGAGTTCAAATATGATTATTTGAATGGGTTGGAAACCCAAGACTGAATCAATGATTATGATTCTTCACCATTAGAGATCTAAAATTGTGATGCCACCATCGATCCCAGACGATCACATCTACGAGGATCCGCTGTGGCTCACTTGTCCTTTGCCACTATTAGTAACGTTCTTTCATGCACACCAAGTATATAAGATGGTGAGGCATGTTGTTGAAAGATTGAGCCATTTAATACCATATCTCACCAGTCTTGAGGGCGTACTGAACAAAGACCCATACGTGGTGTTGTATGACACGTACTATGGGCGGAAGCTGCTATTTGACGAGTACTTCTTCGTGTCAAGTTGAAAACCTTAAATCAAGCGCTTCTTGGGAAGCAACCCAAGGCAAAAATAAATTAGATCCATCTCCGCCGACTTGATTCGGAGGCGAGCTTGTCTCGCCTCCCAGGTACGTGTTCTAAACCCCCATATTCATTATCATGCTATATGCTGTCATTGGGATCGCTGATAGGTCATTTTGGGCACTGTTTGTTTTAAGTTCGGAAGTGATGTGTAGTATTTTAGTGTTGTTAGTTTGTGTTGTTTTGTTTTTATTGTATGCATGTTTGTTTAGGATTAGTTTGTTTTGGTTAGTTGTTGTTATTTATTGAGTTTTGACTTCATCCGGGCCATTACTCGATGATGAGTCTGTCCCCTAATTGTTCATTAAGGTCGAGCTTAAAGCTCATTCATGTGTGTTTTGTATGCTTAGCGTATCATTTTAGTAAAAGTTATTGTAGTGCACGAGCAAGTAAACTCAATATATAACTTTCTATTTGATTTGACAACGATTATTTGTCAATCAATTTCATGACAATAAGGATTTTAGAACCTGCTTTGGGGGAAATTCGAGGTGAAATCCTAGGCGAGGTAGTTCAGGAGATATGATTTAAGCATTCCTCTTTATCGCTTGAGCCTTTGAAGCTTACCTTGTTAAATGTTTATCCCTCGTTACGTTTGGAGGTATGGTAAGTTAAAAAAAAAAACTATGTACATATAGTACAATTTTCGTTTCTTTTGACAAGTGAGTACATCACTTTTAAATGTATGTTCAGGGTTGTTTCCAATTTATCTATAGAGTTTCGAGTATGAGAGTGCCAAGCATGTGCCTCGGGTATTGTCAAGTTAACGATGTTACCTATTTTCTAATTCCGATATACCCTTGGCCATTTGTCCAAAACCGAACCAAGTCCTGATGATCTTTTTAGATTTCTCTGAGCCTACATTAGGGAGAATAGATCCCAGGTTAGGCTTATGGATTCCCTATACCTAAAAGATTTTAGTCATGAATTTTATTGAGGAATAATCCCATCTAATCAATAGATATTTGTATATTTGAGTTTTATCACATATACTTTTAACAGGATCTAGAATGACATTTATTATTATCGAATATTGAAATTCTAGAACATCACATGGTGTGATTTATTCTTGAACTTGATAGGATTGGGGGTCGATGAGGAAAAAATCATTTGGCTGCTAGATGATATTAAAAACTTGCACATTATTATTTTTAGTGTTTTTCGTTTTTCGTTTTTAATTTCGTAATTAGTTGTTATATTTTCTTGTATTATGTGGGTGTTTTGCTCGAGGATTAGCAGTATTCTGAGTTTGGGGGTATTTGATAGGTGTAATTTACCTATCTATTTCCAAATCGAATCTGTTAATTTTTTAGTACGTTTTTTATGTTTTATTTCGTTTTAATACGTTTTTATGTATTTTTGTATAAATCAGGTGTGTGGGGTAAAAAAAAACGGATCATAAACGATTAAATTAGATAAAAAACGGTGGAAGAACGGTAGGAAAACAAGCATAAAGGCAAAATTCTGAAATACAGCCCACCGCCGTAGCGTCCAGACTACTGCCGTGGTGGTCAATATGCAGAGAAGGTCTTTTCTTGCTGGAAGCCCACTGCCGAGGTAGTGAAACAACAGAGAGGTCTCTACTCCTATCGCCGAGTCCACCGTCGAGGCCGTGGCTAAACCGACAAACCACTGCCGCAATGGTCACTCTGCACACTTTTTGGATATTTAATTAGATATTTTGCTCCCTATTTAAGTCTCTCTCATCTCTTCTTCTCAAACCCCCGGCCATAGGAGACCCCTTAGGGTTCCTAATATTTTGAGAGTATTTTGAGGAGTGCTCAACCAAATTCGAAGGAGAAAAACACGTTGCGAAGAAGGAGAAGCGATCGTTGAACGGTTTTAGCGCCAAATCTTTGGACTATGGCTAAGTTTTCTTCGTTTCTTCTTTAATTTCTTATCTTCGATAGGTTTTTGAGCATGTTTAGCTCATTTCTTATTCTATAAATGGTTATGTCCATGAGCTAAATGGATTGTTTTTAGGGATTAATATATTTTATGAAATCGTTGTTTGTTTGAGTTGTGTTTCGTTAATAATTGTTCTTCGCTATTTCGATTGTGTTTACCATTATTCTTTGATATTATACTTGTTTAGGTAATTAAAGAATACGGAGTTTGACACTCGGGAGAGGTAACCCCGAATTTGGATTAGGGTAAACACAACACGACGATCTAATAACCCAGGAGGGAGTTAGAAAGTGTGCAATCAACGACGTTGGGGTAAGACTCATGTGATCTAGTGTTGTCAAGACGTTGAGGGGGACTTCTTCATTGACGCGAAGTCGCATATTTACTCATTTTACACTCGAGAGAGGGGGCGAGTGAGTTTATGACACAGAGATTGTCGGATAGGTCGAACGCCGTTATTGTAAACTAAACGAGACAAAACACGTTTTTGTAAACAAACTTAATCCCTGGGCAATCGTTTCCCTAAACATCTCAATATAATATTAGTATAATTAAAATAATTAACTTAGTATTAGTACTTATTAATTATAAACTCAATTTATGTCGCCTAGATAAAATTAGGTTATGACAATCACGGTATTCGATACTAATCTCAACCAATCCATGTGGATACGACAACCCCTACTCCTTCCCATCTATACTAAAACTTGACCCGTACACTTGTGGTGAAAGTAGCGATGTAATATTCCTCCACCAAGAATTATCATCTGCTTCAGCAGCTTTTGGGTCAACATGATGGACAAGTTGATGGAATTTTGGGATAACAGGAATCTCAGTAGAACGATGGGTCACCGGACTAGCAACAGTTGTGGAAATAGGTTGGGATGATGATTATCCAGTCTTCTTGGCGAGCCTCTTGGCTGACCTTTTTCTTTTCTTCGTGCCAAGTTGCAGCTCGGCTAGTTCTTTGAAGTGATATAGATCTATTTCAGGCTTGTTAAATAGACGATAAGTTAGTTCCTTGTAAGAACACTCTGCTAGGATTAGCAAGCTCCCCAATTCTTCTTCGATTTTGGATGTGAGGCTGAGACTTTGACAAACAATGAACCTCCATCTGACCAATCGGAAGAAGCTATTAAGTGGCATAGGCCCCCTCTATCTGACCCCACGAGGCGATTCCTTCAATACGATCACCTACATCAGAAATCCTAAGAAAGAGATTAATATTACTTGAGCAGAATTTCAAACTGGAAATGGACTGTTAAGTGAATGATGGGAAAAATTATTTGGGGTATTGAAGTGCCTCGGCATAATTGAGGGCTACCCCACTTCTTCAGGAAAAAAATCTCAACCACCAGAGAAGAAAATATACCATTGTTGTTAGTCCCTTATTTTGACTGGAAGGTCGGTGAGAAACAATTTTGTTTTTGGGGAAAAAAAGGTAATATCTTCTGACATCAGAAAGGAATTTGAGGTGTCCTATATTTCTAATTGTATCAACGATGAGGGATGCCTCATTTATTCTAGCAAGGGCAATGGTCCCCATGATTTGGTGAAAACTATTTGAGGTTAACTAGGCAGGAGTAATTTTCTGTTGACGAAAAATGTTACGTAGGAGTGAACAAAAAGAAAGAGTAAGACCATATTTGAACATCCATAAAAAGGCATATTTCATTCTCTCCAGCGTTATAGGGGCGTTCATTTTCAGATGGAACCCTAATCGACACCAAGAGAGGAATGTTATACTGTTCTCTAAATAATGAAAGTCATTCCTATGAGAACTTGCTTGCGCCATGGTCCCCTATGTTTTCTGAAGGATTGGAGGGCTGAGCAGCCTGCGTCATCGTGTTTAATTTACTATGGGATTCGACAATGTACCGGCTTCAGTAGGACTATTCGATTGACTCAACGACATATTGCGATAGAGCAAACATCAATCAAAAAATAAAATAAAAATAAAAATATGAAGAATAGAAATGTCACTGAAGGATCAAGGGAAGATAAGAACTTACGTAAAATGGAAGTGATCTTTCACCTCTCTTCTCTCGAATCGTTGTGAAAGTCAGGAGGGAAAATGATATGGAAAAACTCCCGCTTAGACATAGGCATGTAGCCTTAAATGGGTCGGATCGGGTATGAAACTTGATCCTGAATAGACAGACCCAATGAGTTATCAGGACCGAAGAATGACAGGTGATAGGTGTAATTTACCTATCCATTTCCAAATCGAACTTATTAGTTTTCGAGTATATTTATTACATTTTATTACGTTTTAATACGTTTTTATGTATTTTTGTATAAATCAGGTGTGTGGGGTGAAAAGGCATGAAAACGGATCATAAATGATTAAATCAGATCAAGAACGGTGGGAAAACAAGCATAAGGGCAAAATTCAGAAATGCAGCCCACCGCCGAGGCGTCTTGACCACCGTCGCAACGGTCAATATGCAAAGAAAGCCTTAAACTTGCTGAAAGCCCACCGCCGCGGTGGTGAAATAACAAAGAGGTCTCTGATGCCACCGCCGAGGCTGTGACCTAGCCGACATACTCACCGCCGCGGTGGTTACTCTGCACATACTTTAGATATTTATTTAGATATTTTGGATCCCTATATCTTCCTTTTCTCCTCTAATTCGTCCATGAGAGAATAGGGTTGAGAGGTTTTTGGGGAATGCTCCACCAAATCCGAAGAAGAAGAACACATTGAGATGAAAGAGAAACGATCTCGGAACGGTTTTAGTGCTAAATCTTCGGACTACGGCTAGTTTCTCTCGTTTCTTTCTTTATTTCTTAACTTCGAATTATGGTTTGAGTATGTTAGCTCGTTTATCATTGTATATATGGTTATGGCCATTAGCTAAACGAATATTGTCTATGGATTAATAATATTTATGAATATGTGGTTTTGAAATCCGTGTTTCGTTAATGGCTGTTCTTCGTTATTTGATTGTGTTTGTCGTTTCTTCTTGTTTATTATGCTTGTTATGATATATTGAGAATATGGAGTTTGACACTCGGGAGAGGAAACCCCGGATTCGGACTAAGGTTTAAACACAATGCGATAATCTAATAACCCGGGAGAGAGTTAGAGAGTGTGCAATCGATGACGTTGGGATAAGACTCATGTGACCTAGTGTCGTTAAGACGTTTAGGGGGACTTCTTCATTGACGCGAAGTAGCATATTCACTCGTCTTACACTTGGGAGAGGTGAAGAGTGAGTTTACGACACAAAGATTGTTGAATAGGTCGAACGCCATTATTGTAAATTAAACGAGATCAAACACGTATTTGTAAATAAAGTTAATCCCTAGATAATTCATTCCCTTAAACGTCTCAAAATAATAATAATATAGTTTAGTTAGATAAATTAGTATTTTACTATTAGTATATTATTAATTATAAACTTCATTTTTTATCGCCTAGATAAAATTAGGTTATGATAATTACGGTACTCGACAATATTCTCAACTAATCCCTGTAGAAACGATAACCCTTACTCTTCCCACTCTACTGAAACTTGACCCGTACACTTGCGGTGAAAGTGGCGACCTGAAATTTCGCCACCAACAGGCCCAATTGGGTGTTAATTTCAATAATCCTCTGAGCAAGACTCACGGCCCCATAAGGAGGCTCATATTTGGGTATACTCAAACCCACGGTATACAAGGCCAAAGAACGAATAGGTTAGTTCAATGTGAACATCTCTCCTATACTTGAAGAGATGAGTCAGATTGACTGTAACGACCCATATTTAATGGGGATCGTTACAGAGATCTCTCCTGAAATCATGGAAGTATCGATTATCTTCCAAGCTGTTAGGAACGTATCACGGGATTGACAACCTCTCCAAAGTAATGGTAACATATCCCGAAGCCTATAAAAATGACAGATATCACTGGTAATTTTTTTACGATTTAATCTGCGTACTACTTTCTCCATATATCAGATTAAATTATTCTCACGCCGGAGGTTACTTGGATGACACCACATTGGTGTCTCCCATTAGAACTCACGGTTTTGCAAGTAATAAGAGGAAGATAAAGAGATTTTCAGCATGTGTGTAGCTGTTACACGTGTCGGAAATTTTTGGTAACATCATATTTGACACTCATCTAGATAATCTAGATAAGTTAGTAAACTAATGAAGAAAATTATCGGATCAAAAAACAAACAAATTTATATTCTATACTGTTAAATCAAACTAAACCAACCATATTATAGAATTAGAATTAAGTTGTAATAGTGTATTCATGCACGGGTAAACACTAAGATCCTGTTTGGTAATATAATTAAACACTTAAAATTGAATGCATTAAGTACTTATCAAATTAAGTGTTTTTTATAACAAAATTAAGTAATCACCTGAAAAATAAAGATCACTTAAAAATTGTCCAAAATTTTAAATGATGCGTGATTCAATTAATTTTTAACACTTATTACTTAATATCATAAAATATCTAATTATCACAACAACTAGTATTTTACATCAATATTGTCAAATCTCATAAAAGAGTTACATACAAAAAATTATAGATGAAAAAAAAATACTAACTTGAGAAAAAATAGAGAGAGAAAATTGTAGAGAGAATATTTTAAAAAAATGAAGTTGTAAAATTATTTTAAGAACACAAATTTGTATAAATATAATTTTTTTAAAATTAAAAGTAATAAAAAAAATAAAAAATTAATATATTTATCACTTAATAAATTCAGCATTTATAATTTTAACACTTAAGCGTTATCAAATCTGCAGTATAAAATTAGTATAAATATAAAGTAAAGACTATTTTATTTGACAAGTTGATACAATTGTATGAATTCCTCTCCGATTTTCCACTTAAACTAATGTAATAATCCTTATGTCACTATGTACCCAAAAAAAAAGAAAATCCTTATGTCACCCAAAATGTGCTTATTCAGGGGAAA
This sequence comes from Eucommia ulmoides, assembly GCA_016647705.1. Taxonomy (NCBI): domain Eukaryota; kingdom Viridiplantae; phylum Streptophyta; class Magnoliopsida; order Garryales; family Eucommiaceae; genus Eucommia; species Eucommia ulmoides. Next base: position 13,303,492 of record CM028326.1, read on the forward strand.
AAAAAAAAAAGAAAGAAAGAAAAAGTCACCAAATATTCAATTGAATTTGGCACATAGTAGACCGAGTATATTTGATAGTTGATCCTTGAAGGGTACGTAAGATTAGTCCTTCAAATCTTCATTTAGTCATTTACTTTTGTTTCTCAATTCGTGGAGTAATCTTATTTTTACATTATCTTTACAATTATGTCAAGTTTTTTTAAATTTAGTTTGTAGTCTCTTTTAGTGTTCTATAGTAGTTGATTGCATTTAAAAAAAATAAAATTAATTTGTTGTAACTAAAATTACTCAACAACATTTTAACTGTATCACTTTAGTTACAAAGACGGTGGTATTGGAAAGTGGTGAATGATGATACCCTGATATCGGGAATCATACAGTAAAGTGGTGGATGGACTCCTGATCTTCCATTTCTCACTGGATAACTTATAAGAATTCTTATACCTGAGAGTTGGTTCCTGATGAAGAACTTTCGATATGAGAGTAAGAATTTGTTGGTGACATTTAGCTATCGATTCTAGTTAGAGAATTTGAACTTATTGGGATCCTCTTATCTTTTGGGTATTTATAAACCTTCATTTGGCAGGAAATGGTAGGAGAAGAATTGGCTGTTGGAGAAATGATAGGGCATCGTGCATGAAGCCACACCCACAAGGGTATATGGATCGTGTGACTTTCTTCAGATGGACACACAGTGATTTAGATGAACAAAATTCAAATTTAGGGTTGACCCATCTTTTTTTAGGGGTGGGTATAAAGACCATTTTACCCCATATGGTTGAGGGAATAGTTTTGTGGAAGTAAATTAGAATCAACATTTTTTTGTTTCTTAGATTTTTAAAAAATTTAGGAAATAATTCTAAATTACCCCCAAAATTTTGGGAACATAAATTTGTTTACCAAATGCATTTCTATACATTAATCCCAAATTTTTTGGAGTGGGAACAAGAATAAAGGAACAAAAACAATAAACAAACGGGCCTTTAATTAATTGATTGTAATTAAATCATGAAATAATATTTGAGTTATATATATCACTTTAGTTACAAAGACGGTGATACTAGATAGTGGTGATTTGTAATGGCAAAGGCTGTTGGCGATCGACGACAATGGATGATAATGACGTTCGACGGTGTGTATTCCAATGGTTTACTTCACAATCTCAATTAGTATTTTTTTTTTTTATTTACAATTAATTATAACACTAAAAGAAGACTACATTTTAAGTTGTAAAAATTCATAGGACACAAATTAAAAGAGTAATATAAAATTAAACATAAAATAAATTTATCTTTTAAATATTGTACCATGGATGACTAAAGATTTGTTCAAATAAGCACAAATTTGACATCTTATAATGCTCCCGTCACCATTATATTGATGATCGAGACAAATGGTGATTGGGGACAATGCAACAGTTCAAATTCATAATTTGTTGTAACCTTTTTTCGTTTTGGTCAAATTATATTTTAGACCTTCTAATTATTGACAAATTTTTATGTAGTTTAATAAATTTATTGTGTTTCTATTTAAATCCTCTAAGCATGAAAGTGATTTTTAAAAGATCATTCTATTATAATTTTCATATAAACTAACAGAACAGACCTCATGTGCACTGAACATGCCTTTTTTTTTTTAAAGGTCATAATGGTCTTTTTATGTTTTTTTATTTTTTATTTTTTTCTTTCCTCCTTCAAATCAATCCCCTCTCTCTCTCTTCCTCCTTTTTTTTTTTTGATAAGCCGAAATATATTAATAAAATAAAGGGAAGATTTTCCCTTACAACACGCAAAAATTAGCCATGTAACCCAAATGACCTCTAGGTCAAATACAACCAAAATAAAAAAAGAGTCTGAACCTCAACACCCATCATTGAGCTACAGTTTCATAAGTAATTCCTTGGGAATCATATATCTAAACATACTACACACTACAACACCTGGAATACAAATTACTATATTTAGCAAATACCACAAGATACAATGACTAAAATTGCAATAAGATTGAATAATCAATATTTTAACAAAAGATAGTTCCTCTCCTCATGCATCCGATTTTCGAACCTTGAGAACATCCGCAAGTTATACACTCATTCCAAATGCTTTCATAGTCTTCCAAGCACAGTGACTACCTTGGAGCAAATGATGAGATCCACACCAACACCCTCTAAATGTCAACTTTAGGCAAAGAAGATCCACCTTAATACCCAAAGATCAACTCAATTCAACTATGCCAAAAACAATCAAGAATTTCCCAAGAGTCCACTCCCACCAACTATGCTTCTTTTTCTTAACAGGAGAAACAAAAGAAGTAGAACTCCCCCAATTACCCTAATCTTACTTCCCAAGGATCTTAATTCTTTTTCAAGGGAAAAGAGAGTCTATTAACCAACCATAATTAACAATTTTATTTTAATACACCAAAACTGCCAATGAGTTCTTTTTCCCTCTCCTCTTAGGTACTGAGACTAGCTTCTTTTTTAAATTGCAAACGACGAGCACTACGGATTTTGGAGAAAATCTCATCAATTTCATCTTTGGGTTCGGAGTCGCAGCTACCATCCATATCACTTGTGAAAGACGATTCTTGACTTGAAGAATCAATGTCTCTTTTGGCATTTGGTTCATGCGAATTGCATTGACAGGAGGCCTCCGTAATGATTTTCACTCTCCTCCAAGCCGTGGAAAACACCTTCAAGATTTGAGAGATTATCTCGTCTATCAACAAATGGCTAAAAAGCTACCCCCATCTAACGGGGGATTCATTGCATCCACTTGATCCAATCCCTTATCTAAGTCCAAAGGTAATACACCTTTAATGCAATTTGACCCCCACACAGTCTCATTCCATGACAATAAGCTTAACAATCGAATCTCTAAACTCCAATTTATTCAAAGTTATAGTCAAGCCCAAAATATTCCCATATTCCATCACATTTTCTACTCTATGTAACACTAATTTGATTTTATTTATCATATCCTTATTAGTGGTAGAGTTCTCACTATTATCAAGAACACTTGACGAGCAAACTGCTGGAAAATTCATTGGATTATAGGAATCAGATATGAAAGAACTAGAACCAATATGGCAAGATTAGGCTTGAGTTGTGGCGTAAAAACAAACTCTAGTTCACAAATTGCAGGCCCTAAACTTTTTCGTTCTTTTCTTACCCATATTCTTTTCACACTAGAATCACGGGATCGCTTACTGCACATTGCCAAACAAACTTCAATCACATCATTTTTTACCCTAATCCCATTGAGAATTCTAATATCAGCCAAAGCTTCAACCAAATATGAAAATCAAACAAATCCATACTTTGAGTTTGTTCTAACTTTTCTCCGCTTTGGAATATTGACGTTTCGCACAACCTCATACCACTATAACATGAATTTTAAGTCTCTCCTACCCATATTCTCCAGATTAGAATCCACAAATATAGATACTAACCGCTCCTTTGACTCACCATAATTCCTCTTCTAATTTATATTTTTACTACCTAGCGAGAGGAATTAGGTCTAGAAATACAACAAATTCACAAACTTAACAAAACAATTATATTGGTGCGCAAAATGCAGAGAAATCAGTAATCCACTTCACCAAAGCGGAGAGATAGGTAACTTATGAATGTTTAGGATTGGAACTTTGGTTTCACCTGTAATCAGAGCAACAGCGAAAAGCCACTCTTGGAGTTTGATGGTCCGATGAAGCAGCAGTGGAAGCAGATCTGGGTGTAGCCCTCCACCCATAAAACGCTTGAACCGGTAGAAACAGGCAGCCGAATCTGGAGCAAAAGAGGTGGACAATCTCCTTTCAATGATGGCAAGGAGGATGAGCGGGACAACAGTCATTGATTATCAGTGGCGAGGAGGATCGGCTTGTAAATGGCTACAATTTGGAAGATGAACCCTTGCACAGTTGCGATTCTGATGAGATTGAGAGGGACTGAGAGAGAGAGCGATGGATTTGACAGAGAGACAAAGCAAATGAGATCTGAGATTCTCCGAAGAACGAACTGCGACGGTGAAAGAGATCTGAGATGCTCCGATGAAACCCTTGCACAACTGAGATTTGGGACGGTGAAGACAACAAGAAGATGGAGCTGTGTCAACGCAGATAGATTGAAGACGACGATGAAGATGACATCGTCAACAAGAATCTCGACGGAGAAGATCGCCGGAAGCCGTTTCCTGGCTGGATCGACGGGATCTCAATTTGAAATATCCAGGCACGCATACCATGAGAGAGCTTCTCTCTCTACCAAAAAATCCCGTTGCTTCCTCCTTTTCTTACTCCATCACCGCCATATGAACTTCGGACGTGATCTGCAAGCCGACCCTCCTCCATTAATTCCCTCAAGAAAAGCCCCATCGACAACATGAATTTGGCAAAATTTCGAAAGCTAGAGGCTATATACCAGCATCAGATCTTAGATTCGTGGATCTACAAAATTAGATCATCAGTCACCAGAATTCTCTCTCAAGAACTCACATTTGCTCTCCCTATGGAGTCTAGAGCCTCTGTTCTGCTTCGAACAATCCTATGAAAATTTTCTCTTACCTGTCTCACCAATGGGTCTAAACCATCCCTTATGGCTTCGTATACCGCTCCTACTTCCTTCACCTTCTCCCTCACCTCCCTCTCCATCTCCTCTGTCAATGGAAACTCAATGGAATCGGTTAATTCGTTCATCTGGCGAGAACATTTCCCAATCTCGTGAATCTCCCTCAACAACCCACATGAATTTCTTTCGTCCCTCTTCTTTAATTCTTCCAGACTCTTTTCATGGAGCGAGAGAATCAGAGCAACCCAGAAAAGTTGAAGATTTACATGGAAATGGGTATGGAGTACACGATCCTGACAGAGGATCGCGACCACCAGGGCCCGCATCACGAAACACAAGACGTAGCTCCAACACAATGCCGTCGGTGGTGACGATTTCATTAGGTTTTGGAGAAACTACGTTGTTCCCGATGGCCTGGAGCTGTCGCGCCGTCGACCACGACCGGGAAACGCTCCAAGAGAGGGACCAGAAGTGACCCATGGATTTCTTGTCCTTCTTTGCATTGTTTCGGCCAAATGACCAGTTTCCCAGGGCTACTGAGCTGGATTCCTTTTCGTCCAACATGCCGAGGACCAAATCCATAAAAGCCTTCTTAGCGCGGCGAAACTGGCCTTCACTAAGGCTCTGTAGGTTGATCAACGCCAAGGATCTAGTCGGAGAGAGAGAGAGGGGATGAAGAAGATAGACGAGGAAAAAGACCATTATACCCCTAAAAAGAAAAAGAAAAAAGAAAAAGAAAAGAAAAAAATTAATAATAATTAAAAAAAAGCATAAAAACCCCATTATACCCCTAAAAAAGGCACGTAGCACATGTAGTCTTTTCTATTAGTTTGGATGAAAAATTTAACTAAATTATTAGTTTGTATAGAAAATTTAACACAAACATCTTTTAAAATTACTTTTATATTTAGAGGATTTAAACTGAAACACAATAAATTTATTTAACTATATAGAAACATGTTAATAGTTAGAAGGTCTCCAATGTAATTTGTCCTTTTTTTTGGTACAACACAATTAAAGAAACAACTAGGGAAGCCTATCGAAAGCCTCTTCTTCTATTTATGTGAGGACAAGCATTTTCATCTTTTATAGAGATAACTCCATCATCTTTAGGTCAGCATTGTTATCAGCTCCTTTCTTAGACGGTAATTAGCGTACTTATTCTCCTCTCTAGGTGTGTATTGGAGAATGTTGTTATTTTTGCTGAGGAATCTTTTGCAATCTTCAATCCATGGCTTATACTAGTATAACTCAGACGAGCATTTCTCCAGAATAAGGAAAACCGCCTTTTGGGAGTCCGTTTCAACTATCACTTTTGGTAGGTCTCTAGAGGACGCGATTCGAATACCCTTATGTATGCTCTTTATATTTGCTTCAAGGATCATGAATGTTGGCAAGTGACCATAATAGTTGACTGTAATACCCCGTAATTTTATATTTTTGAAAATAATATATTAATAAGTTATAATTTTTATAGAATAATTTTGATATATTATAAATATTTTCAGGTATAGATGAATATTTGATAAGTTGTGGGGCTACAAGTATAATTTTTGAGTTTAACAATAATATTATATAAATTATAAGGGTGTTTGTGTAATTTTTCTTTTTAAAAATTTAATATCCTATTTAAAATAAGTTATATATTTTTTAGGATTATTTTTGTATATTATAAATTTTTTTTATCAGTGAATACTAGTTTAATTTTAAGGGGTGAAAATTTATTGGCCTATGACGCCAACGAATACTAAGGGAGAAAGCGGCTTGGCAGAAGACTTTGAAAGTGTTGGGGTTGCAATTTTTTTTTTTTTTTTTTTGGAGGAACATGGCCAAGAAAAAAAAGACTTTTGATACCAGTTTAGAATAATAGAAAAATGGAGTATTGATAGAACATGGGAGAATTGTATTTATATATAAAAAAAATATACAATTATAGAAATATATAAAAAAATCTATATATAGAGTTTGAGTTTGATTTTTCTAATACAGTTGGATTTAACCTAATGAGTCAAACTAATACACATATATTAAAATAGACAAATTGTGATTGAGACATGACAAGAAACCTAATGGCCCATCATTGAGCTATAGAACACAAGAACTCCAGGCTCCTACACCTAAACACACTACAAATTATAAATTTTGGCTTATCAAAAAAAAAAAATTCATTATTAATTTTTAATTATCAAGAAGCTCTAAAAATAAATTAAAAATAAAACTTGGTTGCAATAAACATGCACGAAACTACATAACACAAAAATAACAATTCTATTGGATCAGCTAGCTAGCTACTACCATAGACATGATCGACAACCAGAAAATCGAAACTTTGACTTCACTCCGCCGGTGGCGGACAATCACCATGATGTGGCGGATCATGAGGACCATGGGGCGGGTGTGGTGGATGTGGTGGCAACGGCCACGGATACGGCTGCCGGGGTGGCAACGGCCATGGAAACGGCGGCCGGGGCGGCAACGGCCGCGGAACCGGTGGCCAAGGCGGCAATGGCCACGGAAATGGTGGCAGAGGCTGAGCGTAGCCGCACAACCCATAGAAACAGAAGCTAGGAAAACGGCACCTCCGCTGGCAGCCGCCGCAGTGGAAAAGGTTAACATTGGTGTCTATACACAAACCCCGACAGCATTGCCAGGTGAAAGGGCACCTTATCCCGCAACGCCCGCAGTTGTTCACGTCGGAAGTAACGTTGACGCAGCGGTTACGGCAGCAGAGCATCCCAATCCGTGGAGAAAACTCCGGTGGGTTGCATATCCACGGGCGTCTCCAGCAGCCGATGGCCCTAGGGTTTCTGACACGCAGGAGCCACGGAGAAGACGACGAGGAAGAGCCATTTGTGATATTTTTATCATCATGCTGCATGGAATTTTCTGAACCTAAGATTAAGAGGAACGGAGGATGAAATATAACGAGTGATAAAAATAATAGGCATTTTTTACGAGTACAAAGTTGCATTTCTTTCTTTTGGTGATTGAAATTTTTGATGAATAAATAATGTATTTATATGGTGTTTAAGGTAATGTTGTCCGGAGAAGTTCATGCTTTTCTTACGAGGTTACGTTAATTGGGTAGCTAGGTTTCTCGTGTTGAGGGGTGGGTTACCTGGTGTGCTGTAATTACAATTTACGTGAAAAAAGTAAGTAATGGATTCAACTTACTCAAGTAGGGTTTGTTATCTCTTTATATTATTCACAATTCACTTCACATTATTAAAGATGTGATTAATTTCTGAAGTCTAAAATTACTTTCCTCCCCCATATTGTTTCCTTTGGGCCTTATCAAATTAGTCCAAGCTATATGTAGGTTGATATTTTACAAGTTTATGTGACATTAATTATGATTAATAGAGATAGTGAGATTTTAATCCGTCAAATGTAAATTTATTAAATATAGGAGCGCTTACCAGATGGTCCTCAAAGGAAGAAAAAACTACAGCATAGACCTTTTTAAAAAACATATTACCAAATAGTCATTTTCATTTTTTGGACAATTTTACCCCTGCATTACTGTTCATCCGAGATCCATTACCTTTGCGAAAAAACTCCTCGTCGCAACTCCAAATTCATTGTTTAATCAACAAAAACAGAGAGATTCATTGCATAAATTTGTCCAAAAACTCATATTTGTTGTTGATTCCCTTAATGTCGCAAACTCAAAAATTCTTCATTAAACACATAGATTTTAAAAAATCCGAACAAATGATGAAAGACGAACATATATGAACGACGAACAACAGTTCCTATTGAACTTTTTCCGTCAAGACGTAGAACTGTTGTAACACCATCATACTTGCACATTGCAGCGACTATTTCTGACATTCTCAATATCACTGTTAAAAATAACATGATGTTATATTCAACATCACATATTATCATAAAACACAAAAAACACAGCAATTATAAACTCTTTCCAAATTTAACGAATCACATTGAAAAAATAACATCACGTTATATTCAACATCACATTATTGCAAAATCAAATTTAAAAAATCTTGATCCACGCCATTAGAATATTGAAAAAATCCACAAGAATTCTAATAAAAACGTATGTTGAAAATAACATGATATTATATTCAACATCACATATTATCATAAACATACAAAAAAACAGCATCTACAAACTCTTCCAAAATTAAAGAATTACATTGAAAAAATAACATCATGTTATATTCAATATCACATTGTTTGCAAAATCGAAATTCAAAAAACTTGATCTACGCCATTAGAATCTTGAAAAATCCACAAGTATTCTACTAAAACGTACCTTGAAAATAACATGATGTGATACACAGCATCACAAATAAGCATAAAAAATAAAAACAATATCTACAAATCTCTTTTCAAAAATTAACATACCACATTGAAAACATCATATTATATTCAACATTACACTATTGCAAAATCATTTCTAACTAAATGATCCCTAAATTCTATTTAAATCAACTAAATCAATCCAAACACTCAATTTTTTCATGCAAATTAATAATTTTCTCAACACGACAACATAAAAAAAATAAAATAATAAAATAAAATAAAATAAAATGGGCAGGACGAATAAGCGGAGGGATGGTTTATTTGATATTTGATAACCTGGAGCTTGTTCGGGATTGGGATAAGAGTTCTATTATATTGCCTTTTCTATTTAAGCTTTATGATATGCTCAAGATGCCTGCGGTGGGCTTGATCTTTATAAGCAACACTTCACCTGATACCTATCACGCCGACACAGGTTACATAGAGCCAATACCTGTTAAATATCCTAATTATACAGAAGATGATCTTCGCCAAATCTTCATGAGAAACCAAGCTAATCCAAAACTTTCATAAAATTTCGGTGATCTCTGCAACTTCTTGAAGCTTCGCTGATCTCTGCATCTTCTTGAAGCATTCGTGGGGAGAGGAAGATTGGAGCGGGAGATTGTATGTAAGGAAGAGTAAAATAGGAAAATAAAAAAAAATAGGACTTTTTGGTGCATATCAGTGCTTTTTGTAGGATTATTCTGTGCAAAAAAAAATAAAATATATGGGACTATCTTGTAGATTTGGCATTTTAATGAGACTATTTGGTATTTTTCCCTTAAATATATTATCCAAATAGTCCGAAGGTTTTCTTCTAATTCAAAATAATTGATTTTTCTCCTCCTCCATCCTGTCGATTATGCAACTGATATCTCTATATTTTTGTTATTTGGTAATATGAAACTGATATATCTCTATATTTTTGTTATTTGGTAAGTTTAATGAGAGAGAAATTAATGGTTATGAAAACAAGCATGAGAATATTGTCATGTTTCTTTTATTTTATGAAAACAGAAACAACAAACACATTTTGATTGCAACATTTGTTTATTTTCCTTTAAATGTATGGTGGCCATCCAGTGGGTGCAGGTGGTGGAAATAGTTTTATAGGAATGAATAAGAATCAATAATTTTTATTTTTTTATTTTTTTTTTTTAAATTCTTTAGGAATTCATGAATTACTCCCAAAATTTTAGGAACAGAGACATGTTCACAAACACGATTCCATACATTAATTCCAAAATTTTGGAAGCGGGAACAAAAACCAGGGAACGAAAATAGTAACCAAATGGGACCTTAGTTTTCTCATTAATTCTAACGGTATTGGCAAGAAGACTAAATTCCCATGACCCATGCAAATTGACTAGTCCAACAAACTCTATTTTGGATAATCTATAGGCATAGATGAAGGCCAGCCCTAGCACCAAGGGATCAAAACAGTCACTTTTGGCCCCCAAATTTTAGAGCCCCTTCAAATTGATCCCTATATTTTTCATTTGAAAATATTTTTATTAATATATCATGTCAATTAAAAAAAATCTTAATTTTGTTTCCATCACTATATTAGTTATACTTACTTTTGATATTTTAATTTTATAAAATAAACTATGAGTATTTAAAATAAATTAAACATTGAAGGGTCATGTTTTTATATTTCACTTTGGGCCTCTAATCGGTTAGGATTTGTCTTGGCATTGATTCTTGTAATCAAGAATTTAATAAAAAACATTAAGATTTGACACTCAAATCGTTTATTTAATAAAAATACTAAGAAAAATACTTATTTTATATGAATTAAAACTCAAACTTGTAAAACATGAAATTTAACTTATATTTTATCTGTTTTGAATAATATTTATATGTTTTTCAAAGTTTTAAGTTACAAATAATTCATTTTTTCACTCAATTTTGACATTTGAGATATCTACTATACAGTCTTCCAAATTTTTTTTTTTTTTTTTTTTAAGGATGAAAAATAATAATAAAATAAATTCACATGGTCGTAGGCCCAATTAAAACTTTGGCAGAACACTAGTTACAAAAAAATATTTAAAAAAACTCATTATTTAAATTTGATATCCCAAAATTACCCTCATTAAACATAAATAAAAAAACCATACCTTAAAGCCTAGTTAGCCACTAGTCATGTGAATGGTTCAGTTTCGGTCCGATTTTATATAAAATCAAAACCAAAACCATTAAACATATACCAAACCAAAACCACCGCCGTTCTTTTTTAATGGTTTTAAAACCAAACAATTTAAATTTATACAAAACCAAACAAAAACTGCAAAACCATTTAAGATTTTTTAATTTTATAAAAAAACAAAATCAAAATTAGGAGACTGCAGACCGTTGTTTTTTAGATGTAAACAGAAATATAACTAAAATATAAAATATAAATTTCAAAAAATAAAACCAAACCACAAAATTATTAATTTTTACAATAAACGTTTACAACCATAATTCAAATACAACGATAATTAAAATAAATAATTGTTACCATAATTGTTACAATAAATAATAAATAAAAAATAAAAAATAAAATAATATATATATGGGGTTAAATTGAAAATATTTAAAAAAATGAGGATATATATGTCATAAAAATATATCTAAAATATTGGTTCTTTCAATTCAGTTCCGTGATTCGGTTTCGTAGTTCGGTTTCGCGGTTACTATCCCAAAATCAAAATCAAAATCAAAACCACTTCGGTTGCTAATTTCAAAACCAAAATCGCAACCAATCATTTAGTCGGTTTCAAAATTTGAACCATTCCATTCGATTTCTCTCGGTTACTCGTCGGTTCGATTTTTTTGACATCCCTACTAGTCACCCACCAACTTTCTCTCTCTCTTTACAACCCTAGCTACCCAGCTCTCTTTCTCTCTCTCTCTCACACACACACACACTCACTACTATTGCACACCCTCAAATCAAGCCGCCACCATTGTGCCGACTCCATCATTGCCACCCCAACCGCCACCTTGTCGACCGTTGCCCGCCACCAATGCACATCCAAATCCAGATCTGCAGAAATTTGTTGCGTATCTATCGATATTTGCTATAGATCTACAACAAATTTGTTGCAGATTTGTGTTCTTTTACAATGATTTTGTTGTATTTTTTATTGCTTGTGATTTTATTTTTTTTGCTAAAATAATTTTTTTCTGTTTTGGTGTTTAATTTTTCTACCAATTTCTAATTTTTTATTGTTCTATAACAAAAAAATTTGCTGAAATTTGATATAGATCTCCAAAAAATTGTTGCATAAGTGTGTTATTTTTTTATGCTTTCTCCTGTTTTTTTTTTTTTTTTTGTGAATATTTGTTGCGATGAATATTTACTATGGTTGTGTTGGTGGCTAGTGAATTACTGCTATAGTGGTTGTGGTGAAGACGATTTTCAAATGGTGGTGGTGGGGGTAGTGAATTTTGTTGTGCTGATGGCAGTGGTAAATATTTGTTATGACAATTGTGGTGAAATTTTGCTGGCATGGTGGTGGTAGGCGGCGTTGCGGCGATGATGGTGGTTATTTTGATGCAATGGCGAAAGGATTTGCTGCAGATCCGTAGAAAATTGCTGCAAATTTGTTGATATTTGCTCAAATCTGTGTTCTTTTTCAATAATTTTTCTATATTTTTTTTTGTTGCTTGTGATATTTTTTGCTGAAATATTTTTTATGTTTTGGTGTTCATATTTTTTCTACCAATTCCTGAATATTTTAATGTTCTATAAACAAAAATTTTAAGAAATTTACTGTAGATGTATGTTCTTTTTTATACTTTTTGTTGCATTTGTTTTTTGGTGAATATTTATTGCATAAATATTTGCGTTGCGGTGTTGGTGGTGAATTTTTGTAATGGTAGTGTTGGCGGCGACAATATTAAAATGGTGGTGCGGCGGTGAAATTTTGTTGCTATAGTAGTGATAGGCAGCGGTAGTGGTGGTGGTGGTTATTTTGATGCAATGGCGAATGATGTGTTAGGTGACGGTGGCGGTGGCGGTGATAATAAATTGTTGTTGTGATTGTAGTGATAATAGTGAATGATTGTTTTGGTGGTGAGTGTTTATTGGGGAAAAATTAATTAATGGGCATTTTTGCCCTAAAATATTGTGCATTTTCAAAATTTAAATTTTTGTTTAGAAAAGAGTAATGTGGCCATAATTTTATTTAATGTTAGGCTTTAAGACTTTATACCGAATTTTCCTATTTCTTTACATCTATTGGGCTGCTCTTTTTGTGTATATGTTGGAGCCCAATTTCTACTTCAGCACATAAGATCTATTAGATAAGTATTTTAGGCTAATACCGTTCTGTCCGGGCTTGTGAGCTTTTCAGGTTCCCTATCTACACAGGGTGAAAAATTATTTCATTCGGGATGCGTGGCTGCCCCTCCTAACAAATAATTTTCTACAGACTTGAACCCTATCTTTGCAGAAGTCCTTCAACTGTTTTAGTTTAAGTGTACCTTACCACCTTAACTATATCTTGAGAATTGTGATTTGTCTTTCTTTCTCTTTTTTTTTTTTTTTTTTTTTTTTTTTTCTTCTTTTTCAAATCTGTCTAAACGAATTTTGTATCATAATTTATGATTTATTAAAGACAACTTTATTTTAAGGATAACAATATGTTATTTTTTAATTTTCTGGAAATACATGGAGAATATAAATTTCTCTGTGAAATGAATATTGTCAATAGTTTTTTTTTTTGATACATAATATTGTCAATAGGTGACTTTGAACGAGTATTTCTTTTTTACTCTTTGTTATTAAATTTAGAAAAAATATGTTTTTTTAAAGACTTCCTTTTATATGGCACTATATTAATTTCATAAAATTCTTATTATTTATTTTGATTTAGGCAAATATTCATCATCTACTTATATTTGTTGTACAATAATATTTTAAACCATATTGCAAATTATTTACATTGAGTTTCCAAATATTTATTCCAGAACAATATTTGCAAAACTAAAACACATCAAAATAATTACTACTGTGCAATAACTTTTATATCATATATTAACGGTGCAATAACTTTTATATCACATATCAACGGTCATATTAAGAATAAAAACTGGACAACAAATATTTAGTCATATCGTTGGGACACTCCACGCGTACACCCTTGTCTCTGGAAAAACTTAGCGTCAACTATTTTTCCCACCAAAAGAACCTTTCTACCAAGAAACACTTGCCGCCGCAACACTTGATCTCCATCGAATCAAAGTATCTATTTGACAATGGAATATTTTGCAATTTGGGGTAATATGAATAAAAAGAGAAAATTCAATCAACCAAAATAGTTTCATTTCTGACACTTAATTTATGTTATTTGAGCAAATGAATTCATTTTTTAAGCTTTATTATTATTTCTATTTTAATTTTATAGAATATGTTCTTTTTCATCAGTCAAGCATGTGTTTTACTAAAATGAGTTTTTATTAAAAATAAATAAATTAATAAGATGGTATGGACTTTATTCTTTGAGATCCATTTTAATATGTTGGCTAATATTGAATGTTGAACTTTTTTTTTTTTTTTTTTTTAAATATGTTGAAAATTCTTTTGGTTTTCTTCAAATTAGAGTAAATATATTTCTTAAAGATCTTTTAACTTTCTGAAAACAAAAGAAAATAAAAAATCAATAAACAAACACAACATCTCTTTTAAGTTTAAAAAAATATTTATTGACTTGGTAAATAGGACAAAAACTACATTGCACTTTGTATATTATCTTTTATACCTCCTTTGTCTCTTTTATACTTTTTCATTTGCCTCTTATTTCTTTTTGTACCTGCTTTCTTTTTTAAGAAAAAAAATAGGGTAAATTATATTTTTGTCCCTCTAAAGTACAGGGTGGATATCTACGTAGATCCTAAAATTTATTAGGGATTCTTGTTAAAAGATCTCACAAGTAGAAATCATCACTTTCTAAGGACCATCCAAAAGTTAAAAAAACCCTATTGGATGGTCCTTCCATAAGTGGTGTTTTCACTTATGGGACATTTGGAGGAATTTTTCAATTTAATTAATGAAAAAATTATCGTTTAAGCCCAAAAAAATTACTGTTCACCTTTTAAACCCATCTACTTTTTCTTGCACCGAAAACTCCCATGTCCGGCGATTTCTAGTACCGATTAGTTCATTTTTCAAAAACGGCTGGTGACGAGATTACCAAAATGCCCCTCTTGTGATTAGCGCGAGCATCTCTTTCTGATTTCTTCTTCCTTCCGTTCGATCGATTTGCAGACGTCCTTCACATCGATTGACAATTCATCGTCGGCTTGCGTGACTAGAATCGAACGATCCCCAGGATTTGACTTTGTCATTGCCGCTGATCGCTCGTCGTCTTCGATCGTTTGTCGTCTTTATCGTCATTGATTGCAGAAACGAAGAAGCAAGAGTGAGAGAAAATGTCTGTGTTTCCATTGTTTCCAGTTTGTGCATGATAGTTGGGAATATATTTTTCTATCTTGATTTTGATTATTTACTTGTTGCACCCTGCAATTTGCAGTTTGTTGCAGTGAGGAGAGAGAATTTGTAATTAGAGAAACATGAGTCTGTGTTTATGTTACATGTAACATCCCCTTAAAATCTAGTGAGAGAAATATGAGTCTGTGTTAATGTGGGTCTGTGTTAGTGAGAGAAATTGGAAGTCGCATTAATGTTACATGTAACATCCCCTGAAATATAGATGTTATATGTAACATCCACATAAAAATATGTTTTGCATGTAATATCAATTGAAAATAATTATCGATATAGATGTTATATGTAACATCTATTAATGTTACATGTAACATTCCTTGAAATATAGATGTTACATATGATATCCATATAAAAATATGTTTTGCATGCAATATCAGTTGAAAATAATTATTGAAACAAATGTTACATGTAACATCCATTGAAAATATATTTAAAATAATTACTGATTACAGATGTTACATGTAACATCCATTGAAGATATTTTTTTGAATTTTAATAATATTAGACAGTGTTACATTCAACACATACATTGAAAGAGGCGGCATAAGGGGGATAATTAGATGTATCGCAATATTAAATAAAAAAATACAACTGACTGTTTCTTTGAATGTTACCTTCAACATTGCCTTCAGATGTTACATGTAACATCCATGCATAATATGATCCATATGTTCAAAAAATATGATTAAGAAATCGTTAAAGAAAATGACATTTTACTAATTAATACAGTGTAAAAATATTAATTTTACAACATCAGGAACTTCAAAAAAATTCGTGTATTTTTTATATTAGCATTGAAAATTACATATGAGGGGTATTTTGGTCAGAAAAACACAAAAGGCGCTGCTGGTGCAAAAAAAAATAAAAAAAATAGATGGGCTTGATCGATAATTTTTGCTGCATTTTGGGAATGGGAATGACAAATTTAATTCTTCAACTTTCGCATTTGTTCGAATTCTGTAAAATTAATAAGATTGTTATTGATTTTAGATGAAAAATGAGTTGTGCTCAATATGTTGCCTTTTAATGAGTTATTTTTCTTATTTTATCACTCAACTAGATCTAAGATATTTTTTTTTTTTTTTTTTATAATAATTCATATTTTTCTCTTTTATTTTTTAGACGTATTATTATTAAGAAAAAAATAAAAAAAAGTCTAGTGATAAAATAATGAAATTTATCTCTCTGGAAGATCTCACGTGTGGAGTATAATTTATTTTTCATCAATTTTTTTTTGGTATACAATAAGATATTTCTAAACTAACTTATGTACATCTTAACTAATCATCTCACCAGACGATTTTAAGGATGTATTTCTTCACATCGGCCTGATGTATTTACGATTAAATTTAATATTTAATTCTCAGAGTGCATCCTAGAAAAGTCAATGTCTGGTTAGAAAATGTGGTACTTCCTTTAGTTATTAACAACATTAACAAATATAAAATTTGTAAAAATATAATTTTCCTAAAAACATTTTAGCAAAGGCGACCAAATTTAAGATTCGACAATGAAATGTTCGTGGGTCACCTGCAGGTGAAGTTACCTTGCAACTTGTAAGTTGTAACTACCCACAAAGGCAGCGAAAATTGGCTGCGAATATATAAATTCTGCGCCTACCCGTCGCCGACCAAATTCTCCAATCACGACTCAACCCTCCACATTTCTTCTTCTTCTACTTTTTGTTTCTTTCTTCCTCCGGCACCGGTCTCAACGCCCGGCGATCTTTTGAATTGAAGAAAAAGGGTTTCGATTCTCTTTCTCTCTCGCTCTCGCTCTCGCTCTCTCCGGCGATGGACGAGGTGATAACGGCCGGCGACGCGTCTTCAAGTCTTCGGTCGTATTCAACGGAGCCATCCCTTGTACCTGCCAATCTCCCTCTTATCTCCGCACTCCTCTCTCTTGCTATCGCTCAATTTCTCAAACTCTTCACCACTTGGTATTCTCTCGTTTATTACTCTTTACTGTTCAATGCATCTCTGCTTATTTTTTTGTGCCAGGTTGTTGTTCGTTATTTGAATTCACTGTCGAATATCTATAGCACTTGTTGCTTGGCTTAATTTGCATTTGATTATTATGAAGATTTGTGTACTTTGTTGTTATTGTTAGTGAATTAGGTTTTGTTGTTTCTGCGAAAAATGTTGATGCCATGACTTTGCCTCGCTTTGTGCCAGGCCAATTTTTATTAGTTTCTTCTCATTCATAATCATTTGAATGCGATTTGATGAGCAGCCAACTTGTTTACGTTCAAATCTAGAGAAAAATTGATGCCATTAGTAGCAAGAGAGCCATTTTTATGCGCAATGCGGGTGATGATGAGTTTTAGGAGTTATCTGATTGGGGTCGAAACCCTAATACATTTGCCCTTTCATTTACGATCATATCTTTCGAAGATACATCAATTAGTCTTCTTGTATTTTTTTTTTTTTTTTTTAATTCTAGTAGGTGATTGAGTATGAATGCAGCAGATACATGGGAATACTAGAGGCAATTTACTGTTAATTTTTCTTTGTTTTAGTTTAGGACTGATGATAGGAATACAGATGATAACGCCGGAATTTTCTCACTGATACCAGCTTCCAATCTCCCTAATCAACCCCTGCAAAACTAAGGATAAGCTATGAAACACATGAGGATGTTTTTGTTTCTATGCGTTCTTCATTGTTTTGATGTTTTTATATTTTCGCTTGTGTTTCTACAGATTAATTCACAGTTTTTTATTTTCTTTTTTGCTTTTTAAGTTGTTTTAATTCGGCCTATTAATTTGACTCCTCTATGTACAGGTTCAAGGAAAAGAGATGGGACTCGAGGAAGATGCTTAGCTCTGGTGGAATGCCGTCATCACATTCAGCAACTGTTACAGCTCTTGCAACGGCTATTGGATTACAAGAAGGAACCGGGGGATCATCTTTCGCCATTGCAGTGGTTTTGGCATGTGTTGTATGTACTTTTCAAACCAGGTTTTCTTCAATTTCTTCTGATTTGTTGCAAGGAGCTTCATGAGATATATAATTCAGTCTCTTTTATTTCTTGCTCTATGAAGAGTCTGATTCCTTAGTCTCTTATTTATTCTCTATTTCCAACATAAAATTTGTAATTGTTGGGTTTATCCAACATTGGATGTGGAAGGGGCTGGTGGTTAGGCTATAAATGTGAGGGAAAGTCTAACCTCATGAGTTGGTTTTTGGGGTTGAGAGATGCTCAAACCACCCTACACTGGTTTTAGAGCCCAGATTACAACAATTCTGATCCAATAAGCACAGAGGGAGAGAATGGTTGAGGGTTAGGCCGACCAAAGGCCCGATGTGTGGGGGGAGAGTGTTGGGTTTATCCCACATCGGATGTGGAAGGAGTTGGTAGTCAGGTTATAAGTGTGAGGGAAAACCTCACCTCAAGTGTTAGGTTTTGGGATTGAGAGAGGTCCAAGACTAACGTACAAAAATTCAAATTAATATACGTAAGGTGCGTTTGGCTGTGGCATTTGATGTCAAGAAGGATTTGAATTTATTTTTTTTTGAAGAAAAATCTACAAATTCCTTTATGAAATCAACCACCTTCTTTAAATACCTTACCCAAACACACTCTTACTGAATTTAAGGATAAATTATCACGTACGGATCTATAGAGGCATTGCTTATAGTTGCTCATGAGTGTCTCCACCCTCCAGTTGCTTGAATTTTTAGGGCATCATAATTATGCGATTTTTGGTTCATAAGTTTCAAATAACATAAAGAATCAGTTAACTACTTTAACAACCATATTCTGCTGGAAGTTGGCCAAGCAGCTGTCTATGTCACTTTTGATTTAAAAAAAAAGAATATGCTCTTAGCATGCCTTCGTACTGATACTATAAGTCCCTTTTGACTAATCAATAATTTGTTCTCATTTTTTGGATGGGAAGCAAACACTACGGTGTTCAGTTATTTCTGGCTGATCATTTTACAATTTATTTTCTTACCAAGTGCCTACTAGGTTTCGACATTGAACATAAATTTGCATGTATTTGGCCTTCCTTGACAAGTAACTGTGGTTTTTGACAGGTAATGTATGATGCGTCTGGCGTTAGACTTCATGCTGGTCGGCAAGCTGAAGTAATATTTCTCTCTTTGATGAAATCACCATTTTCTTATAGGAAAAGAGAAGTATTTTTCTCTCGATCTCAATTCTCAATAAAAGAAAAATGAATCTAGAATTACTTTTATTACCCTTATTAGTTTTTCCCCCCCAAAATGATTCTCATTTTCTTTTTGGAATGTAAATTTTTATATTCTGATTCTCTATGCTGGGGTTTTTGTCTTTTGAAATTTCTGTAATGATGGTTTAGTGTAATGTTCACAAAATCTTTCTATACTTTGAAAATGGTTGATGTTTTATTGCAGTTACTGAATCAAATTGTGTGTGAGCTGCCTCCTGAACACCCTGTATCTAGTGTCAGACCTTTGCGTGACTCCCTCGGTCACACGCCAATTCAGGTCTGCAAACTTTTGCTCTCTACACCACGTATATACATACATACATACATACATTATGTATTTGGCTTTTGTTTTTTCCCACTAAAACTGATGGTTTTGAGTTGGGTAGTGGTTAGTAAATTTTGGGTTAAATTCTGAACTGTAGATTTTAAAAGAAAGTTACATTATTCGTCTCTCTGTAATCTGCTCTTGCATTGCCCTTCTTTCCAATTCCGACCCTCAGTATTTGGGTAAATCTGAAATTGGTGCCATTCACACAATAGATAAATTTAACGGGCCATATGTTCTCTAAAATAAAAACTATGTATTTATTATGTGAGCATTTAAAAAAAAGTAAAAAAAATCAAGAACTTTAGGCTAAAAGCATCCCCCAAAACCTAGGAAGCACCGACACTCCACCAGGAGTAGAGTGGCGGACACGTGTCGGACCGTTTCGGAATTTTTTATTATTTTTTTTGAAGTCCGACACGGCTCCGACACGCCTCCCTCGCGTGTCGGACACTTCGTGGGGCCGTGTCGGCCCTTTTTTTTTTTTTTAGGGGATGATTTGTGTAATTTTTTACTAACCCTAGTTGTAAAAATACCCATTACCCACGTTATGTTCAGCCGAATCAGCCGCTACCCTTCTCCTTCTTGTGATTGCGATTCGTTTCCTTCTTCGAATCAAATTCTTCATTTGAGCACGATTCAATCTGATCTTCAAGGAATCAAGCTCGATTCGACCTTCAAGCACGATTCGACCTTCAAGTCCTGCTTCGGTTTGTTGCTCTGTTCGACCTTCAAGCTCTATTTGCAGTCTGTTCTTGCTTCAATTGGTTCCTACTTCGGTCTCTTCCTGCTTTGGCTTGTTACTTTGCTCTGGTCGATTTTTGTTCCTGCTTCGGTTTGTTCCTCTCTCTTTATTGTTCTGTTTATTGTTTATTTGTTTCATTTGTGTTCTTGTTTCTATTTATAATGTTTATATTATGTGTTTCATTCAATTTTTGTTCCTGTTTCATTTAATTTCGGTTCATGGCTTCGTGGATCTCTTTATTGGTCTGTGTATTATTTATTGATTAAAGATAATCATTTGATAAAACCCATTGTTGAAACTTGAAAGTCTGTTATAGTGTTATTTTAGGATCATCTGTGCAACATGGGCTTAAGGATCAACTATTAATCTAAAATGTTGATTATATTCATGAATGTAAAATGGGTTGTTTACATTTGATGTGGGATATTGGAGGGGGATGCTTTTGATCAAATGGATGGGATTGGGCTTCTTTCGGTTGCTAATTTATCCCTTGATGAACCGGATTTTGAGGCAGTCTTATTCACTGATGACGGGTGCGAAGATGACAATCAACCAATTGATCTCGAATGATATTTTTTATTTTTGGAATTATTTTGTAAGAATATTTTTAACTTGATGTTTTTTTTGTGGAATAATTAACTTGATATTTTTTTGTGGAATGAATTTACTTACTAATTATGTGTAAATGTATTTTGTTAGTTATGCTACAGACATGTCCCCGCCGTGTCCGTGTCGGGGTTTTTGAAAAATTGTGGTGTCGCCGTGTCCATGTCGAGTCGTGTCCGTGTCGCGTGTCCGTGTCCATGTCCGTGCTTCCTAGCCCAAAACAATCTCTATATTTTTGTTATAATAGAGAATAAAACTAATCTAATTGGGAGTTATAAAGTAATTGCTCCAGCAATATTTCCAATTTTTACAAAAAATATTCATTTAATATATTGAAAATATATGCTATGAATAGAGAGAGATAGAGACAAATAGGAGGACAGAATATGGAGAAGTAAATATGGTTTTCTACATGTAGAGAGCCAAATATGTTCTCTCTAAAACAGGGAATAATTGGTAATCTCTTGAAGCTTAAGTTTTAATTAACGTCGCCTTCTTTTAACTAAAATCTAGAATAGGGAGACTGTTGGAGATGCTCTAAATTTATAGGTAATTAGATTAGTAATTCTTTTTTATTTTAAAAAAAGAATCATGGCCTAAAAAAATTGGTGCCCCTAATAAATTGGAGATTGCCTTTGCGACTTTGGCCTAAGCGGGTCGGCTTCCTCCCTCACTCTAATTTTTTTCATTTTAATTCTATTTTGTAAGTATTTCAATTGGTGCACTTGTGTTTGTAAAGGGGTTTTCCTGTTTTTTTCAGGTAATGGCTGGTGCATTGCTGGGATTCGCGGTGGCATGCCTGACGAGAAGTTCTAGTGGCGGACTGGTATAAATAGATTTAGAACACAGAGAGGAAGAACAACACTTATTTGATTATTTTTATCACCTCCCAAATTAGTGAGGATTTAGAAATCTGTACATACTATTATTATTATTATCATTATCATTATTATATACATACTGTGATCAAGAGTGTGATTATCTTTTTAGTCTGTGTTGTAGTTTTAGGTGGTCTTTGGTTTCTACTTCTAATAAACTGGGATGTGATAAGATGATAATTATGTTTTCTTTCTAGAGTATTCCAGAAATATATTTGGTAACGATCATTGTCTTAAAATTATTTCTTTATTTATGAGAACAGAAATAACAAACACATTTGGTTGCAAGCATTGTTATTTAAGGCACGAGGCGCAATGACCCTGAGGCGGCGAGGCATGAGGCGTGGACTTCTTTGAAGTGAGACACATTTTAAATGTGTTTTTTTATTTTCATAGACACAGAAAGTATTTAAATATCACTAAATAAAAGATATATTGCATGTTTAGTAATAAAAAAACACTTTAAACTAATTTCATATAATATTGTACTTCAAATTGAATTCCAATACTTCAAATTGAATTCCAATACTTGAAGTGAAGTTAAAAACAATTGATAACTATACTCAAAAAATCAAAATCAATCGAATAACAAACATTAAGTCATTTTGAAGTAAGAAAATTAAATACAAATATGAAACTTATAAGGTGCAAAACATAATTAATCTATCTTAGGAGTAAGAATGTGAAATTTTTGGACATGAATTTTCCCTTCAAATAATTCTACAATTTGATGGCATCTATCAATTCCTCTCAATCAATCTAATAGATAGATTGGAAGTGGTGTTAAATTAATTTAAATGTATGGTGGAGGAGAGAGATTTTTCAAAAAAATAATAAAATATAAGTATTTGTTAAAATAAAATATTAAAATTAATTTAGATGGAGGTACTATTTTATTCTATTTCATTTTTTTGTGAAAATATAAACAAAAGACAATTTATATTTGGAAAATGCAGTTGAAGTAGACTAAAGTTATAATAAAAGATGAAAGCAAATGGCACCGATGGTCTAGTGGTAGTTTATATTACGTGTTGACTTCTACCAACGGAGATATTAAATAACCCTGATACTGATGATAACCTTAGATTATACAGTTGTACAAGTTATGGTACCGTCATAATTTCTGATTGTGAGGTGAAACGATCATATGATTAGTAAGAAAATATGTGTGAGATATTTTATTATATATAAAAATAATTTGATTGGTTAATTTAAATGTATTTATTTTATTGGATGATAATTGTGGAATTTTATTTCGGCTCAGTGAGCGGTTATCTTTATATTAGGTTTTGAAGAGTGGTATTTGATAATTATACTGGATCCATATAAATTATTTTATATTATGAAGACAGTACACCGATAAAATATTTGGTCTCAGGTACTATAGTTAGAGACGGGCCCACCATTGTCACTAGGTAGAGTCCGAAGGTACTATCGTTTTTTTGAGGATTGTCAGGACTGGTGTGAACTGTGAAAGGTTCAATTTTTTTTAATGGATATTTGGGATACATGTATTTCTAAATTTCGAAGTCAGTAAATAATTTTTTGGAATTTTTTTTATGATAGTAGTACCTGTTTATATATATAGATATATTGATTGGTTGGTCGAGTAATATCAAGTCGACGTCACGTTCGACCTCGGGCGTTGGGGGCTTGGAGTGGGGTGTGACAATAACAATAATACATATATCCTCAGTTAATCACTAATTCCATTTAGAAATCAATTAACAAGCTTCCATGGGAAAATAGAGTAGGAAAAAGATTATTCTAGAGAAGCAATGAGGTTTACTAAAAAGCAGGGAAACAAGCATGAAGCTTCTCAAAATTGCTGCATTCAACCCGACATAAAGTTAATTACTAACCCAAGTTATGGATTTCTAACCACCAAACAATCAAGAATTTGAAATACCCACAATGTGTTAAACTAGATCTAAATCACAACAAAGTACAACTATTAATTGGAGTTGCTCGGTGGTTTTAACACATTGATGCAACTAATAACACACATATCCAAACAATAGCACATTTCCCCACACACACACATATATATAAAGAATAATTTCGGGAACAGAAGAAAGATATAACAAATTTCAGGAACCAAATTGGATTGAAACTAAATTGAAACCACAAGCGAAATTGGATTGAAACCAAATTTTGGATTAGGATTAGGATTAGGATTAGGATCAGAGATGAAATCAGATCTAAATTTGTAAAAATGGGATGTACCTGAACTGTCGATGGTGATGGAGATGGCAAGGCGACGACGGTAGCGGCTGGCGATGGAGGATCTATTGTGAACGGCCGTGGCAGACCAACACTAACGCCACTCTCTACTTCTCCATCTTTCAAAACAACAATTACAAAACCCCTAAAAAATTAAAATAAAATTCAAACCCAATGAATTTCAAAACAAATCGAGTTCATAGAACTTAAGTTTTACAAAATCTACCTCCAATTTGGGTTTTAGGGGAGATGATTGGAGGTGGTGGTTTTGGTACCGTAGCCTTAGCCATCGCCATTTGCCATCGCCGTTGCCAATCGCCATCCAAAGTCGCATCCCCCGTCGCCGTCGCTCCTACAGCCGAAACTCCATTGCTCCGTTGCCATTGCCAGCGCCAAATCGACAACACCACCACCACCTTCAAATCCGACCATCGCCCAAATTTGGTCATTTCGAATAATGAGATGAGCGATGATGGAACGATTTAGCATTCTCAGATCGATGAACGATGAGGAGCAACGAAGTGCGATCAGAAGTGAAGATGGAGGCGAGAAGTGAGATCGAAAGTGAGAGCAAGTGAGAGAGGCGAGAAGGAGAGTAAGACTGATGGCTGAAAAAATCGTCAAAAACTTAATATATAAATAAGGGTAAATTTGACATTTTACATTTTCCGTTAACAAAGTTACGTTTGCACTTAAGTCCAACAACCACAAGGGGGATAAGTGGCGATGTTCAAACTACAGGGGTAATGTGCAAATAGGTCAAACCACAGGGAGTAAATTGCTATTAATCCTATAATAAATTTATAATCATAAAAATAGTAAAATAACTATATTTTATAGATGTTAGATAAAAAATAACTCAAAATTAAGGTTAACCATCGCCAGTCTCTCAGCCACATCCTTAATACTTTCACTCACCATAATTCTATCCTATTTTTAGGCTTCTGCCTCACTTCCTCGCTTCTCTGCCATCTTCTCGCCACCATTCCCCCCGCCCCACTTCGTCACGTTACCATCACTGACGTCGTCTGGTCGCCGTAGCCGTAGCTAACGTCATTGGCTCACCATCCTTCTCCATTGCGTTCATTCTCTTCTTTGCTCCTCCACCATCCTATCTCTTAGTCTCTTTCTCTCGCCCCTCTTAGCTTATGTTCTTTCCTCTTGCTCTTATTTTTCTCTCCGTCTTAGCTTACTGTTTTTCTCCCTCTCGGCCAACGAAAGTATTAGAGCAGTGGCTGAGAGAGTGGCAACAATTAACCCTAAGTTTTGAGTAATTTTTTTATCTAACGGGTTAAAAATGTAGATTGGTTTGTCTCTGATCTGAGGGTCTTTTTTATATCCGTCCTAATTTAATTTTGTTGCTTCGTTTGCCTTCCAATTCCAACCCTAAGTCGTCGTCGTATCCTTCTCTCCCTCAATCGCCATGAAGATAGCGGTGCCATCGCTGAATTGTCCGCCGTCCAACCCTACTCTCGCTAAAATTTTCCAATCTCACTTCTCTCTGGAAAAACAATTACATTCTAAATGTTCTTTGTGGGTAATTGAATTAGTCCCTTCTCGTCGATAGTGCCTGTCCTCGACAGCTAAGGAACTATTGCTCTTGGGGGATAGGTAACTATTGTTCGTTACATTTTGGGTAAAATTCAATTCATGTTTGATCTCTAGTTTGATCATAGCCCGCTTGACAACAAACGATATGTCTCCCTAGTTAAGTTACACCCACCTAATATAGTCTAAGCTAATCCCAATGTGCACATCGCCTGACAACTAAGGGAACATAATTGTCTATTCTATGCATGTTATAAATAAAGATAAGTTCATCGTTGAGCTCGATTTTCGAGACATGGTACCACCCGACAGCCAAGTATTGATTTTAGCCTTATGGAACCCCCTAGTCGAACAAATCCCAATGGATGGAAGGTGAATTCCTGAGACTCAAAGCGAAAAATTTGAATAGTAGTGTCACTTCGAATTTCGTGCCCAAATCTGGTGCGCATTTAATGTTTATAAGTGATTTAATAGGGGCGACGTTCCATATTCTTGGTGACGGCTTACACTCCCAACTGTTAGATTTAGGCAGTTGATCTGGACCAATAAGACCTTCTTCTAAAAGCACCTGGTCCCCATCATTAGGACCCTTCTGTACTCTTTGTATCCACTGCACTCAAGATCTTCCTCCCTCAAAACTCCTCCGGCGAACCAAACTGCTTTGTTTCGGCCATCTTTTTTCTTCATTCAGGTGAGTTTTTCAATCTGAACCTTCAATTCTTTATCGTTTTCATTTTTTCTACATTTTTGTCAGTTTGTTTTGTATCATTGTTGTGTTATCCTTAATTACCCAATATTTAAGGAGATCGCATTCTAAATTGGATTTGACCATATCTATGATGCAGATTTGAACCTCATCATCATTAACATAGTATCATCATCACATTCAAAACAAGATTTATTGTTGATATTGATGAGGGTATAATTGGGCTCCCTCCACGTGTTAGCCACCTGGACCAGACCTGCCACGTCACCAGCTCCACGTCACGACAACCGGGATCAACCCAGTGTATAGACAGCTTGGGCGGATTTCTCGGGTCGATGCATAGGAAGCATTTCAGGATCTCCAACCAATAGCCCTTTCGAAGGATCGTTGCGTGATCACAAGTTGGTGTACCCAAACCGACCTGTGCCCAGTTGCCCGAGCCGATTTGCCATTGTTCTAGGTCGGCCTGTATCTCTGCCATCAATAATAAAGGGCCCAAGGCCCAGACCATGGCTCTAATCAGTCGTGCCGCCCACACTCTTGATAGCTTAGCGCTAATCCGAGTTTAAGACCATAATCTTGCTGAAGCTAATCACATCTCCTCTTATAAATAGAAGGCTTCTCTAACACTTTTAGGAGATCAAAGAGCAATTCTAGAGAGAGAAACTCCACCATAGGTCGCTCAGACAGGTCGAGGTAACATTAAGTTCCCGATCTATATTTCTACCCCGAGCTCTTACTCTCACGCCAGAGGGGACACACCGGGAAAAACTCGACCCGGACAACGGCTAGGGGCATTAGGCTAGGAACACGAGACTTGGGCTCGGATGCGGGTCAGATAAAACCTATCCAGCTCGGTTGCGATACACAAGAACGACGATCAGTTAAGCACCATATCCCTTCTCCCCGATCCGAGGGTGTCCGGACCATACAGCTAGTCGGCCAATTTCTGATACCAATAGTTTGGCGCGGTCTGTGGGAAGCGCTACTAAAAGCCTTTTCAAGGTCATCAGTTACCTGCTCTACTAAGGTTTGATAAACACAAGTTCTGGTCACTCTCAACGATCAGAAAACATAAACAACCCGGTGAATAGACAGCTCAAAGAAGATATGTCACGAGCACCAATACCAGAAGCTAGGGCCATAGCCCGTAGAACGGTCAATAAAGAAGACGTAGAGATTGAAAGACGAAATATCAATATTGAGGGACAATCCCATCAACCAAACCCGGCCTCGGGAATCTACCCAAGCCAGGCGTCCGGGGCCATCGATGTTGCTAGGCTCGACGACGTGGAACGCCAGCTCGGTAAGTTTTAGGAATACTTCGACTTCCTCTTCTCCCGCCCTCCTCTAGCCCCAGTTGAAGGGGGACCGGACCTTCATATTGTAGGGGAGAGAGTCCGTCCACAGGAGTCCGATGATCAAGCGCTCACCTCTCACAAATAGGTGGCTCAGGTTCGGTCTCAAGCCGCTAACCGGGTACCAAGGAAAATGAATCTTGACCCCCCAATTACCTCAGAATTTATTTCAAGATCAGCTCATGGACGGTGATTCAAAGACTGGTCGGGGTCGCCACTGGCTCAGGATTATAGTCGCCAAGATCGTTTTGAGCACCAATCTCACCAAATCCGGGAGGTAGACTTCTACTCCCTGCCACCAGCTCGAAGGAGGGAGGCCAAGCCTGTCTCCAGCTAGGTCATCACCCCAAAAAGGGTGTTGACCACGATAGAGTGACGCTTGGTAGAAATAGAGGCCGCTCTCAGGTCGGATGTGCAACACTGGGGGGACCACCGGGCTGCATACTGGGATCAGGTCCTCTTTTGTTGCGGAGGTCATAGAAGAACCAGTTCCGTATCGATTTTCCAATCTCCCGGCGGCCCCGTATGATGGGACGACTGATCCACTGGATCATCTCTCTATTTACGTCTCCTATATGGATGTACATGCTGCCACCAACGCAATAAGGTGCAAGTTCGTCTCTTTTGGACTGACCGGTCCTGCTAGGACGTGGTTCAACGACCTCCCATCGGCCTCAATCTCCACATTCCTCCAGCTCAAACAATATTTCATGGAGAGGTTCAGCCGATCACGGCGTAGGCCAAAGACTGCCACTCATTTCCTCGGCGTCAGACAGGAGGAGAACGAGAATTTGGTAGATTATGTACACAGATTTTGGATGGAATCCCTCGCCTGTGAGGGGGTTTCTGATGAGGTGGCGCTCAACGCCTTTATTGTCAGGTTGAGCTACAAGAGACTCCCCTATGACCTGAATTCCAGGCCGGCAACTAGCCTGCGCGAGGCCCTGGACCTCGGTGCCAATTTCTACAAAGTCGATCTCATCAAAAAGATCAAGAAAGAGAAGGAAGATCTCATCAGAAAGAAGGCTCGACTTGATGAGGGGATGATCCAATCTCAAGCCTCCAGAAGGCTCTAGATGAAAGAAAGGATGGGATCGCTGCCCGACGATAAGAGGCTGCCTCCAGGCTCCTGCTAGCTCATTTACACTTCCCTGACCACTTTAGTCACCGCTATATTTGTTGAAAATGCCAAAAAATGGATTTTTCCGCCTGCACCTCCCCTGAGGGGAAACCCCTAGGCAGGTCGATCGATAAGTACTGCGACTTCCACAGGACCAACGGCCATGCTACCGACGAGTGCTTCCAGTTGAAGGAGGAAATTGAGGCCTTCATCTGAAGAGACTACCTTGGCAATTATGTTCACTGACCGGACGAGAATTGGTCTGGCGCAAATAACTGACGCGACGGGCGTCGCAGATAGCGCAAAAAATATAGTGACAATCGAGCTCAGCCCCATGGCGAACACGCTAGTGACGACTCCAACTTGAGGGTTGACGACGAGATTAACGTCATCCACGGCGGCCTGGGTTTCAACAGAGAAACGTCTTCCTCCCAGAAGAGGTACGAAAGTAAGGGCAAAATAAAGGCTGAACAGGGTATCTATGAGGTCAACACGATAGATGCTGCTTCGCATAATGTAATATCCTTCAACGAAGTCGACCTGAAAGGGGTACACGTTCCGCATGATGACGCCCTGGTCATTTCAGCCCTGATCAATCATTTCAAGACGGCAAAGATACTCGTTGACGGAGGTAGCTTAGCGGATATCATCTTTAAGGGGGCCTTCGATAAAATGGGTGTGGACTCCAGCTCCGTGTAGCCCGTAAAGTCCCCCTCGTTCGTTTTGGGAAGGACGTGGTCATCTCGGTTAGTTGGGTCTCTTTGCCCGTCACCATTGGTTCCAGCCCCGGGATCGCCACCGTCTAGTCTAAATTCCTTATAGTAGATGGGCCATCACCTTACAACACGATAATAGGTCAGCCCACCATGGCCGCCCTGAAGGCCGTCTGCTCCCTATATCACCAAAAAATGAAATTTCCCACAGATTCAGGGGTTGGAGAAGTGCAAGGAAACCAAGAGACTGCCCAGTCCTGTGCAAGAAGGGCCTTGGAGAGAAAATAACAATTATAACTGGGGCCCAAGTTGAATATCCCGTGTTGAACCCATGGAGAGCTCGTGGTCCTAACTAGTGTGGTTGAGCCCGTCCTGATTGACGATTCTCGTGACGAAGAGCCCATACCCCCGCCCCATGAAGACCTGGTCGATGTCCCCATTCACCCCACCATAACAGAAATGACGGTAAAGATTGGGGCTTGGCTTGCCCCAGAAGAACGATCCGGCCTTATCGAGCTGCTGATAAAGAATTACGATGTTTTTGCCTGGTCACATAACGAACTTCCTAAGATTGATCCTAGTATCGCCATGCATCGGCTGCATGCCGACGTGTATCATCCTCCTGTTTTCCAAGAAAGAAGAAGTTCCATCCAGACCGCCAAAAAATAATTGAAGAGGAGATGGATAAGCTTGTCAGATCGGACGTCGTGGAAGAGGTCAAGTTCCCAGACTGGCACGCGAATATTGTGTTGGCCCCGAAGGCCGGCAATAAATGACGACTTTGCGTCGACTTCAAAGACCTGAATAAGGCCAGCCCGAAAGATTTCTTTTCCCTCCCAAGGATTGATATCGTAATCGACGCCACGACGGGGCACGAACGGCTCAGCTTCCTCGACACTTACGCTGGTTATAACCAAATTCCCATGTATCCATCGGATAAGAGAAAGACCTCATTTATCACCAATTGGGGCACCTACTGCTACAAGGTCATGCTGTTTGGCCTCCGCAACGCAAGAGCGACCTATAAGAGACTTGTCAACAAAATGTTCAAGAAGGAAATTGGGAACACGATGGAGGTGTACATCGATGATATGCTTGTGAAGAGTAGCCGGGCTAAAGATCACCTCAGCCATCTCCAAGCCTACTTTGATAAGTTCCGAGCGCACTGCATGAAATTGAATCCGAATAAGTGCATTTTCGGTGTGTCTGCTGGTAAATTCCTGGGCTTCATGGTCTCCCAACGCAGCATTGATGCCAATCTTGACC
Organism: Eucommia ulmoides; assembly: GCA_016647705.1. Lineage (NCBI taxonomy): Eukaryota > Viridiplantae > Streptophyta > Magnoliopsida > Garryales > Eucommiaceae > Eucommia > Eucommia ulmoides. The sequence continues at coordinate 13,334,549 of CM028326.1, forward strand.
AGATCAGCGCGGTGCTCGGTATGGATTCTTCTCAGAACAAGAAAGAGGTCCAGATGCTAACAAGCTGTTTGGCCGCTCTGAACCTGTTCATCTCCAGGTCGTCCGAAAAATGTTTTCCTTTTTTCAAAATTCTCCAGAGGAACAGGGCATTCGAGTGGACCGAGGAGTGTGATCGCGCCTTTGAAGAACTAAAAAAATACCTCTCATTGGTTCATCTACTAGCTACGCCTAAGAAAGGTGAAGACCTGCTTCTTTACATTGTGGCCTCATCCACGGCCGTCAGTATCGTCTTAGTTAGAGATGACGCCGGCATACAAAGCCTAGTTTATTACTCAATCCGTGTCCTAACTGACCTTGAGATGAGGTACACAAAGTTCAAGAAACTGGCCTATGCCTTGTTGATTGCCTCAATGAAGCTACGACAGTATTTTCAGGCTCATACCATAGTAATATTGACCGACCAGCCATTAAGGAAAATTCTTGACTCCCCTGACATCTCAGGGAGGTTAATGAAGTATAGTCTAGTATTGGGCCAATTCCATATCGAATATCACCCTAGGATGGTAATAAAGGGGCAGGTCCTGGCTGACTTCATAGCCGAGTTGACCTTCCCTGAAGAAGAGACCGTCTTCGATCAAGGTGACGCTAAGCAGATCGCCCAAAATCCGAAACGAGCTGGAAGCTCAGTCAAAACGACTAAAGTATATAATGACCTGGGCCTCGGCTCATGGAAGCTCTTCACGAACAGATCCTCTAACCAGAACGGCTCAGGTGCTTGGATGGTCCTCGTCGTCCCAGATAAAGAGAAAATTGAGTATGCCCTCAGGCTTGGATTTCGAGCTACAAATAACGAGGCCAAGTACGAAGCCTTGTCCTGATAATGTGCGATTTCCAGCTCCTTGTCAACCAAGTTAACGGGAAATACCTAGCCAAGGACCCGAGCATGGTGGCCTACCTAGAGAGGGTGAAAAACCTGACCAAACTCTTCGAGAAAGTAAAAGTCATACAAATACCCCGGGAAAAAAATAGGCATACTGATGCGTTGGCTAACTTGGCCTCGGCGGTGGAATACATGCTCAAGAGGACGATCCCTGTGGAATTTCTCGCTGAGCCGAGCACGACCTCCTTGGATGAGACCGCGATGATATGCGCCCTAGATTTCGAGCTGACTTGGATAGACCCCATCGTAAGGGGTACGGTACCAAGTAATGCGGTACCAAGTAATGCGGTACGCCCTTATCGACAATGTTCTTTACCGAAAATCCTTCTCTGGTCCGTATTCTTGATGCCTCCGACCTGAAGAGGCCAACTACGTTATGAGGGAGGTTCACGAGGGGATTTGTGAGAATTACTCGGGGGCCAGGTCCTTAGCTCGGAAGCTGCTCCTAAATGGGTATTACTAGCGGAAGATGCTCGAGGACGCGGGAGAATTCGTGAAGACTTGTGACAAGTGCCAGTGATTTTCCACGCACGCTTTGCCAACTGAGCTGGTTCTGATGTCTAGCTCGTGGCCATTCACCCAGTGGGGGGTCGATCTCATTAGCTCGTTTTCCTAGGGGACCAACCAGAGAAAATTCCCAGTCGTCGCCATCGACTACTTCACTAAATGGGTTGAAGCTGAGCCACTCGCTAAAATCACCAAGCAACGGATTCGAGACTTCATCTGGAAGCACATGGTTTGCCAGTTTGGCAATCCCGAAGGCTATCGTCTCCAACATTGGAAAGCAGTTCAAAAACGACCTGTTTGTTGAGCTGTGTGCCGGCCTGGGGATCAGAACGCATTTTTCCTTCCCCAGTCATCCTCAGGCTAACGGCCAGATCGAAATCACCAACCGGACTATTTTGTAAAACCTGAAGACCAAGTTGGACAAATCCAAAGGGTTATGGGTGGAAGACCTGTATCCCGTGCTGTGGGCGTACCATACAATAACCCGAACTGTGACCGGTGAGATACCGTTCGCAATGACATTCGGCTCAGAGGCAATCATCCCGGTCGAGATTGGTCTACCCTCTCCCCGTACGGCCAGATTGTTCGACTGAGCTGAAAATGAGGCGGACTTGGCTCTGAACCTCTACCTGCTCGAAGAGATGAGGGAAAGGGCTCAGATTCACCAGGCCGCCTATCAACAGAGAACGACCCACTACAACAATCGTCGAGTTCAGCCCCGATTTTTTGATGTCGGCAACCTCGTTTTGAGGAAAGTCACCCTGGCTACCAAAGAACAAAATGCCGAGAAGTTAGTACCAAGCTGGGAAGGGCCCTACTGTGTGACTCGTGTCGCCAGGCCCGGAACCTATAATTTGGAAACCAAATGGGGGGTACCGCTCAGACATCTCTGGAATGCTGAACACTTGAAACGCTATATCCGATAGAGGAACAAAATCCTTAAGCTTGCTAAAGATTTTTTATTTTTGATATCAGAAAATTGTAATGGAAAGATCGAAGTTAATGAAAAGGGGCTTTTTCGGTTCAATGAATTTCTGGTTTCCAACGTTCGCCAAACAATACAATAATAGGTCGGACCCTTAATAAGATCGGCAAGCTCGGTAAAACCAAGCTCACCGGATATTTGGGGGGAAAAACGATCATCCAAAATTGATTTAAAGTCTATAGGTGAGGACGAGCAGCCCTTTGTGTGCTGAGAGGCTAGGGTAAGCTGTCCTCAGCCCTTTTCCCTACTAAGGCGGAGGCGAGCAGCCTGACACACCATAGTCCTGGGTGAGCCGTGCTTTATCTATTCCTCCAGGTAGAGGTAGCCCTCTTACCACGGAGATGATCCGGGGATGAAGCAGTGTAATCGCAGGTCGGACTCTTCAAGAAGACCAGAAACTCGGAAAGACCGAGCTTACCGGATCGTTTAGGGGGCAAAACGACCGACTAAAGCACATGAATACCAGATCATAGTACATCTCATTGAAATTACTTGCGTTACGGAGGATGCCAAGTGGTAGCAAAATGCTGGGCTCCAAAAGATGACTATAACAACTCGTTAATGCTAGCTCTCACGGTCGTCTGGGGGGCAAGGTGGGCGCAACTTGGAAATACTTTGTGGTGGGACTTCTTAGAATATCAAGTGGGAAGAATCAATCAGGATGAAATACGCCTGCCTTGAAATTTTATCAAAAACTGTTGGGGCAGAGGTCACTCCGGTCGCTAAATCGACGATTTCCCGGTCTGGGTTCTCTAGGTTGGTAAGTTTCGTGACCTTGTAGACAAGAGCCCTGCGTTGGTTTCCAATGGCAACCGAGCAATAAAAATTCAACAAAATTAGAAAAATAAAACAAGAGAAACACAGTTGTCAAAATGGAAGAGTTATATTAACTGATCAAAAGTTGATTACAAAAAAAAAAAAAAAAGCACCGAGGCTTTTGCTCGTAAATACAAGCTTGCTTAACGGAGGGTTGAGCAAAAAGAAAAAATTCTGGAGAGGGTGCTACTGCTGGAACGGGTTCGGACTGACTTGTTTACCACTGACCTCCTCTGCTCTGGTCTGGTTGCCAGATCTCCCTCTCGCCACTCTTTGGTCCCCGAATGACCTTTGCTAGCCGTCACGACTCTTCGAGGGTCTACTCGGTCCAACGTCTTGGTTGGACGGTTGAGTGCTAGGCCTTGCCATTCTTACGTCCTACTGGGCCTGTGCTTCCGCGAGGTCCTGGTCGGAGAGCTTAAGCTCAAGTTTTTCATGATCTACCTTCGGGAACTAGTGCCGAACCAAGTTGACTGCCCCCTTGAAGCCGAGTTGGATTACACTCACTACTATTCGGTCTCAAAGCTTGGTGAACTCTTCACTCTTCTTGAAATCCTCGATCGCTTGGTCCCGAAGCCTGATGAACTCTTCGTTCTTCTTGAAGCTCTCGACTACTTCAGCCTGTACCCTCTCTATCTCGGCTACCTGATTCTATTTCAGTTTCTCGAGCTGGGTAGTAGCAATGTGCTCGGATTGCCTGAGGTCTTCAGCCTTCTTGGTCGCTCTCTCACTCTCGGCCTAGACCTGATTCATCTTCTCCTGGTATTTGTTCAGGAGGTCATTGTTTTCCTCCCTCTGCCTTGTCAGCTCCTCGAGCGCCTGGTTAGCTTGGTGTAAGCGGATCTCGGTCTCCAGTGCAAAGAAGAGGCTCTGTGAGGTCGGAAAAAAAAAATTAGTTAAGAAATTATTATTAGCCCAGTCTAAAGACAAAAGTCCAAGAGGTCGTCTGAGGTGAGCACTTACCGACAGTTGGAACCAATACATGTTAGCGCAAAGCCGGCCATCAGACTTCTCGGTGAACCTGGCCTTATCTGCTAGAGGGGTGATCTGCTGTCGGAAGAACGTCCGGAGTTTGAGTGATGGCCCCGTGTTGACTTCGAGACTGGTCGTAGCGATAAACAGCTCCACCACCTTCTCGCTTTCTTCCTACACCTCCTCCTGCTGGGTCGGAGCCACAACTTGGCTCCCCTGCTCCATCCGGGCCAGGGCCGTAGCTCAACTCCTCTTCTTCTGCTGGGTTGGGGTATCAGACACCCCTATCTTTCTCTTTTCTTTAACCTTCCTGGCTTCGGGGGTCGGGTTCTCGGCGGTCGCCTCTGTTTGTGTCGGCCTAGCTGTTGCCAGGGTCGTTGGCCTTCTCGGAGTGGAAGCCTGACTCACTTGATCTCTCGCCCTTCTTTAGTCCCTTTGTCGCTATCCGAGCTAAAGTTGCCAAGTCCATTGCTAAAAAAAAAATAAAAAATAAAAAATAAAATAAAATAAAAATAAAAATAAAGAAGACATTAGCCAACAAGAAAAATTCCTGAGTACAGCTAACAAGACGGCCAGGTCTAGAAGCGCTTACAATTCCGAGAGCTTTCTTTAAGGTCGGCGCGGGCAGGGACGGATAGCTCAAAAAATACAGGTCATAAAGGCACGATGATAGTAGTGAGCTGACGTGAACAAAGGGGGTCCGAAGTATCAGGTCCTTCTCCTTGAGGATTTCTGGGCCAGTCTCATGCTTTTTTGTCACTGAAAAAGATAAGAAATCTCAGAAAAAATGACTGGGGTAAAGAAAAAACGAGCTCCGAGCTGAACTGTTTACCTACGGTCCCTTAGTGCCTTTGGATTGGGAACTCAAATTCTGGTGCTTCATCGGCCTCTCATCTGGCGCTGCCCAGAAAGAAGAAACTCGGCTTCCAATCCTTGATGGAGTCAGGGTAACCCTCGAGGAATTTTTGCCGAGAATAGAGTGTGGAATAGCTCAAGGGACGGGGTGATCCTTTCGGCCAGGCAGATTAGATGGAAAGACACGACCATACACATGCTATTAGGATATAGTTGTGATGGACACAAACCTCCCTCACCTAAGGGTAGATAGGGAATCGCAGCCCGGCCTGTATCTACTGGTTGTAGACCGTGATGAACCCTTCAGGTGGGGCGCAAGCCCGTTCGTTCTCCCCAGGAACATGCGTTTCCACCGTACCTAGAATCGCGTATCTAGAGCGTAATTCCCGGAAGTCCTTCTCCGTCAAGTCGGATTTCACCTTCCAGACCCAAGCTTCCGGGGGAACTTCGCAAACCGGCCGATGGGAAGTCGAACTCGTTCTGGGGAAGTGACTGGACATCGATGGTTAAGTGGTCACCCCTTCTAAGAGCGTGGCCTCCGTACCGAACTCAATGGTTGGACCCTTCCCGAGCTCAGCCACGGGGCCCCCCGGTGGAGCCTGCCTCGCTTCTCGTCCTCCTTCTCAAAGACCCGAGGGATGTGCTGGGCGTAGGGTGTGCCCCTACTCTGGTCTCCCCATGGGACTCATTGGATGAAGACATCTACTAGACGATGAGCTCTTGCTCACTTGCCGGCCTAGTGGCCGAGAGAACGCCTGTCTCATTGATTTTCATCGCCGATGAGCTGAGCTCAATTTGGACGGCCTGGAAGTGAGCCGCGTCCACATCGGATCCAGACGGGCTACTCCCCGATGAGTCAGACTTATAAACAGAAGGCATGAAGAAAAAAAAGAAGAAGAGGAGTATCGTGCTCGGAGGTCGAGTGGAGCTTTCGCAGTATGGTGAAGAAATCTGAGAAATGAAGCGAGTATTTATAGGGGAGCCAAGTAGCTGAATTGTAGTATTGATCAGACGATTCACGTGCCTTCAACCACGTGTCGCGCATCCGGTCAGTGTGACTGTCAAGCTTTCTAGGGAAGTCGGGAGACGCGTCCGATCAAATTTCTCTAACCGAGCCGGCCTGAGCCCCTGGGCTGCCTTGTCTCGGTCCCATTGTCCCCACTCTCCATCATGTCGGCTGACTATTCTCGATGGTCCGACGAAAAAAACCCTTAACGTCTCATGTCCCATTTTCACGCTAAGGCTTAGGGGCAACTGATGAGGGTAAAATTGGGCTTCCTCCACGTGTCAGCCACCTAGACTAGACCTGCCACGTCACGACGACCTGGATCAGCCCGGTGTATGGACAGCCTGGGCAAATTTCCCAAGTCGGTGGATGGGAAGCATTCCAGGATCTCCAGCATGCAGCCCCTCCGAAGGATCGTCGCGTGATCAGACACCGACCTGTGCTCAGTTGCCCGAGTCGATCTGCCGCTATTCCAGATCAGCCCGTATCTCCACCATCCACAGTAAAGGGCCCAAGGCCCAGGCCTATGGCTCTAATCAGCTGTACCGCCCACGTGCCTGATAGGTTAGCGCTAATTCGAGCTTAAGGCCCTAATCTTGATGAAGCTAATCACATCTCCGCCTATAAATAGAAGGCTTCTCCAACACTTTCAAGGGATCAGAGAGTAATTCTAGATAGAGAAACTTCCCCATAGGTCGCTTAGATAGGTCGAGGTAAAAGTAACTTCCCGATCTATATTTCTACCCCGAGCTCTTACTCTCACGTCGGAAAAGACACGTTGGGAAAAACCCGACCCGTCCTGTGTGCAGGTGACAGATTAGAGCTTGGCCCGGACAACGGCTAGGGGCATCAGGCCAGAAACACGAAACCCGGGCTTGGACGCAGGTCGGATAAAACCTGTCCAGCCTGGCTGCGATACACAAAAACGATGATAAGTTAAACACCATATCTCTTTTCCCCGATCCGAGGGTGTCTGGACCATACTGCTGGTCGGCCGATTTCTGACACCGACAAATATTAATAGGGAGAGGTAAAATATAAAAATAAAAATATTAAGAATTAAAATTAAGTTGAGAACCTAACCGCATATTTTATTAAAAAATTGACATTAGAACCCACCATAAAGTCCCAAAATTTTAAAGTTCTTAATTAATTATTTTTAAATACGTGACAGTAATAGTGTCTTTTTTTTTTTTTTTTTTAAAAAAAAAAAATTGTGGAGAATTTACAGTGGGGAAAGTCTTTGTGATTGTGGTCGTCAAGAAAACGAAAAAATAGGCACTTTAGGAGGATAATGGGGGTAATATCACTTACACCCCCTCAACTATAGTGATATTCCACATACACTCCATTAACTTTCAAAACTACCACGGAAACCCCTTACCGGAGCTTTTTTTAATGAACTGACCATTTTGCCCTTGCTAATTCAGACCAAAAAAAGAATAAAATAATCTAAGATGATAAATGACCAAATTGCCCTTATCCTTTTCCTTTACATTTTTTTTCTTCCCATCTTGGGTTAATGATGTTTTAACACTAATCTAAAATTTAAGAGTCAAAGTGTATTTTCCAAATCACAATCACCAGTTCATTTTCTTCATTAGTTCGTCCCCCTCCAATTCTTTTTTAGCTTCAACGACATACCCAGATTGGAAAAAAAAAAATTAAAAGAAAATAATAGGAAGAAATGGAGCAAATCCGTTCAACCCCTAGCAACACCATCTGAAAAAAAAAAAAAAAAAACATAAAAAATGCAATGAAAGTTGTGAGAATCCATCGCCATAGACAACGGATTTGCGGCGACGAGCGAAAAGGAACTCCGTTGAACGTGAATCTCACTGGATGTGAAGCTCGGGGAGATGGCTCGGGGTTTGCAGGTTTAGCCAAGGGGACGGCAGTGATGAAGGGGGTGGGGGGATGTGATGCGACGATGATGAAGAAAGGTGGATTTGGTGAGGAAAACGAATTATTTGCCATCTTCCTCGTGCAATCGGAGTTCCGATTCTTCGATCTCCCACGATCTATTTTTCCAATCCTTTTTAAACCCAACAAAAGCTGAAGAAAACGATTGAAAAAATGCTTAGATCTACTCATTCTACCCTCTGTTAGATTTGATCCCACCACCGATTCTCTACACCACCGAACCAAACAAACAACACAATACCACCACCAAACCAAACAACACCACCGAACCAAACAACAGATCTGGTTCAAAAACTCAGATCAAATCCCAACCAGGAGAAACACTCAAAAGCTCGAATCAAATCAGCGAAAATTACATTTCATCTGCAAAGCCGAAACAGAAGCCGTAGAAGATAATTGATGGCGAGCAATGCATAAAAGTGGAGGAGCCAAACCGTCGAAATCGCCGTTGATCCTGATTTCTTCAGAAGCAGATCAGAATGATGGCGACCGTTGATGACGGTGAAGCTTAAACCCAATTGAACCAAAACCAACATTGCCATCATTTTGCTCAAATTGTAGACCGTCTTGCTCAATCGTTGAATGTTTGCTCTTCTCAACAGCCGGTGATGAATTAGAGGTCAATAAGAATCTAGGTTTCGACTAAATGAGATTAGGGTTTTTCTCGAGAATTCTTGATTCAATATTGATTCCGCGGTCAAAATTTGTGTATGATTTGATGAAGAACGGCGATAGTAAACCAGAGGTTGGCAGAATTTTAGGGTTTTCTTGATATGGTGGAATTGGTTTAGGGTTTCGAGGGGTTTTCTCGATGAATTAGCAAGGATTGTTGGATTTGAGAGTAATAGGAGTGTAGGATAATTAATTAAAGATGGAATAATAATTGATGTGATTCTTGAATGAATAAGCTTCGAAGTTTCGGGGAGAGAGAGAGAGAGGGACGAAAAATCGATTTGGGAATGAGAGAATAAAGAGAGAGAGATGAGAGGAGATGAGATGAGAGAAATTGAAAAATAGAGGATGAGGTGGTGCTGCTGGTGACCGGATATGGTGGTGGTGTTCACCGTCGGCATAGGAGGATGTGGTGTGGTGTAGTGGTGGAGCAGAGAACATGGCTGAAGAGTGAAGACCAAAAAACAACACTTTAATTACAATATGTACCTTTAAAGTTTTATTAATTTTTTTTTTGAACATCACATTTAAAATAAGGGTAATTTAATCCTTAGATAAAGAAAATAGGGTTATTTTAGTAAAAAAAATATACGAGTTGACTTTTCAAAGTGTATTTTTGGAATAAAAAATGAACAAGGGGTCTAAGTGTCTTTTCACCAAATAGTTAAAGGGGTCTCTCATTGGTTGGACGTGGAAATACGCCGCTACTTATACTCGCAAGTATACGAGGTCAAGTTTTAGTATAGTGTGATCGTTAATATCGGGTTATAGTATCCATAGGGATTGGTGTCGTTACTATCGAATACCGCGGTTGTTGTGACCTAATTTTATCTAGGCGAAAAACAAATGTATTTAATTAATTAAACTAATACTAATATAACCTAAATTAACTACACTAATATGCTAATATGTTTTAGGGTGAAGAATTACCTAGGGATTAGCGTGTTTACAAATACGTGTTCGATATCGATTTACTCACGTTTACGGTGTTTGACCTATTTGACAACCTCGGTACGTAAACTCCACCGCTACCTTTCCCGATTGTAAGATGGGGGAATACATGACTTCGAGTCAACGAAGAAATCCCACTGAACGTCTTAACGACCCTAGGTCACATGAGTCTCGCCCAGCGTCATTGATTGCACACAATCCAACTCCCGACTGGGTCATTGGATCGTGCGTTGTATTTATCCTATCGACAATCTCCGTTCTAAAACTCCCTCGCCACCTCTCCCGAGTGTAAGACGGGGGATATAACGCAACTTCGAGTCAACAAATAAGTCTCCCTCAACGTCTTAACAACCGTAGGTCGCGTGAGTCTTGCCTCAACGTCATCGATTGTCCACGATTCAAACCCCGACCGGGTTATAGAATCGTGACATTTGTTTACCCTAATCCGAATTCGGAGTTTGTCAAAACTCCGTATTCTCCATTTATCTAACCAAGCATGATAAACAAACAATATGATAAATACAATTAAACTACGAAGAACAATCACAAACGAAACATCTAAATCATCCAAACACATATTCATAAATTTATTTGTGAATTCCTACTACAATCCATGTTTAGCTATGGCCTTAGCCGCATTTACAATGAAATAATGATCTAAATATACTCACATGATCCTAAGATAAATAAATAAGGAAAAACAATCGAAGAATTTAGCCTCGTCTGAAGATAAACCGCTAAGAACGCTCAACGATCGATTCGCCGTCTTCTCCATTTTAGGATGTGAGCTCCACCTCTAAAACTCCTAAATATACCCTTAGATACATTATAAGGGGCTCAAAAATGCAAGAGAGGCCGGAGAAAGGGGAGGAGAGAGGTATTTATGGGCAAAAGATCTCAAAAGATCTAATAAATATCAAGACTGTGCAGAGGGTTTCTGCCTAGGTGAAGGAATTTCTGCCTAGGCGGAGGTAAGTCGGTTTGGCTGATGGCCTAGGCAAAGAAGTAGGTGATGGACTAGGAAAAACATTCTGCTGGATTTTCGCCTAGGCGGTGGAATTTTCACCTAGGCCGAGGGGATTTCTGCCTAGGCGGTGGAATTTCCGCCTAGGCCGAGGTCAATCTGCATCATTTTGTCACTCTCAAATTCTTCACCGCCTTGGTGGTGGGCTTCCTTCAGTTTTTTGCCTCCTTACTCATTCATCCACCGTAACTTCGTTCACCTTGGTTCGATCTCATCGTTTTCATTCTAGTTTCCTATCTTTTTGCTCCACATACCTGATTTATATAAAAAGTAAAAAAAGTAATTAAAACATAATAAAAAACTATATAAACGCTCGAAAACCAAGTTAATTCGGTTTGGAAATATGTAGGTGGATCACACCTATCAAATACCTCAAAACTTGGATTTTGGCTAGTCCTTGAGCCAAAAACACACACTAAAATGAAACATACAAAACGAAATTAAATAACAAACAACCTAAAAACAATCTAAACATAAATGCATACGAGTTTTAAATTCTTCTAACGGCCAAGTTATTGTCCCTCAACAATCGCCAATTATTTCGAGTGCTGGCGGTAACATACAACGTGTAATGTTCTAGAATTTCGACATGCAATAATAGTGAACGTCATTCTAGATCCTGTAAACATGTTAGTGCATGACTCAATAATATAACTAGACAACGACCAGATTGGATAATCCACCAACGAAATTCGTGACTTAGACCGTAAAGGACTAGGATTTCCATAGGCCGAATTGGGGTCCACTCTCCACTAATGTAGGTTTAGCAGTTCATAGAGATCAGAAGGACTTGGTTCAGTTAAGGAATATTTGGCCGAGGGTATTTCGGAATTGAAAACGGGTCAACGTTATTAACTTAACGTTACCCAAGGCTCAATGCTTGGCACATTCACTCTCGAACCCCCATAGATAGATTGGAAAACAATTCCGAACTTAACATTTTAGACCGACGTACTCCCTTGTCTGTAAAAAAGAAATGAAAAATTAAAACCGTATGTACACTTGATTTTTTTTTTTTTTTTTTTAACGATCACACCCCCAAACTTATTTAATTGTTACAATTGAAGGGGTGTGTGAAATACAAATAAAAAAAAATGATAAGTAAGTACTGAAATACCGAACCAATTAGAAGTTCGCCCTAAACCCAATCGCTCACATCAAGTAGCATTTACAATTGCTAACTTGATTAACTCAAATGTGCCTTTAAATTCAGCGGTTTAGGTTTGGAAAAAAATCCACTGGCCATGGTATTAGTTTATGTGTTTTGAATTAAATTTTCATTTAGGTTTCGATAGGGTAACGAGGATAAACATGTATCAAGGTAGGCTTAAAAAGGCTCAAGCGACAAAACGACTGCCTAAATCACATCTCCCAAACTATCTCGCCTAGGATTTCGCCTCAAGCTTTCCCTCAATCAAGTTCTAGAATCCTTAATGTGCCATGAATTTGGCTAATCGAAAATCATTCTCAAGTCAATTGAATAGAAATACATTGAGTCTATGTGCCCGTGCAAATTAGGATCTACAATAATTTTGACCAAAAAACATAGTCAAGCACACAGAATCACACATGTATGGGTATGACCCTTGACCTTGAAAACAACCAGGGGTAATTTTCATCATCGGGTAATGGCCCAAATGAACACAAAACTCAACATGAAAACAACAACACAAAAACATAAATATATTCTAACCTAAATACACATGCAATACGAGAAAACAGTAATACATAAACTAACATACCATACTACACATCACTTCCAAACTCAAAATGAACAGTGTCCTCAGTGAACCCAATCATCATTCTGTATTTAAAGCATGCCGACGAAGGGTGTTTAGAACACTTACCTGGGAGGCGAGAGGATCTCGCCTTTGATTCAAATCGGATGTGACGTATTTAACTTATTTGACCTTGGGTTGCCTCCCAAGAAGCACGTGGTTTAATTTCCTCAGCCTGACATTTTCAGAATGCCCTCAAGATTGGCGAGGTGGTGCTTTGGATGGCTTAATCTTTTAATGAAACGCCTCACCGGATTATGTGCATGGCCTCGCACCATAAAACGGTTTGGAATCCCGTCGAAACAGATGCATCAATACCCGTCGATCTAACATCAGCAAGTACCCTGCATAAGAAACAAAAAAAAAAAAAAAAAAACTACAAACAAAAATTATATACAAAAGAAATGCCTAAAGTAAAATTAGGTCATTTACTCACAATATCGACAATAACGAACAAAACACTCCCCGGAATACAATACACTTGCTTCTCCTATCTAAAACTTAAGTCTCCGGCCGTTATCGCGTTTCTCCGGCAATAACATCAAAACAATCCTTGGCAACGATGCCAAAAACTTGGTGGGGCGTGGAAATATGTTGCTACTTACACTCGCAAGTATACGAGGTCAAGTTTTAGTATAGTGTGATCGTTAATATCGGGTTATAGTATCCATAGGGATTGGTGTCGTTACTATCGAATACCGCGGTTGTTGTGACCTAATTTTATCTAGGCGAAAAACAAATGTATTTAATTAATTAAACTAATACTAATATAACCTAAATTAACTACACTAATATGCTAATATGTTTTAGGGTGAAGAATTACCTAAGGATTAGCGTGTTTACAAATACGTGTTCGATATCGATTTACTCACGTTTACGGTGTTTGACCTATTTGACAACCTCGGTACGTAAACTCCACCGCTACCTTTCCCGATTGTAAGATGGGGGAATACATGACTTCAAGTCAACGAAGAAATCCCACTGAACGTCTTAACGACCCTAGGTCACATGAGTCTCGCCCAGCGTCATTGATTGCACACAATCCAACTCCCGACTGGGTCATTGGATCGTGCGTTGTATTTACCCTATCGACAATCTCCGTTCTAAAACTCCCTCGCCACCTCTCCCGAGTGTAAGACGGGGGATATAACATAACTTCAAGTCAACAAAGAAGTCTTCCTCAATATCTTAATGACCGTAGGTCGCGTGAGTCTTGCCCCAACGTCATCGATTGTCCACGATTCAAACCCCGACTGGATTATAGAATCGTGGTATTTGTTGACCCTAATTCGAATTCGGGGTTTGTCAAAACCCTGTATTCTCCATTTATATAACTAAGTATGATAAACAAACAATACGATAAATACAATCAAACTATGAAGAACAACCACAAACGAAACACCGAAATCATCCAAACACATATTCATAAATTTATTCGCTAATCCCTACTACAATCCATGTTTAACTATGGCCTTAGCCGCATTTACAATGAAATAACAAGCTAAACATGCTCACATGATCCTAAGATAAATAAATAAGAAAAAATAATCGAAGAACTTAGCCTTGTCTGAAGATAAACCGCTAAGAATGCTCAACGATCGATTCGTCGTCTTCTCCACTTTGGGATATGAGCTCCACCTCTAAAACTCCTAAATCTATTCTTAGATATATTCTAAGGGGCTCAAAAATGCAAGAGAGGCTGGAGAAAGGGGAGGAGAGGGGTATTTATAGGTAAAGGATCTCAAAATATCTAATAAATATCAAGGCTGTGCAGAGGGTTTCCGCCTAGGTGAAGGAATTTCTGCCTAGGCGGAGGTAGGTCGGTTTGGATGATCGCCTAGGTGAAGAAGTAGGCGGTGGACTAAGAAAAACATTATGCTGGATTTTCGCCTAGGCGGTGGAATTTTTGCCTAGACCGAGGTCAATCAGTAGCATTTTGTCATTCTCAGCTTTTTCACCGCCTAGGTAGAGGTCTGGACACCTAGGAGGTGGGTTTCCTTCAGATTTTGCCTTCTTGCTCATTTATCCACCGTAACTTCATCCGCTTTGGTTTGATCTTATCGTTTTCGCTCCAGTTTCCCATCGTTTTGTTTTACACACTTGATTTATACAAAAAGTAAGAAAAGTAATTAAAACATAATAAAATAGTATATAAATGCTTGAAAACCAACTTAATTTGATTTGAAAATACGTAGGTGGATCACACCTATCACTCATGTAGTTTTTAAAGTTGAGGGGATTCCCGTGGTTTTGGTCAATAGTTGATGGGATTTAGTGGTATTACCCCGAGGATAATGTGGTAGGTACTTTTGCTTTTGCTTTATACTTTTTGATAAATATTCTGTCTGAATAATATACCAAAGTAAAGTAGAGCAGAGGTCCCAAATTAACGACCCGCTTATATATATCTAATTGGATAAATTTTATTTTTATCATCCAATTGATATTTTTTTTATGTGATCCGATATGTTTAGTGAGTTTTATCTTATATTTGTATTATTAATTATGATTTTAATTAGTAATTCTATCTAATTTAACTATTAAATTGGACGGAATAGAGGAGAAATTAATAAATTTATATATTTTTAGTTTTATAATTATTTTTTATTTTTATTTTTTTAATAACTAAATTAGACGGACTGACTAATTAAAATTATAATTAAAAATAAATCATTCAAAATAAAAAATAGAATAATTTAATGTTTAGTCTTCCAAAGATAGTTAAATTGTTAAAAAGTCTTTTGATTCAAATAATTAAGTTTATAGTTCTCAAATAAAATATAGAAAAAAATTCCCAACAAATGCCCTCCCTGTTTATTTTTATTTACGAAATGTGCCATTATGACAGTTACACAAATTTTCTTCCTCTAAAGATAGTTAAATTGTTAAAAAGTTTTTTGATTCAAATAATTAAGTTTATAGTTCTAAAATAAAATATAGAAAAAAGTTCCCAACAAATGCCCTCTCTATTTATTCTTGTTGGTGTCAGAAAACGATCTGACCAAAAATATGGTCTGGTCAAACTTTGAATTGGAAAGTTGTAATCGATCTGGAGATGACCATCGTCCTTGAGGGGCCTCCGATCAAAGTTGGGTGAGCGTTGTCCAGCCCGCTGTCCGAACTGTGAGGTCCAATCCTGCAGGTCCTTTATCTGAGCCGTTGTCCAGGCTGAGCTTCGATCTGTCACCTACACACAAGACTTACTGGGGTGTTCCCGACGTGTTCCCTCGGGCATGGGAGTAAGAGCTCGGGGGAAAAAAAAAAGATCGTTTAGAGGAAAGTTATTACCTCGATCTGTTGGGCATATTTTTGTGTATATTTGCATATGGAAATGTGTTGATGAAGCCTCCTATTTATAGGCGGGGAAGTGATTAGTGTCCCGCAAGATTAGGGCCTTAAGCTCGGTTTAGCGCTAAGTAGTCAAGCACGTGAGGAACACGGTGAATTAGAGCTATGGGCTTGGGCCTTGGGCCCTTTGTTCTGTGATGGGTAAGCTCGTGGGCAAGGCCTGTTTAGAGTGACAAATTGGCCCGGGCACCAAGGTTCAGGTCGGGATATATGCACCGACCTATTCTTCAACGACGATATCTAAGGAGATTCTTGCTTGGCGATTTGAGTACTTCATGCTAACCGACATGAGTAGGTGCTCGGGCTATCTGTTTACCAGGCTTATCAAGTAGTTTCTGACGTGGTGCTAGAGACGTGGTAAATTTGGTTCAGGTGGCCGGTGGTTGCTGCAATTACGCGTCGCCACTTTCACCGCAAACGTACGGGTCAAGTTTTAGTATAATGGACCTTTCGGTCAGGTATTGTATCTTTAGGGATTGGTTGAGATTATTATCGAGTACCGCGATTGTCATAACTTAACTTTATCTAGGCGCTAAAAATGTATTTAATTATTAATTAATACTAAACTAAAATACTAATTAATTTAACTATACTATAAATACTATATTGAGATTGTTTAGGGGAGTAGATTGCTTGGGGATTAACTTTATTTACTTAAATGCATTTGATTTCATTTTAGCTAACATTAACGACGTTCGACGTATCCGACAATCTCGGTTCGTAAACTTACTCGCCACCTCTCCCAAGTGTAAGACTAGTGAATTCATGACTTCGTGTTAATGGAAAAGTCCCCCTCAACGTCTTAACGACATTAGGTCACGTGAGTGTCGCCACGTCATTGATTGCACACTTTCTAACACCCTCCTAGGTCGTTAGATTATCATGTTGTGTTTACCCTAATCTGAATCCAAGGTTACCTCTCCCGAGTGTCAAACCCCATATTCTCAATATATTTAAATTAACATATAATCATAGAAACATGGAAACACAATCGAAATTATAAGGAACAACCATAAACGAAACACAAACTCAACCAAAACTACATTTTTTATAAATAATACGTTAATCCCTAAAACAATCCATGTTTAACTCATGGTCATAACCAGTTATACATTAAAAACCAAGCTAAACATGCTCAACATCCTACCAAAGTCAAGAAAATAAAGAGAGAAACGGAAGAACTTAGCCGTAGTCCAAAGATTCGGTGCTAAAACCATCCAACGATTGCTTCTCCTTTATTGCAATGCATTCTTCTCATTCGAAATTAGTTGAGCACACTCCAAAACACTCTCAAAATTATAGGAACCCTAAGAGGTCTCCTATGGCCAGGTTGAGGAAGAGGAGAGGAAAAGAGAGGGGATTAAATAAGCAAAATATCCTAAGAAAGATCTATTCTGGTGCAGAGCTGACCACCGCGGTAGTGAATCCTACCGCCGCGGCGGTAAGTATGTCGGTTTAATGTTCGCCTAGGCGGTGGACATTCAGTAAGAATTGGTGCACTCTGTATTTTCACTGCCTAGGCGGTGGGCTGCTGTTTTCAGAATCTTGCTTCCTTGCTTGTTTTTCCACCGTTCTCTGACCCTTTTGGGTCAGCATTGATCGTTTGTGCTCCGATTTCATACCTTTTCACCCATACACCTGTTTTAATACAAAAAGAATAAAAACATATTAAAACTTAATAAAAACGTACTAAACGTACTCGAAAACTAACGATTTCGGTTTGAAAATATATAGGTAATTTACATCTATCAAATACCCCCAAACTCAGAATTTTGCTAGTCCTCGAGCAAAACACCCATACAATACAAGAAAATATAAAAACTAATTACAAAATTGAAAACTAAAAATGAAAAACACTAAAAAGAAAAAAAAATGTGAATGTTTTGATTATCATCTACCGGCCGAATGATTTTTCCTCATCGGCCCCTAATCCTATCAAGTTCAAGCATAAATCACACCATGTGGTGTTCTAGAATTTCAACGTTAAAAAATAGTAAGCGCCATTCTAGATCATGTTTAATGTGTGTGTGATTAAACTCAAATATACAACTATCCATTGATTAGATGGGATTATCCCTCAATATAGTTCATGACTAAAACCTTTAAGGTATAGGGAATCCATACGCCTGACCCGGGATCTATTCTCCACTAATGTAGGCTCGGAGGTTCAAAAAGATCAATAAGTCTTGGATCGGTGTTGGTTTAATGGCCACGAGTATATTAGAAATACAAAACAGGTTAATCGTCATTAACGGGATGATACCCGAGGCACATGCTTGGCTTTTTCTCACTCTCGAAACCCCATAGATGTAATTGAAACAACCCCGAACATAAATTTACGAACTTTATACTCACTTGTCAAAAAGAAACGGATTCTTGTTTTTAACATACCCCCAAACTCATTCGAATTTCTACAATTTAAGGAGTGTGCAAAAAAAGATTAAGTAATACACCCCTAAATTTATTCGAATTTCTATAGTTTTAGGAGTGTGCAAAAATGATTAAGAAAATAATAAGTGAATACACTAATACTGAATCAATGCGAAGTTCGCCCTAAACCCAATCGCTCACATCAAGTAGCATATATGAATGCTAACTTGATTTACTTAAATGTGCCTTTAATTTGGAGAAATAGGTTTGGACAAAAATCAACTGGCTAGGGAATTTGTTCATATGTTCAGAATTGAATTGGCATTTAGGCTTTGACAGGGTAATGAGAGATAATGATATTGCACGGTAAGCTTCAAAAGGCTCAAGCGATCAAATGAATGCCTAAATCATATCTCCTAAACAACCTTGCCTAGGATTTCGCCTTGAATTTCCCCCAAAATCAAGTTTTAGAATCCCTATTGTCATGAATTTGAGTGAAGGATAATTTTTTTCAATTCAATTAGATAGTGCTATATTGAGTTTACGTGCTCGTGCATTTAGGATCTACAATAACTTTTACTAAGACGATACGTTAAGCACACAGAACACACATGAATGAGCTTTACGCTCAACCTCAATAAACAATCTAGGGACAGACTCATCATCGGGTAAAGGCCCAGATGACGTCAAAACTCAGCACAAAACAACAACTAAACTAAACAAGCATGCACACGTAAAACAAAACATAAACTACAACTAAACATATAATACTATACTAACACATCACACCCGACTTAAACAGGCAATGATCACAACAACCCTATCAGCGATCCCAATGACAGTTTATAGCATGATAATGAAGACAGGGGTTTAGACACATACTTGGGAGGCGAGAGAATCTCGCCTCCGACTCAAATCGGCTATGACGGATCTAATTTATTTTTCCTTGGGTTGCCTCCCAAGAAGCGCTTGGTTTAAGGTCGTCAGCCCGACACATTCAGAACGCCCTCAAGCTTGGCGGGATATTGCTTTGTTTGGCATGATCTTTCAACAACACACCTCACCGGCTTATGTGCGTGGCCACGCACTATAAACGGTTTGGAATCCCGTTATAAGAGATGCATCAATACATGTTGATCTAACATTGCCAAGTACCCTGCATAAGAAATACAAAAAGAAAACTACAAAGAAAAATTATATACACTAAAAAATGCCTAAATTAAAATCAAGTTATTTACTCATAGTATCAACAATAATCTAAAACACAATCCCCGACAATCGTTACCAAAAACTTGGTGGTGATCGCCAAAAACTGAATTCGATAAACCAATCCCCGACAACAGTGCCAAAAACTTGGTAGCTGCAATTACGCGTCGCCACTTTCACCGCAAGCGTACGGGTCAAGTTTTAGTATAATGGACCTTTCGGTCAGGTATCGTATCCACAGGGATTGGTTGAGATTACTATTGAGTACTGCGATTGTCATAACTTAACTTTAGCTAGGGGCAAAAAATATATTTAATTATTAATTAATACTAAACTAAAATACTAATTAAGTTAACTATACAATAAATACTTTATTGAGATTGTTTAGGGGAGTAGATTGCCTAGATATTAAATTTATTTACTTAAATGAGTTTGATTTCGTTTTAGTTAACATTAACGGTGTTTGGCGTATCCGATAATCTCGGTTCGTAAACTCACTCGCCACCTCTCCCCAGTGTAAGACGAGTGCATACATGATTTCATGTCAATGGAGAAGTCCTTCTCAACATCTTAATGATGCTAGGTCACATGAGTCTCACCCCAACGTCATTGATTGCACACTTTCTAACGTCTTCCCAGGTCGTTAGGTTGTCATGTGGTGTTTACCCTAGTTCGAATCTGGGGTTACCTCTCTCGAATGTCAAACTCCGTATTCTCATTATATCTAAATTAGCATATAATCATAGAAACACAGCAACATAATCGAAATTATAAGGAATAACCATAAGGGGTCTCCTATGGCCGGGTTGAGGAAGAAGAGAGGAAAAGAGAGGGGATTAAATAAGCAAAATATCCTAAAAAATATCTATTCTGGTGTAGAGCTGACCGTCGTGGCAGCGGGATTCACCGTCGTGGTGGTGAGTATGTCGGTTTAATGTTCGCCTAGGCAGTGGACTTGGTGACATCCTGCATTTTCACTGCCGCGGCGGTGAACGTTCAGCAAGAATTGGTGCATTTTGCATTTTTGCCGCCTAGGCAGTGGTTTGGACGCCTAGGCAGTGAGCTGCTATTTTTAGAATCTTGCATCATTGCTTGTTTTTCCATCGTTCTCTGACCATTTTTGGTCTGAATTGATCGTTTGCGCTTTGATTTCATACCTTTTCACCCATACACCTGTTTTAATATAAAAAGAATAAAAACATATTAAAACTTAATAAAAATGTACTAAACGTACTCGAAAGCTAACGATTTCGGTTTGAAAATATATAGGTAATTTACACTTATCAAATACCCCCAAACTCAAAATTTTGCTAGTATTCGAGCAAAACACCCACACAATACGAGAAAATATAAAAACTAATTACAAAATTGAAAACTGAAAACGAAAAACACTAAAAACAAAAAAAATAAAAAAATGTGAACGTTTTGATTATCATCTACCGGCCGAACGATTTTCCCTCATCGGCCCCCAATCCTATCAAGTTCAAGCATAAATCACACCATGTGGTGTTCTAGAATTTCAACGTTCAAAAATAGTAAGCGCCATTCTAGATCATGTTTAAATGTGTGTGTGATTAAACTCCAATATACAACTATCCATTGATTAGATGGGATTATCCCTCAATATAGTTCCTGACTAAAACCTTTAAGGTATAGGGAATCCATATGCCTGACCGGGGATCTATTTTCCACTAATGTAGGCTCGGAGGTTCAAAAAGATCAATAGGGCTTGGATCGGTTTTGGTTTAATGGCCACGGGTATATCGAAAATACAAAACAGGTTAATCGTCTTTAATGGGACAATACCGGTTAATGGGACAATACCGGAGGCATATGCTTGGCTCTTTCTCACTCTCGAAACCCAATAGATATAATTGAAACAACCCTGAACATAAATTTACGAACTTTGTACTCACTTGTCAAAAAGAAATGGATTTTTTATTTTTTTAACACACCCCAAACTCATTCGAATTTCTACAATTTAAGGAGTGTGCAAAAAATGATTAAGTAACACACCCCTAAACGTATTCGAATTTCTATAGTTTTAGGAGTGTGCAAAAATGATTAAGAAAATGACAAGTGAATACACTAATACCAAACCAATACGAAGTTCGCCCTAAACCCAACCGCTCACATCAGGTAGCATATATGAATGCTAACTTGATTAACTCAAATGTACCTTTAATTCGGCGATATGGGTTTGGACAAAAATCATCTGGCCAGGGAATTTGTTCAAATGTTCTGAATTGAATTGACATTTAGGCTTTGATAGGGTAACGAGGGATAATGATATTGCATGGTACGCTTCAAAAGGCTCAAGCGATCAAATGAATACCTAAATCATATCTCCTAAACAACCTCGCTTAGGATTTTGCCTCGAATTTTTCCCAAATCAAGTTCTAGAATCCTATTGTCATGAATTTGAGTGAAGGATAATCATTTTCAATTCAATTAGATAGTGCTATATTGAGTTTACGTGCTCGTGCATTTAGGATCTACAATAACTTTTACTAAGACGATACTTTAAGCACACAGAACGCACATGAATGAGCTTTACGCTCGACCTCAATAAACAATCTGGGGACAGACTCATCATCGGGTAAAGGCCTAGATGACATCAAAATTTAGCACAAAACAACAACTAAACTAAACAAGCATGCACACGTAAAACGAAACATAAACTACAAGTAAACATGTAATACTATACTAACACATCACACCCGACTTAAACAGGCAATGATCACAACAACCCTATCAGCGATCCCAATGACAGTTTATAGCATGATAATGAAGACAAGGGTTTAGACAGATACCTGGAAGGCGAGAGAATCTCGCCTCTGACTCAAATCGGCTGTGACGGATCTAATTTATTTTTCCTTGGGTTGCCTCCCAAGAAGCGCTTGGTTTAAGGTCGTCATCCCGACACATTCAGAACGCCTTCAAGCTTAGCGGGATATTGCTTTGTTCGACTTGATCTTTCAACGACAAGTCTCATTGGCTTATGTGCGTGGCCACGCACTATAAACGGTTTGGAATCTCGTTGAAAAAGATGCATCAATACTTGTCGATCTAACATCGCCAAGTACCCAGCATAAGAAATATAAAAACGAAACTACAAAGAAAAATTATATACACTAAAAAATGCCTAAATTAAAATCAAGTTATTTACTCACAATTTCAACAATAATCTAAAACATAATCCCCGGCAATCGTTACCAAAAACTTTGTGGTGATCGTCGAAAACTGAATTCGATAAACCAATCCTCCGTAACGACGCCAAAAATTTGGTGGCCGCAATTACGCGTCTCCACTTTCATTGCAAGCGTAGAGGTCAAGTTTTAGTATAATGGACCTTTCGGTCAGGTATCGTATCTACAGAGATTGATTGAGATTACTATCGAGTACCGCGATTGTCATAATTTAACTTTATCTAAGAGCTAAAAATGTATTTAATTATTAATTAATACTAAACTAAAATACTAATTAAGTTAACTATACAATAAATACTATATTGAGATTGTTTAGGGGAGTAGATTGCCTAGGGATTAACTTTATTTACTTAAATGCGTTTGATTTCGTTTTAGTTAACATTAACGGCGTTCGGCGTATCCGACAATCTCAGTTTATAAACTCACTTGCCACTTTTTCCGAGTGTAAGGCGAGTGAATACATGACACAACATGGAAGGATAGATCAGCTTGATGAAAAAAATTAGCTCGGTCAGACACCTTGTGGCTTCCGATAGAAGTTTGACCGACACATTGACTGGTTGTGTGACGCGTGGCTGATGGCGACGGTTCAACTTCTTGGCTGGCCCCTCTATAAATAAACACTTCATTGTTGCACATTTTTTCACGAGAGTAGCATGAAAGCTCCACCCGACCTCTGAGCATGATACTCCTCTTTTTATTCTTTTTTTTTTTTTCCATTTGTGTGTTCTCTGTTTGAGTCCTATTCGTCGGGGTACAACCATTCTGGGTCTAAAGAGACTGTGGCTGTACCCCAGGTTAAACAGATCGAGCTCAGCTCGTCTGCGACCAAGGTTGATGAGGCGGAGGTGCTTTTGACATCTGAGCCGACTGGTGAGCCAGAGGTCATCATTTAATGGACAACCTCATTTTCTAAAGGGGCCCACAGGTAGGAGTGAAGCGGGCTCATGTAGGGGCCCTACGAATAGGGAGGGCGTGGCCTCCCAAGAGGCAGAAGCCCAACTATCTACGTCGGGCCGTACCCCCTAGGCCAGTTCGACTTCTCGTTGATTGATCTATGAGGTTTCTCTAGAGGCCTAGGTCTGGAAGGTGTAAACCAACCTGACAGAGAAGAAGGGTACCATAACCCAAGTTTAGGGTAGTCGCAAACCCGCTTTAATACCACATTTTACGACCCGATTTTCCAGGCGCCACTTGATTTATCCTATAGAGAATTTTAACCCAAATATTGCACCATATATAAATAAATTAGTATTATTTCAGCTCTGATCCCGATTTTCCAGGGCTGCCATGCGACTTCTCCTGTTAGAGAATTTGCACTAAAACCGAATATCTCATATTTCATTTCTTCACAAATCGAAGAAATTAATAATAATTATTAATAATATAGCCATTAATTATTAATGGTTAAGCTTATCGAATTCTCAAACCCTTGGTTGTCAACTGTTTCTAATTGCACGATCTCTTGATTTTGGCTGCTGCACCAACATAATAGATGAACTTCAATAAGTTATAAAGGGTATTCAATGGTGCATTGATCATAGGTATGTAAATATTATTATTGAAATGGATTCTCAAGTTAAATGTTACAATAATAGTGATTATTTTCATTATCGATTTATCGAGTCGATTTTTACAACGGAAAATAATAAATACAACTATTACGAATCAAATAGAATTTCAAATAAAATTCCCGATGCCGTTTCTCTCTCACCAGCATTGCAATCAAAACTGTGGGGTTGTGAGCTAATGCTCGGTAGAATTTCAATCCCCCTTAATACGTGTATCTAATTAAATTCCAAATAAACACATAAACGTATATCTCACATAATTTTTATATATCACGTGATCACAAATCTCATGCAAAACAACAATTATAGCCGTAATAACATAATTAACTCAATACATGAGAAGATTAAATACATATATTAGAAGAGTTTGAAATTTTACCTGAAATTTGAACCGAAATATATTTCTTGCATACAAACATTCAATATAAACCTCTAACTTTTCTATATATGTGCATGTGTGTATATATATATATATATCCGAATAAATTAATTACTTAACAAGTAAGAAAATTATTTTATTATTTTTATTATTATAAACACATCCACACATGTAACACTTACACTTTACACACAAATGTGTTGTCACATAATTGTAATATATAATTTTATATAATATCTATATTTACATAAAATATCTTCTTAACATAAAGAAAATATTAATTATATTACAAAACTCTTAAAAATATATTTTAATTTTCACAATAATATCAAAACTTTCAAAAGACATTATAAAATTAAAATTTAACCCCCAAAGATTATCAAATATTATTTATACCATAAATTTACAATATAATCCCAAAAATATTAACTAATATAAATAATATTTTAGATAATATAAATTTCCGGGGGTATTAGAATCTACCTCCCCTAAATAAATTTCGTCTTCCAAATTTTGTTCAAAATAATAATAATAATTCAGCATCGTATCATATGGTCATGTTAGTTATAACGAAAAGTCACCACTACGCTTTTGCTGTGTTATTCTGATATAAATAACAATAGTTTCTATATAAAGTTTTTCAAGAAAATCTCAACAATTATCCTACACTTTGACTCTCCCTATCGCTAGTTATGGATCAATACCTATCTAAATATTTTACCGGTGCACTGTCTTTATAATACGAAAACCATTTATAGATCAAGTTTTTATTTTTTATTTTATCAAATTTCATTTTTTTCCAGCAAAATATAACCACTCATTTGTCAATATCAAAATTTCAACTAAATATCATCATGATAAAACAATTGAATTTAAATCAACTGGTCAATGCATGTTTATATAATAAAATACCATATTTTTTTACTAGTCATATGATCGTTTTACCGTACGATCGGAAGTTATCATATCCACCATGCAGGACTTGCCTGACAGGTAATAACATATATACACCCTGCAGGACTTGCCTGATAGGTAACAACATATATAATATATCCACCTTGCAGGACTTGGTTAACAAGTAACAACATATATCCACCCCGCAGGACTTGTCTGACGGGTAACAACATATATCCACCCTGCAGGACTTGCCTGACAGGTAATAACATATATACACCCTGCATGACTTGCCTGATAGGTAACAACATATATAATATATCCACCTTACAGGACTTACTTAACAAGTAACAACATATATCCACCCTGCAGGATTTGTCTGACGGGTAACAACATATATCCACCCTGCAGGACTTGCCTGACAGGTAACAACATATATAATATATCCACCCTGTAGGACTTGCCTTATAGGTAACAACATATATTCACCCTTTAAGACTTGTCTGACAGGTAACAACATATATAATATATCCACCTTACAGGACTTGCTTGACAGGTAACAACATATATAATACATCTATTCTGCTAGACTTACCTGACAGGTAACTATGACATAGTAGGATAATAAAAATCAATCTCCATTTTAAAAAAAAAAATCTTGATCCATTATTCATCGTAAAACTGTCCATTTCATCAACATTATTTTCCACAATTTAATACGAAAATATAATTTTACAATTTATATAGAAGACAATAACCACCTTTAAATTGCCCATTTCAATAATTTATCCTACGGTCCACGATTAACACGACACTCACCAAGACTTATTAATTTACTATTGGTAAGTTGCATTAATCAAACACCACCGAAGATTTTAATATGTTCAAATTGAAACTGTAGAGACCAAAGTGAAATAATGGTAGCAACATATAGGTGCAAAATGTGAAACCACCCAAAACATAACGGAGACGTCAATGCATGCAAATATAGATCAAACAATTAACTGAAAAAATAGAATTTAAATTGGGTAGGCATGGATTTAGAGCATCAAATAAAGGTTGTATTGCACAATCATTTAATCCAAATTAAATCGTGCAAAGTAAACGATCAGGAGAAAAATAATACGAATTTCAGTCTTATAATACCACTTTCACATAATTTTTATTTATTATTTATTTATTTTTTTCGAAACCCATAGATCATACAAAGTAACAAAAAAAATTTAACAACAACAGTGACATACATAACTATCCGTTTGCAAAATAAGCAATGTATTCAATTAAAACTATAGGGACCTAAGTGAAATTTTGTTAAACTTCAAGTGCATAAAGTGTGAAGGCCTCCCAGGGCCACTACTTGATTTTTTCCTTGGAGAATTAGCACTAAAACTGAACGACCAATATTTTATTTAAAATAAATCTAAGAATTTTTATAAAGCGAAGGTGACAATTACAATTTTGTTACTCATTACTTAATATATGGCTTATTTTTAAATATCTCGCTCAAATATGTGTAATTACACATTTATTAAAAAATATGTGTAATTATTGATAAAATATTATTATTCTAAATATGTGTAATTATTATAAATAATAAAAATGGGTGTAACAATAATTCCATTTAGAATAATATATCACATATTTGTACTACTTTTGCAATATAATGCCATGTATGGCCCAAGCCTTTTACCATTATTATTTTTGATAATTTTATACTTGGGAAAATTATCAAATTATATTAATTGAACTACACAACAGAATAATTGCATTAATACCTAAATTTTCAATTTTATAAAAAACTGAGAAATATTACAAAATACGATGACGATAATTCTAATTATCCAATTTTCGAGTTGATTTTTTAACAGTAAACAATAAATACAATTTTTACGAATAGAAATTCGAATAAAATTCTTTGCACCGTTTTCTTCTTACTGACCCTACAATCAAAATTATGGGATTGCGAGTTAACGCTTAGTAAAATTTTAACCTCTCTAATACGTGTATCTAATTAATGCGACAAATAAAATACATAGGCATGTATCACATATAATTTTCATATAATCATAATTATTTCATATAATTTAATTGTTAAAATTCAATAATAATAATGACATAAATCACACAATACGAAAATTGAATACATATATTAAAAAAGTTAGAAATTCTACTAAAAATTCAAAGTTGAAACTCGAACCAGAATATATTTCTTGCATATAAACATTCAATATAAAACTGTAACTTTTCTATATATATTTATATATATGTGTGTGTGTGTGTGTGTATATCCGAATAAATTAATTACTTAACAAGTAATAAAATAGCATTATTATTATTATTATTATTATTATTATTATTATTATTATAAACACACCCACACGTGTAACACTTACACTCAACACACAAATGTGTTGTCACATAACTATAATATATAGTAGCTGTAATGACCCAATTTTCTCGGGCCGTCACTAGGTTTCTTTTAAGGAAAAATAGAGCCAAAAGACAAATCACTCCATCACCACGCTTCCTCTGCACAACTCTGATATAATAATAATAATAATAATAATAATAATATATTTTTACAATTTAAAATTTTAGCTTTTTATACAAAATCGTCTATTTTGTAACAAAATTTCAAAAATATTTCTACCACTCATTCCCAACAACTGTTCGGACAGCCTCTAAAATAAAATTCACTACCTCCTCTGACTCTATCTAGAGCCAATAATGGACCCCTCTATAGTTTCATATCTGAGACCAAATATTTTATCGGTGTATTGTCTTCATAATATAAAAATAATTTATATGGATCAAACGTAATTATCAAATACCACTTTTCAAACATAATAAAAATATAACCGCACGCTGAGTCGAGATAACATTCCACAGCTATCATTATAATAAGATAATGTATTTAGATCAACCAGTCAAATAATTTTGATATATAATAAAATACCGTACACATATTTTCCTACTAATCATAGGATAATTTCACCTCATGATCAGGAGTTACGATAATATCATAACCTGTATAATTGTGCTATCTAAGGTGGCTATCAGTGACAGGATCAATTAATATCTCCAGTGGTAGGAGCAACCACCTTGTAGAATTTGCCTGACAGGTAATAACATATATTCACCCTGTAGTACTTGCTTGACAGGTAACAACATATATTCACCCTGCAGGATTTGTCTGATAGATAATAATATATATAATATATCCACCCTGCAGGACTTGCCTAACAGGTAACTATGACATAGTAAGATAATAAAAATTAATCTCCACATTTAAAAAAAAAAAAAAATCTTAATCCATTAATCATCGTAAATCTGTCTATTTCTTCAACACTTTTCCCCCCCTACAATTTAATATGAAAATATAATTTTACAATTTATATAGAAGACAGTAATCACCTTTAAATTGGTCATTGCAATAATTTATTTTATGATCCACGACTAATACGACACTCACTAAGACTTATTTAACTTACTATTGGTAATTTGCATTAATCAAACGTCACCTAAGATGTTAATATGTTCAAATTAAAACTGTAGAAACCAAAGTGAAATAATGGTAGCAATACATAGGTGCAAAGTGTCAAACCACCCAAAACATAATGAAGATGTCAGTGCATGCAAATATGAACACACAAATTAATTGAAAGGAAAAAGTACGATTTAGATCTTCTAACTATTGACACATTTCTAAGTGGTCCCTCTAAGTTTAAACATTTCATTTTAAACCCTTTACGTATCATAACGTTTCAAATTCGTCCCTCCGTTAGAGATGCCGTTAAAATTAACAGAATCTCAGGGATAAAATGGTCTTTTTACGTTTTTTTAATTTTTTAATCATTTTTAATTAATTTTTTTTTTAATTTTTTTTCTCTCTCTTCCTCCCCTTCTTCTCTCTCTCCCGCCACCTTCCTCTCCTTCTCTCTCTTCCTCCCCTTCCCCTCTCTCCCTCCTACCCCACCCCACCCCCTGTTATGGGGGGTGGTTGCACCCCTCGAAACAAGGGGTGAGTTCACCCCCTGTTGCAGGGGGTGGGGTGGGGTGGGGTAGGAGGGAGAGAGGGGAAGGGGAAGAAGAGGGAGAGGGAGAGGGAGGTGGCGGGGAGAAGGAAGGAGGGAGAGGGAGAGGGAGGTGGCGAGAGAGAGAGAGGAAGGGGAGGAAGAGAGAGAAAAAAAATAAATTAAAAATGATTAAAAAATTAAAAAAACGTGAAAAGAATATTTTGCCCCTGAGATTCTGTTAGTTTTAACGGCATCTCTGACGGAGGGACGAATTTGAAACGTTATGATACGTAGAGGGTTTAAAATGAAACGTTTAAACTTAGATGGACCACTTAGAAATGTGTCAATAGTTAAAGGGTCTAAATCGTACTTTTTCCTAATTGAAATAATGAAATTCAAATTGGGTAAACATGGATTTAGAGCACCTAATAAAGGTTGTATTATACAATCATTTAATCCAAGTCAAATCATGCAAAGTAAACCATCATGAGAAAAATAATGCGAATTTCAGTATTAAAATACCACTTTTCACATAATTTTTATTTTTTATTTATTTTTGAAACCCATAGATCATACAAAATAGCAAAAACAATTAACAACAACGCTGACATACATAACTATTTGTTTACAAAGTAAGTAATGTATTCAATTAAAACTACAGGGACCTAAGTGAAATGTTGTCAAACTTCAAGTGCATAAAGTGTCAAGACCTCCACAAGTTTTAAGAGCAAATTTCAAATTTCAATGAACTCGAAACAATTTTTTTTTTTATGAATTAATTATTCGAAATTATATATATATATATATATATATATATATATATATATATATAATTTCACTTATTATTTATATTTAAGCATTATTTCATTTATTATGTGTAATTGGTACCATAACCCAAGCTTAAGGTAGTTGCAAACCCGCGCTAATACCACCTTTTACGACCTGATTTCCCAGAGCGCCACTTGATTTCTCCTACAAAGAATTGTACCCCAAATATTTTACAATTTATAAATAAATTAGTATTAATTCAGCTCCAATCCCGGTTTCATAGGACTGCCACACGGTTTCTTCCGTTGGAGAATTTTCACTAAAACCAAATATCTCATATTTCATTTATTTACAAATTAGAGAAATTAATAATAATTATTAATAATATAACCATTAATTATTAATGGTTAAGCTTATCAAATTATCATACCCTTGGCCGTCAACTGTTTCTAATTGCATGATCTCTTGATTTTGACTGCTGCACCAACATAATAGCTAAACTTTAATCAGTTATTAAAGTTATTCAATGGTGCATTGATCAGAGATATGTAAATATTATTATTGAAATGGATTCTCAAGTTAAATGTTACACCAACAGTGATTATTTTAATTATCGATTTATCGAGTTGATTTTACAACAGTAAATAATAAATACAACTATTACAAATCTAGAATTTCAAATAAAATTTCTGACGCTGTTTCATTCTCACCAGCTCTGCAATTAAAATTGTGGGGTTGTGAGCCAACACTAAGTAGAATTTCAACCCCCCTAATACGTGTATCTAATTAAATTCTAAATAAACACATAAATATATATCTCACATAATTTTTACATAACACGTGATCACAAATCTCAAGCAAAACGAAAATTATAGCCGTAATAACATAATTCACCCAAGATATGGGAAGATTAAATACATATATTAGAAGTGTTTGAAATTGTACCTGAAATTCGAGTCGAAATCCGAATCGAAATATATTTCTTACATACAAACATTCAATATAAACCTGTAACTTTTATATATATATATGTGTGTGTGTGTGTGTGTGTGTGTGTGTGTGTGTATATATATATATATATATATATATATATGAATAAGTTAATTACTTAACAGGTAAGGAAATTGTGTTATTATTATTATCATTATTATATTATAAACACACCCACACGTGTAACACTTACACTCAACACACAAATGTGTTATCACATAACTATAATATATAATTTTATATAATATCTATGTTTACATAAAATACCCTCTTAACATAAAGAAAATATTAATTACTGTGATGAGCATGGTTATGCTCATAATTTCTCTGCACCGAGATCACCAGAACAAAATGGCGTAGTAGAAAGGAAAAACAAGATGCTTCAAGAGATGGCCAGAACGATGCTTAATGAAAATCATTTACCTACCTACTTCTAGGCTGAAGAAGTTCAGCTTTCCATGTAGTGAATTGGGTATCAGTTCGTAAAAGGTTAACCAAACTCCATAAGAAATTTGGAATGGTAAGACTCCTAACTGTTGGCCCAGTGAGCTACCTAAGAAGGGGGGTGAATTGGATAATATTAAAAATTATCAAAATAATAACACTTCAAAAATCAAACAATTAATTTTATTCTAAAATTAATTATTATCTTTATAGCAGTAGATAAGTGTAATAAACTTTAGGTGCACACCCAAACAACACAAGATAAAATAAAGAAATAAGCAATGCAGTACACACCGATATATCCTGGTTCATCAACTTACTCTTGACTAATCCACTTCCCCGAGTCCCACGGAGATTCGTACTCACTAAACTCAAGATTCTTTTACAGGAAAAAACTAAACTTCACAATGATTCTTTTCACAGGCTCAGAATCAATCTTTACAAATTCTTTTTTCTAGGCTCAAGAATAACCTCTACTTTTTACAGGCTCAAGAATAACTTAATTCTATTTTAGGGAGAATCATAACCTAATTCTTTTTATACCTTAGGCTCAAGAATCAAAACCTCACAAAAACGCTCCAACTATCATTTTCTCAGGTAAGGATGAAACCTTTACAAATCACTCACAATTAATTCTATAAAGGAAGAATTAACACCTGGAACAGATTGAAACCAAGCTACCCCTGATTAAACATTCCTAATAGTATTTAATCCGCACACAACTCACCAATTACAAAAATTGATAAGTTCTTTCCACTCGGAGCTTCTACTACCTCAGATTAATTAATACTCAATTAATGTCCCGATACTAGTGATAGAAATAAAGTGAGAAAACAAAATCTGATTATAATAAAGAATGCGGGTAGCACAATTAAGCACGTAATCAGATTAACACACAAATCTTTTTAAAATATTTTTATACTTTTAAAGTTCAAAAACAATTTCTCAAAAAGATCAATTCACCAAACAAGTAATAATAATCAATTACTCTATTAAAGAATAAGCTTAGAATGATCTTACTAGGAAAACACCAATGGATTGTAAAACAGATCGCTAGACAGCTCAGATTGGTGACGCCAAATAAATTAGCGCTTTAACTTAAGAACTTTAACTACAAAATAATCTCATAACATTTTTCAGTATAATATCAAAATGATAACTCTTAGAAAAGCTTAGGAACTGAATAGTTCTTGATATTGTGTGTATCTTTTGTGAAATCTGTAGGTCTTTTTTAATAGCTCTCAAACTAGATCTCCAACGGTTAGTTTTCTAACATTATGTCAATAAATGACACATATAAACCTCATATATCATATAGATTTATAACAACTATATTTAACCAACAATATAACTTCTAAAACTATCAATTTAGTCCCCAAAATAATTTGTTTTTAATCAATGAAAGTATAGAAAGAATTATATTTAAATATATGGACTAAATCGTAAGATCAAAATAAATCCCGTAAATCTCTCCCATATTTTAGGCCCAAAATATTCTCCACCAAAAAAACAATATTTAAACTCAAAATTCGCAGGTTTAAATATAGGAATATCAAAGACGTCTTATAATAATTACTTTCCAAATATTATGTCATTAAATGACACCCTAAGACCTCATACATTATATATAATAAAAATAGATATTTTTCATTTAAAAATATTCTTGAAAAATCTCATTTTTGTCTTTAAACATTTTTAAATCGAAATTCATCAAAATAGAAAGTATTAAAACACTTTAATTAAAAGAACATTTAATTAAATAAACCAAATTAATAGAGATAATAAAATATATAGATCATATCTCAATTAAATATAGATCCCTAGAATATCTCAATCAGGTAAGCCAAAAACGGCTAGTTTTGGATCAAATCTCAAAATTCCACCAAATCTAAAACAGACATGTTAGTCGACCGACCAAGGTTTGTCTGTCGACCGCTTGATTCAGGATACTAGCCAAGCCAAAATTCTTTCGCCCATCGGTCGACCGCCCTATTGACTTATAGATCCAGAGAGTTTATATTCAATCACAGGTTGACCTACCTACTGACCGAGAGATATAGAGAGTTTTCCTTCTTTATTCCAGTCGACTTACCTGTTTACTTATGGATGCTGGATCACTTTTCTAAACTCGTTTTTAATTCATTCTCATTGGTGTTTTCGTCCCTTTAACCAATTTCTTTTATTGGTTAGCTCTACTAAATACTTAAATTCAATTTTATTTAATTATAAATATTTATTTTTCAATTACACACAGGAGCAAATTATTTATATAATTGGAATCCTATTAAAAATACACATATTTATAAAAATCATTTAAAAAACTTTTTGTGTCATGTGTGATCCTAATTGGGATACATTAAGAGTAAAAATTAACATGAGTTGTTTTCCCTTAGATTCTTCAAAATCGTTGGTCTCTTAATGTATATCGTCTTTGTCAGTCTCTTTAACATGCATTCATTTCTTGTCATCATATCTTCATCATTAGAATTAATAAACTTAAACACTTAATCAAACCGTTAGTTTCACAAAAAACATCAACATTTAATTGTTAATCAAAATCTTAGGATCAACACTAACATTTCATACTTTAAAGTATTTGGGTATAAATACTTCATTTTGAATGATAAGGATAATCTAGATAAATTTGATACTAAATCTGATTATGGTATTTTCTTTGGATATGCTACTAATAGTAAGGCTTATAAAGTTTATAATAAATGTACGTTAGTAGTTGAGGAGTCTATGCATGATATATTTGAGAAAGCTGATCCATTTTTATCGAGAAAGATTTTGGATGATGATGATGCAGGTATTTCAAATAACCGAAACCAAGGTGATAATGTGATAAAGGATTCTCAAAAAGAGGAGAAGGCTAAGGAAGAGGATTCGACATTACCACGAGTTATAAAGACAGTACCAGGACATTCGGTAAAAAAAATCATCGGTAATTTCGAAAGAGGTAGAAGTACTCCTTCCTCCTTTAGAGATATAATAAATCTTGTTTTCTTATCTCAAATTGAGCCTAACAATGTGAATGAGGTGTTAACTAATGAATCTTGGATTTCCACAATGCAAGATGAGTTAGTTCAATTTGAGTGGAACAAAGTGTGGTGTCTAATTCCTAGACCGAATTTTCATCCTGTTATTGGTACTAATAGGTTTTTTGAAATAAAAAGGATTAATCTGGCATGGTAATTAGAAACAAAACAAGATAAGTAGTACAAGGATATAATCAATAGGAATAAATTGATTATGATGAAACCTATGCTTCTGTGGTTAGATTAGAAGCTATTAGAATGCTACTCGCTTTTGTATGCTCACATAATTGTAAGTTATATCAAATGGATGTCAAGAGTTCATTTCTAAATGGCTTTCTAGCAGAAGAAATTTATGTGGAACAACCCCCGGGATTTGAAAGTGATAAATTTCTCAATCATGTATTTAAACTTCGTAAGGCTTTGTATAGGCTCAAACAAGTTCCTAGAGCTTGGTATGAGAGACTTAGCCGATATTTGATCGAAAATGGTTTTCGAATGGGTATTTGTGATATAACTCTATTTGTTGAGCAACCTAATTCTGATGTTGACGATATTATTTTTGGATCTACTAATGAGGATCTTTGCCAAGAGTTTGCCAAGATAATGCAGGTTGAATTTGAGATGAGCATGATGGGAGAGTTGAATTTCTTTCTTGGGTTGCAAATTAAGAAAATCAAAGAAGGAATATTTATAAACCAAGCTAAATAAACCAATGAGCTATTAAAAAAATATGGTTTGGATGGCGCTAAAGAGTACAAGACTCCCATAGAAACAGCTACCAAGATAGACAAAGATGATACGGGTAAAAGCGTTAATGAAAAAATGTATCGAGATATGATTGGTAGCTTGTTGTACTTAACTGATAGTAAACCTGACATTATGTATAGCGTTTGGTTATGTGCCAGATTTCAGTCTTGTCCTAAAGAATCGCACTTGACTGCGATTAAGAGAATTTTTCGCTATTTAAAGGGAACGACTGGCCTAGGATTATGGTATCCTAGGGGGAGTGATTTTAAATTAATAAGTTACTCCGACGTTGATTTTGCAGGTTACAAAGTTGAGCGAAAAAGCACAAGTGGGTTATGTCATTTGTTAGGACATGCCTTGGTTTCTTGGTCAAGTAAGAAACATAATTCGATAGCCTTATCCACTACTGAGGCTGAGTATATGGCAGCTGGTAACTGTTGCGCTCAAATTTTGTATATTAAGCAATAGTTAAATGATTTTGGAATATGTAAAGAGGATGTCTCGATTTCTTGTGATAATAAAAGTGCTATTTGTCTAAAAATCCTGCACAATACTCATGAACTAAGCACATAGAGATTAGACATCACTTTATTCATGATCAAATTCAGAACATGGACGTTTTTATTGAATATATTAATACCTTCGACCATCTTACTGATATCTTTACCAAACCTTTAGCGGAAGATCAGTTTGTGAAAATCATTCGTGGTTTGGGTATGTCTAGGCATAACAATGCTTGCCTAGAGTAGTAGTTATTTGTGGTTCCCCTTCCCCACTTTTTGAGATGACAAAGGGAGAGAATGTGTATTGATGTTTTGTTGAATATCTTAAAGATGAGACCATAGTTTGCCTTTATGCAGGGGGAGTTTGAATTATTTATTATTTTGACAATATTTGTTGATAATTCTTTATGGTTGTGCTTTAATGATTTAAAAACCTATCCTCAGATTTAGGAGGAGTGTGGTTACATATTAATTTGACAAAAGTATCAAAGTTAATTGTCATCATAAAAAATGAGGAGATTGTTGATCCTAAGATTTTGATGGACAATTAAATGTTGATGTTTTTGATGGAACTAACGGATTTATTGAGTATTTCAGTTTATAAATTCTATTGAAGATATTATCATGAATAATTTGAGATGAATGCTAAATAGATGCCAAAGAGACTGATAAAGATGATGGATATTAAGAGACCGAAGACTTTGAAGAACCTAGGGGAAAACAACTCAGGTTAAATTTTTACTCTTAATGTATCCCGATTGGGATCACACACGACACAAAATATTTTTACAATTGTGTGTGTTTTTAATAGAATCCTAATTAGTTAACGTACTTACTCTTATGTGAAATTGAAGAAGAAATATTGATTTAAGAAAGGTTTGATTAAAATTGAATTTAAGTCTTAGTAGAGTTAACCGAGAAAACAAATCGGTTAAAGTAGCAAAAACTTTAAAGAAATTGAATTGAAAAATAAAATAAGAAAGGAGTACAACAAGATTGGTCGACCTACCTAGAGGGATCGGTCAATCGATGAGAAGGTGCTGGAATTATACAGTCTCTGAATCGACAGGTCGATTTATGGTGTTTGATCGGTTGACCTATGGGAATTAGTTGAACTCTCTAAATCCTACGGTCGACAGCTACGTTGACTTATGATCAAAAGAGGAACTCTTTGAATCGTTAAGTCAATAGACAAAGTTGAGAGGTTAACTTGAGAAACTTTCTGTATCGTCTGCTCGGCAAACGAAGAAGTGGAGGTCGACCTATGGGCAAGATATTTTTGACTTGGGCTACATCCTGAATTGAGCGGTCGACCTACGCCTTCTGGTCGGTCAACCGACGGTCAGTTTTAGGATTCAAAGATTTCATGGTTTTAATCCAAAAAGTAACCATCACTAGCCGTTTTATGGTTAGGATATGAGAGATATCTTAGGGATCTAATGGAATTTAATATATATAGTTGATATTTTACTATCCCTATAGATATGGTTCAAGTATTTTGATTATTTCTCAATTTGGTTCATGTAATTCTTTTTATCCTATCTAATTGAGTTTGAGAAAATGTTTAAGGGACTGAATTGAACATTTTAAGAGTTATAATTGAGTAAATTACACCAGGATTAAGTCATAATGGTATAAGGAGTCTATTAGAGTAATTATTTGTCATGATCTATGGGAACTAGCAATTGGAGGGCTTGTTCTAATTCCATCTAAATAGACCTGCGTTTTTTAGGTTTCAATAATCCCAACCATTCATATCTTAAGAGCGATTTAATTTTTGTGCTTTCTAATAGGGTTGGTCATGGGCTGGGCTCTGGGTAGGGTATTACAAAAATATACCAGGACCTAACCCGGCCTGGCCCTAAGATCGGGCTTTATTTTCATTCTCAAGCCCGACCCTATCAAAATAATGAGGGCCCAAGCACAGCCCTCGGGCCGGCTCGACTCTATAATTTTTTTAAAAAAAATTTAAAAATTAAACATAAACAAAAACACCAGGCCATTTATTTCTACCAAAAAAAAAAAATGATTCCCTATCGCCGAACAAATGTAGGTTGGGTTCGGGTCGGCCCTATAAATTTTAGCCTAGTCCAAGCCCGGCCCTAGATTTAGTTGGGACTCAAAACTTGAGCCCAAACCCTGTCCATAGGCTCAAAGCTTGTTCCTAAGCCCTAAAAATATAGGGCCGGGCTGGGCGGGCTTAGCGGGCCCCCAAGCCCATGACCATCCTTACTTTCTAAGAGTGATCATTCTGAAATCATACTGGGTGAATTGTGAGAAGTATTCTTGAGAAGTGTTCTTAAGAAATACTGTTGTGGATTATTGATACTGTTGACTTGAAGTTTCATTACTAATCATTCTTTATTCAGTGGATTCCTAGTGAGATCGTTCCAAATTTTTGCTATTAACTGTTGTGTGATATTATTGTTTAATACTTGGAATTTTGAGCTTTGAAATCATTTTTCTGAATTTTAAATTGAAAATTATTTTTGAAATGATTTTTTTAGAAAATCTGATTACGTGCTAAATTTCTTGTTACCCGTTTTGTTAAAATCAGATTTTAAAATTCTCATTGTATTTTTATATCTAGTATTGGGATATTAATTGAGTTCAAATTAATCTGGGGTGGTAGAAGCTCCAAATGGGAAAAAGACTTATCAATTTTGTAATTGGTGAGATGTGTGTTAGATTAGATACTATTGGGAGTATCTAATCAAATGGTAGCTTGTTTCAATCTCTTCCGGTAAAGAGATTGAGGTTTGATATTTGCCTAGAGTACAAAAAGATTAGATGTTAATTCTTTCTGAATAGAATTAATTTTGAGTGAATTTATAACGGTTCATTTCTTACTGGGTAAAAGGACATTTGGAGTGATTTTTGTGTGAGGTTTAATTCTTAGTCTAAGTATAAAAGAATTAGGTTAATTTTTAGCTTGAGAAAAAGATAGGATCATTCCTGAGCTTGTGAAAAAGAATTGAAAATGTTGATTTTGAGCCTGTGAAAAGAATCATTTTGTAAGGGTTTGGTTCCTACCTGGTTAAAGGAATCATAGTAATTGGTGGGTGCGAATCTCCGTGGAGCTCGGAAGATTAGATTAGCCAAGAATAGCTTGGTGAACCAATACAAATTTTTGGTGTGCTGCTTTATTTAATTTATTTATATTTTGTTATTTGGTGTGCACTTAGTTGAAAATACTTATCCGCTGCTATAAAGATAATAATTAATTTAGGGTAAAATTAATTATTTGATTTTTGAAGTATTATTATTTGGATTAAATTTTTTATCCATCCAATTTAACCCCCTCTTGGGTAGTTCACTGGGCCAACATAATTCCAAAAATATTAACTTATATAAAATAATATTTTAGATAATATAAATTTTTGGGGTATTATATTTTCATCCCAGTGTTTGTTACATTTTTCTCCCCGGTCAATTCATCTGAGTTGCCTTCATTTTGCTTTTTCAATTTCGAAGTAATATGAGCCGAGCCCGGAGAGTCTAGCATAGAGAGATTAGATCTTCAGTACCTTATTCTGTGACATTGGTGCCCTTATCACGTCGTGCTTGTACGACCTTTATTTTTGGAGCGACCCATCCTTGCCAGCGGAGACCTTGAAGGAGAGCTCTAGGAATAGTATCTCCACCATTGCTTGTTAGTTTACCTTCGCTTGCACTTCTCCTCTGTTGATTGATGCTTATCGACTTTTTTTCCTTGCAGTCATGGACATCGAGATGCTAGTGCGGTTGGCAGCACAAGATGTCAACGAGGGGGTCGAGACCAACCAGCCGGCCTAGGAGAGGAAGATAGCCCTAGCCGCTCAGGTAAGGTTGGTTCCTACCACTCTTGCGACCAGGTCGGCACTTCAGGCGGGCCATGCCAGGTTGGAGAAATCGGTAGGACGGCGGCTCCAAGGAGGCTCGCGACCTTGGCCACGGCCAGGCTGGCTGCGATCCCGGTAGATGTAGAGAGCCCGGTTCTTGTGGAGAGGAGAGACAAAGGGAAACAAAAAGTGGGAACATCCAAGGCGATGGCCAAATAGCAAAAGAGGAGCTGTGCTGAGGCTCAACAGAGACAGGAGGAGTCCCAGTAGGAGGAAGAGGAGGTGGCGCTATTTTCCATAACAACTGGGCTCTATAGTGACCGAGGCATCTTTGAAATGTCGGCCATTCTCTCGACTTTTATCCATCAGATCACTCCCCTGGTGGATCGGGCAAGATTCAGTGAAACATCCGACGACCGACTTGCTTCCGATCTCTACTGGTATCAGTTGTCGGTAAGTTGTCATCTCGGTAAGTGATAGGTGTAATTTACCTATCCATTTCCAAACCAAAATTGTTAGTTTTCGAGTATGTTTATTTCGTGTTAATACATTTTTATGTGTTTTTGTATAAATAAGGTGTTTGAGGTGAAAATGTATGAAAACGGATCAATAAGGATCAAATCAGATCAAGAAC
This sequence comes from Eucommia ulmoides, assembly GCA_016647705.1. Taxonomy (NCBI): domain Eukaryota; kingdom Viridiplantae; phylum Streptophyta; class Magnoliopsida; order Garryales; family Eucommiaceae; genus Eucommia; species Eucommia ulmoides. The sequence goes on from CM028326.1 coordinate 13,374,916, forward strand.
GGTGGAAGAATGGTGGGAAAACAAGCATAAGGGCAAAATTCATACCTGCAGCCCACCGCCGCGGCGTCCAGACCACCGCCGCAACAGTCAACATATAGAGAAAGGCCTAATATTTTTGAACTTCCATCGCCGCGGAGGTGAGATCCACCGCCGCGGAGGTGAGACCACCGCCGCGATGGTGAAACCACAGAAAGGCATCTACGCCCACTGCTGCGGTGAAGACACTGTCGATATGCCCACCGTCGCGGCGGTCACTCTGTATCAGAATTAAATATTTATTTAGATATTGTTTTTCCTATTTCTTCTCATCTCCTCTTCCATTCGGCTATTAGACCTCAAGGTATTAGAGGCATATTTTGAGAAGATTTTGGGGAGTTCATTCAAAACTGAAGGAGAAGAACACAAAGCGAAGAAGGAGAAACGATCTCAAAACGGTTTTAGCGTTAAATCTTCGAACTACGACTAGTTTCTCTCATTTATTTCTTTATTTCTTAACTTTGGAGTATGGTTTGAGCATGTTTAGATTATTATTCATTGTATATACGATTATGGCTGTTAGCTAAACATGGATTGTCTTAGGGATTAATAATATTTATGAAAATGTTGTTTGTTTGAGTTTGTGTTTCGTTAATGGTTGTTCTTTATAAATTCGATTGTGTTTATCGATTTGTCATGATTATTATGCTTGTTATGATATAGTGAGAAATTGGGATTTGACACTCAGGAGAGGGTAACCCCGAATTCGGATTAGGGTAAACACAACGCGACGATCCAATAACCCGTGAAGGAGTTGGAAAATGTGCAATCAATGACGTTGGGGCGAGATTCATGTGACCTAGCATCGTTAAGATGTTGATGGAGACTTATTCGTTAACGCAAAGTCACATATTTACTCGTCTTACACTCGAGAGAGGTGGCGAGTGAGTTTACAAATTGAGATTGTCTGATAAGTCGAACGTCATTAACGTAAACTAAAACGAAATCAAATGCATTTAAGTAAATGAAGTCAATCCCTAAGTAATCTACTCCCCTTAATCATCTCATAGTAATATTAGTATAATTTGATTAATTAACTTAGTATTAGTATTTATTAATTAAACACATTTTTATCGCCTAGATAAAATTAGGTTATGATAATTACGGTACTCAATAATAATCTCAACCAATCCCTATGAACACGATATCCTTACTCTCTCGATCTATACTAAAACTTGACCCGTACGCGTGCAGTGAGAGTGGCGTGCGTTTAATTATGTGCCACCAGTAAGATTTCTAGACTTCAACCGCAATCTTTTTTAATCTTCACCCTTTCCGACCATGCAGGCCTTCTATTCTTTAGTTGAGCTGGGTTTGCATTTTCATAGAACTAACGAGAAGTGCGAGAGGCTGGAGAAATAGAGGTCTGAACACATCGATAGGCTGAAGAGTACCTAAGGGAGCTGGATAGGCTCTGGGGCGAGAACGAGCAACTGTCGAAGAGGAATGAGGAGCTGACCAAGCAGGCCGAGGATGATCTGGAAAACGCCAATAGGGCCGAGCAGACTGCTCTCAACCAGCTTGAGGCGATGAGGAAAAGCTGGGTAGGTGAGCTGGAGTAGGCCCGAGTTGAAGCCATAGTGAATTGGAAGAATAGCCAGGAGTTCAAAGACCTGCGGGACCGGATTGGGAGGAGTTTGATCAAGCTAGAGTTCAAAGGAGCGGTCAACTCAGTTCGATGCTAGTTTCGAGATGTCGACCACACGAAGATCATGCTCAAGCCCTCTGTTGAAGACATCAAAGAGGCCCAGGCCAAGCAAGACGCTGAGCCGGGCAGATCCTTCAGGAGTGGGGGCAGATTGCGTAGATTGTTAGGAGGCAAGAGAGGCCGAGTATACACTTTGGAGGCCAGGGTAGTGCCACAACAGGGAGCGAAGGCCAGATCGGTCCGGATTCTTTCCAGTAGTAGGCTTTTATCATCCCAACCAACCAACAAAACTTCAAACCCTTTTTTTTTGTAGCCCTGTGAAGAGAGAGGGCTTGTAATTACGGGCAGAAGTCCCAATTTTTTTGTAACCACAAATTTCTTGATCAATGAGTAGAACTCTTCATTTTTCCCGATCGCGTTTTGTATGCTTCATTTTTCGAGTTCTAATTGTTTCACAGTTTTTGGCCAGTCAAGAGGGTACACTACTTACAAATGCAATCTAATAATCACCGTAAGTTGAAGAATGTGACCGACCTCAAATAATTCGAATAGTAAACCCTTTTAACCAGCTCGGGTAATTATGAGGTTTAACAACGGAGATGACCTCTAGAAGCCTGACTACCGTAAAGGAGAAACTGTACCGATCTGGTTAATTACGGACCCAACGTCTCCCTTCACCTCGGGTTACTTTTCTCGAGTGTCAAACTTCGTATTCTCAAACTAACCACAATCTCGCCTCTGAATGAAGTTGGTGATGATGGATTAGTTCATTCTGAAACTTGGGTTGCTTCTCAAGAAGTACTTAGTTTAATGTCCTCGGCCTGACATGGAGAAGGGCTCGTCAAAGATCGGCTTCCACCCGTAGTATGTGTCATATAACACAACATACGGGTCTTGATTTTGAACTCCCTCAAGCTTGGAAAGATTTGGATTTGATCAGATCATACTCTCAACTTGACTCAGCTCTAGATTTTGTGTTTGGTTGGCATGAATAAACAGAGCAAAAGGCTGTAGAAGACAATTGAGCCACATTGGATTCTCATAGACGTGATCTTCTTGGATCGGAGGCGGCATCAATATTTTGATTTCACGAGTTGAGGAATCACAATTGTTAACATGTGATTTTTTACTGGTAATCCACACTTGGGTTTTCTTCTCAGTAGGATAATCATTGTTGAACACACCCAAGTTCCTCCCGCTTGTATCTAGTTCGTTTTGGTGGCTTTTGATGAACATGGATTGGGTGTTTCTCAGTACCACCACTTCTGACTCAGCCTTAATACAACAGATAAGTTGACCGATTTGCGTCTGAAGAGACGTTACGGTCGCGTTGATTTCAGCGCAGGTCGTCTCAATATTGTCAAGACGATCCTCATTATTGTTGAGCCGGTCATTCATCTCCCTCCAGAAAGCCTGAGTCTCCCCTATAAATTTAGCGAACATTTCTTCTAAGGTGGAGGAACACTCCTCTTGTTGGTCCGGGATGTCAATCCATGGTGCCGAAACGATAGAACTGTCCCCCAAGAATTGGTAGCTTGTTGAATAATTCTAACTCTGAAAATCAAGCTTCACCATGTCTTCCAACTACCGATAGGCTTCGTCCACGGTTAGTTTGTCGAAAGAGGTGGTATCATTTCCTCTTTCCACCCAAGTTCTTGTTGCGGCTAATAGCCCATCGAGGAAGTTTAGTAATTGACACTTCCTCGGGAAACGATGATTGGGGAACTGGAATAGCAACTCCTTGTATTTATCCCAAGCACAATAAAATGACTCGGAATCTCGTTGAAAGAAATGCAATAGCACTTGTTGATCTAACATCTTCAAGTACCTCGCAAGATAAACAAAATTAAAAAAAATAAAAAATAAATAAATGCCTAAATTAAAATCAAGTTATTTACTCACAATATCAACAATAATCTAAAAGTCAATTCCTAGCAACGGTGCCAAAAACTTGGTAGTGGAATATTACGTCGCTACTTTCACCGCAAGTGTACGTGTCAAGTTTTAGTATAATGGGAAGAGTGGGGTTGTTGTATCCACAAGAATTGAATTAAATTGTCGTTAAGTACCGCGATTGTTATAACCGGATTTTTTCTAGGCGACTTAATTTATATTTTTGTTAATAAAATATACTAAACTAAATTAATAACTACAATACTAATATGACGTTTAAGGGATTATATTGCCTAGGGATTAACATTGTTCACTTAAACATATTCAATTCTATCTAGTTTACATTAACGGCATGCAAACTATCCGGTAATCTAGGTATCGAAATCTTACTCACTACTTCTCCCGAGTGTAAAGTAAATGAATATTCAATTTCGCGTCAACGCCGAAGTCACCCTCTAGAGTCTATACAATACTTGGTCACATGAGTCTCGCCCCAACCTCATGGATTTCACACTTTCTAATACCCTCTGGGTCATTAAATCGTCGTGTTGTATTTAAATCCTAGTTCGAATCTAGGGTTATCTCTCCCGAGTGTCAAACCTCGTATTCTCAAACCAACTACAATATCATAACAAGCATATAATGATTGTAATAAAACAGTAAACACAATCGAATATGGATGAAAAACTGATAACGAAACAAAGATCAAACAAACAACGTTTTTATAAACAAATCGCTCCCTAGACAATATATGTTTAGCTACACATGACCATAGCACTATATTCAACAATAAACAAGCAAAATATAAACAAAACTATCAACCAAAACTAAGAAATAAAGAGAAACAAGGAGACTAGCCATTATCTAAAGAACCGACGCTAAAACCGCTCCGAGATCGTTTCATCTTCTTGGCTTTGTGATCTTCTCTTGGTTGATATGGTTTGGAGCTCCAAAATTAGTCCCAAAACTGTGGGTGTTATGTTGGGAGAAGAGGGTTACATAAGGGATCCAAAATATCAAACAAATATCCCAAAATATCAAAGTCAGTTGGAACCGGACCGCTGCAGCGGTGGAGAGTCAATGGCTTTCTGCCGGATGACTACTACAGCGGTGGGAAGCACCACTGCAGTAGTGGTTAAGCAGTGGCCTTTCTGTTTGATTGACCGCTGCAGCGGTGGGCCTGCAGTCCTAAACTTGACATTTTTGCTTGTTTTCTCCGTTCTTCCACTTACGTCCCACCGATTTACTCGATTATAGACCGTTTTCATCCACTTTCATCCCAAACACATGATTTATAACAAAACAACTAAAAATGTAATAAAACATATTAAAGTATTACAAAAACACTCGAAAACTACCAAATGCGGCTTGTGAATATTTAGATAAATTATACTTATCAGTAGGCCTACAGCATGGAGTACAGGTCCTCCACTCATAAGCCCTTGTACCTATCCAACCTGGTCTTCAGGTTCTGCAAAATAGTCCGTTTGGTAATTTCGACCTAGCCATTAGATTGGGGATGACCTAGAGAGGAGAAGTGCGTACTGATTCCCAGCCTAGAACAAAACTTGGTAAGAAAATCATTGTCGAACTGCTTCCCATTATCCGAGACGATGGCTTTTGGGATACCAAATTAGCAAATCATGCACTTACAAATGAAGTCTCGAATTCTTTCCTTGGTGATTCGGGTGAGGGGCTTGGCCTCGACCCATTTTGTGAAGTAGTAGATGGTAGTGAATGGTAATGACTAGGAATTTCCTCTGCCCGCCAGCTTGAGGGAATGAGCTAAGGAGGTCGATACCCTAGTAGGTGAAGGGCCACGGGCTGGTCATGGGTGCCAGCTCGGTAGGTAGGGCGTGAGGGTGCGCGGCGAACCACTGGCACTTGTCTAATTTTTTAACAAATTCCCCTGCATCTTCAAGCATCTTGGGCTAGTAGAAACCGTGTAGGAGTAGTTTTTGGGCTAACGACCTACCTCCCGAGTGGTTTTCACAAGTGCCCTCGTGAACCTCCCTTATCACATAGTCGGCTACCTCAGGTCGGAGGCACCTGGAGTATGGACATGAAAAGGACTAGCGATATAGAACACCGTTAATGAGAGCGTACCATACTACTTGGTATCATATTCTCCGGGAATGAGCTTGGTAATCCAAAGGCGTTTCATCGATGAGATAGCTCATGATCGGATCTATCCAGGTCGGTTTAGAACTGAGGGCATAGATTGTGGCTATCTCGTTCGAGGATATGGTGCTTGGCTTGGCTAGATACTCCATGGGGACCATCATTTGGAGCGTATACTTCACCACCGTTGCCAGGTTAGCTAATGCATCGGCATGTCTATTATCTTCTCGGGGTATTTGCTTGACTTGCAGTTTTTCAAATTTTTTTACTAGGGTGTTTACCCTTTCTGAGTAGGCGATCATGCTCGGATCTTTAGCGAGGTATTCACCATTGACTTGGTTGACCACGAGCTGGGAGTCACACATGACCTGTAGATTTTTTATGTTGAATTCCCTGGCTAATCTCAGCCCGGCCAAGAGGGCTTCGTACTCAGCCTCGTTGTTTGTAGCCTGAAATCCGAGCCTCAGATCATATTCAATATTCTTCTTGTCTGGGGTGATGCGGACCATACTGACACCTGAGCCATTTTGGTTTAAGGACCCGTCAGTAAAGAACTGCCATGAGTTGGGACCCAAGTCGGATTGAACCTTGGTAATGCTGGGAGGTACACCAACCTGGTCTATCGATGAATAGGTCTTCTCAGTGGAACCCTGATTGGTGACGGGCTCTTTATTTGGGAAGGTCAGTTCGGCTATGAAGCCAGCCATGACCTACTCTTTTATCCTTGAAGTGGGGCGATACTCAACATGGAATTTACCCAGTTCAAGGCTGTACTTCATCAATCACCCAGAGACGTTAAGGGAGTGGATAATTTACCTTAATGGATGGTCAGTCAATACCACGATAGTATGAGCCTGAAAATATTGCCTGAGTTTCCTCGAGGTAATCAGCAAAGTGTAGGCCAACTTTTTGAACTTTGTATATCTTATCCCGACATCGGTGAAGACCTTGATCGAGTAGTAAATTGGGCTCTGCATGTCAGCATCTTCTTTGACAAGGGTGACACTCCCGTGGAGGAGGCAGTGATGTATAAGAGTAGCTCATTCCCTCTCTGAGGCGTGGTGAGCAATGGAACCGAGGAGAAGTACTTCTTCAGTTTTTCAAATGCACGGTCACATACATCTTTCCACTTGAATGCTTTGTTCCCTCAAAGCATCTTGAAAAACGAGAAGTATTTTTCAGATGACTTGGAGATAAATCAGTTCAGGGCGGCCAACCGGTTTGTCAGCATCTGAACCTGCTTTTTATTTTGCGGTTTGTCAGCATCTGAACCTTCTTGGCCCGGGAATCATTAATCGGGATGGGCTCACCCATCCCAGCCGGGACCACGAGCTTGGTAATAGGCCGGCATAGCTCTACGGACTCGGGCCTATACGGTAATTCCTATTTCTTCTCCATGACCCTCCTTGCACAAGCCCGGGTGTCTTCTTGGTCTCCTTGGACTTCGCCTACCCCGGAGTCGATGGGGAACTTAATTTTCTAGTGATACGGTAAGCAAACGGCCTTGAGGGCTGCAATGGTAGGCCGACCCATAATTGCATGGTAAGGTGACAGTCTATCTATAATAAGGAATTTTGACTAAATGGTGGTTGTTTTGGGCATGGATCTGACTATGACGGGCAACGAGACCCATCCAACTGACTTGATGACATCCCCCCAAAAACGACGAGGAGGGATTTTACGGGCTGCGCGGTGTTGGAATCCATGCTCATTCTGTCGAAGGCCCATTTGAAGATGATGTCAGTCGAGCTGCTGCCGTTGACAAGTATCTTTGCCATCTTGAAATGGTTAACCAGGGCTGAGATGACTAGGGCGTCATCATGTGTAACGTGCACCCCCATTAGGTTAGCTTCACTAAAGGAGATGACGTTATGCGATGCAGTATCTATCGTGTTGACTTCAAACACGTTCTGCTCGACCTTTCTCTTACCCTTGATCTCGTATCTCTTTCGAGAGGAAGATGTTTCTCCACTGAGACCCAATTCTCCGTGGATGACGTTAATCTCGCCATCGAACCTCAGGTTGGCATCATTTTCGGTGTTATCGTCCCGGGGTAGAGCTTGATTGTCGGTCTGTCTTCATCGCTGACCCTTGTGTTTGTTATGGCGGTCATTCTCCCTTCCATGGTCTTCACTTGCTCGGTTAACATAATTGTTGAGTTAACCTCGTCTGATGAGGGCATCTATTTTCTCCTGCAGCTGGAAACAGTCTTCAGTGGCGTGGCCGCGATTCTTGTGGAAGTCATAGTATTTATCGGCCGACCTGCCCAAAGAATTCTCCCTCAGGATAGGTACAGGTGGGAAGATTTTCTTCTTGGTGAAGATTGTGTCGACAAAGGCTTTGAGAGGTATGAAACCGTGCGTGCGAGGGCTTGGGAGTGGTCTCCTATCGCTAGGCAGAGGTCCCGATTATCCTTCTGCTTGGAGTTTTCTGGATGCTTGAGCCTAGCTCGTTCTTTGCTCAGACCAACCTTTTTTCTTGAGGAGTTCCTCTCTATCCATTTTTACTCGGTCAAAGAGGTCAACTTTGTAGTAATTGGTGTGAAGATCCAAAGCCTCACGAAGGCACGATGCTGGCCTTGAACTTAGATCATAGGAGAGTCTCTAGTACCTTAATCCATCGATAAAGGCGTTGAGGGCTACAGTATCATACACCCCTTCACAGGTGAGAGATTCCATCCAGAGCCTATGGATGTAATCGCCCAAGTTTTCATTTACTTCCTGCTTAAGGGCGCTGATGTAACGGTCTTGGGCCTACGTCGAGATCGGCTGAACCTCTCTAGAAATTACTGCTCGAGCTGGAGAGAGGTGGAAATTGAGGCCAGTGATAGGTCGTTGAACCATGTCCGTATAGGGCCTGCTAGACCGAGTGAGAAAAACTTGCATATCACCATGTTGGAGGCAGCGTGAATGTCCATTTGAGAGACGTAGATGGAGAGATGATCTATGGGATCAGTTGTCCTATCGTATTGAGGTACTAACGGATTGGAAAATCAATATGGGACAGGTTCGTCTGCGATCTTAGCAATGAAAGGGGATCTGACCCCAGTGTGTAGTTCGACTATTCCCCCGACGTTACACAATTGGTTGAGAATGGCCTCCATCTTGGCCATGAGTCGCTCCATTGATGCCTCTGAGCTGGTGGCGGGGAGTAGGAGTTTACTTCTTGAACTTGGCGTGATCGGCATTCGAATCGATCCTGGAGAGTGTACTCCCTAGCTGATGGTGACCCCAGTCTGTCCTCGGATCATCGCCCACACATCGAATAAGACATATACTTCAGGGTAACCGGGGGGGAGGGGTCAAATTCCCTTCCCCTAATTTCCCAGTCAGCGACCTGAGGCCGAACCCATGCCACTTGTCCGTGAGAGGCGACTCTTCAATCATCGGACTCCTATGGACGAGCCCTCTCCCCCGTAATATGGAGATCCAGTAGGGCCGGTGGCAGGCGGGAGAGGAGGATGTCGAGCCTGGTGGTGTCAATGGTCCCAAAAGTTTGGCCTGGGTAGAAGCCTAAGGCTGGGACTGGGGGACAAGATTGTCCCTCCATATTAATATTTTGTCCCTTAACATTGCTATTTTCTCCTTCGACTGGATGGCCTGGTTTCTGGTCTTGGTGCTTGTGACTTGTCTTCAGTGGGGTTGCTATTCACCGCGGCGTTTTGGGTTCTTGATCACAAAGAGTGCCCAGACCTTGTGTTCATCAACCCTTAGAAAAGTAGGTAGCTGATGATTCGGAGAAGACTATTTGTACGCTTCCTACAGATGGCGCCAAACTGTTGATATCGGAAAACAATCTGACCAGCATTATGGTCTAGTCAACCTTTGAACCGGAGAGCTGCAACCGATCTGGAGATGACCTTCGTCTTTGATGGGCCTCCGATCAGAGCTGGGCAGGCGTTGTCCAACCTACTATCCGAATTGTGAGGTCCAATCCTTCAGGTCCTTTATCCTAGCCGTTGTCTAGGCTGAGCTCCGATCTATCACCAGCACACAGGACTTGCTGGGGTATTTCCGGTGTGTCCCCTCCGGCGTGAGAATAAGAGCGCGAGGGGAAGAAAATAGGTCATTTAGAGGAAAGTTATTACCTTGATCTGCTAGACGTATTTTTGTGTATACTCGCATGTGGAGATGTGTATATGAAGCCTCTTATTTATAGGCGGGAAAGTGATTAGTGTCCTACAAGATTAGGGCCTTAAACTCAGTTTAGTGCTAAGTAGTCAAGCGCGTGAGGAACACGACAGATTATAGTTATGGGCCTAGGCCTTGGGCCCTTTGTTCGTTGATGGGTAAACCCATGGGCCAAGCCTGTTTAGAGTGACAGGTCGACCCAGGCACCGAGGTTTTGGTCGGGATATATGCATCGACCTCTTCTTCTATGGCGATATCTGAGGAAATTCTTGCTTAACGATTCGAGTGCTTTATGCTGACCAACCTGAGTAGGTGCTTGAGTTGTCTATTCACTGGGATCATCAGGCCGCTGCTGATGTGGCGCTGGAGACGTGGCAAATTTGGTTTAGGTGGCAGGCACATGGAGCAGACCCAATTTTAACCATATAAATTCTTATTTACGAAATATGTCATTATGACAATTACACAAATTTTCACTCAATATTTGAGAATAATATTTTTAATTCACTCAATTCCATATTCGCTCAATTTTCTCTCAAATATTTTGTGAAAATGTTTACATAAAAATTGTATTATATGTACAATATTCACATATTTGTGATTTTTACGTAAATCTAGAAATATTCAATTACTTGAATGATATTTGAATATTCACGCAAATCGTGTGTGAACACATGCATGAACATCCGTTTTCAATGTTCACTCAATATTGAATGGTTGGTGCGGCGAAGAGTAAGTATGGAGCACGACAAACATGGTGGTGAACGATGATTACCAGATTTGAAACTGCCGATTGTCTCCACTACCTTTGTTCACATTCGCCACGCTGACCATCACTACCACAAAGCCTAAGCCAAGCACCACCGTCGTTCATGTGGTTCGCCATCGACTGAACACGAATGGCTCTTGTGGACCAGATTTGAAAAATCCAGATATGGTCTGCAAGCCCCAACCATTAACAAAAACCATCACGCCGCTGTTGTTTGAACATCTTCGTCGTCATTGTCTCTCTTTCTTCATAGATGGTCGAACGAAAGGCCTGACGGATAGAGGCTGTTCGTCTTCCTTCGCCGATGGCATTGGAAATCGCCGCCTTTGTCGCTTTATCTCAATCTCTCTCTGGACAGTTGGCTGAACAAAGGCCTGATGGAGATTGGCCTTCGTTGCTGCAGACGAACGAAGTCTGTTCGTAATTCATCGCCAATTACGTTGGAAATTGTTGCCGTTGTTGTCGCTATATCTCTCTTTCTCTCGCCATGGTTGCCTAACGGAGGTTGGCCATCGCTGCAGATCTGGACAAGAACGGCGGTAAGAGAAAGAAGAGAGAAAAAGAGGTCTGGGCGAACGGCGAACAGACAGCGAATCATCTTCCTATAGCAAAAAATAGAAAGAGATGAGAGGAGGAATGGTGGCTTCTTGTGGCTATGAGAGAGAGAAAAGAGAGAGAGAGAGAGAAGGTTGTGAGGTGGATCGACTGAATGAGGGTATGGATTAGGGTTTCTACCATTTGTTCTAATATATATATATAAAGGGTAAAATTGTCTATTCATTAAATTGGTCAACAGTTAAAATATTAAATATTAACAATATTTCACAAAAAATGGCTATACTGCAACAGTTTAAAATAATTTTATTTAAATCAACTCTTAAATAGGATCTATTAAATAAAAAATTCAAAAATATATGGCACTTTCAAACTATGCAGAAATCGATCAATAATTAAAAGTGAAAAATAAAATTTGTAGTAACCGCGAAAAAGAGAGAAACAGCTGGGAGTTACGAAAAAGAATATGCCGACGTCTCGGCCTCCATCGACCTTATCTTAATTCCGCCTCTCTTTTTTGCATGTCTTAGTCTCTCCATTGGCATTTCCTCTACTTATCATAGGAACAGACAGGATCATCGTACACCACGCATGACATCTCATTTCCCATTAATTATTACACAATTGGACTTGCTTTACTAACAATTAGCGAAGTTTGAATGGGATGATCATCCAAATCTTTGTCCAAAAGAGAACCATATTTTGGATGGAACTGTCCCTTTCATCCACCACATCCTCCATTGAAAGACCGACAAAAATACATATACATATCCTAAAAAAAATTAAAAGGTACATATCCCACATTGATCACTTTACTATTCTCCAATTACTATATAAATGATTTCGTGGGGATTGTACATTTTTTATCGTTTCTCATAATCAAATCATCAGAGCTAATTGAGAGTTGCACTTAAGGCCAATTACAAACACGAACCACCTTTAGATTTTGTAATGCTCTGCAGTTACGAACCTGAAAAGTTAGTCGTTGTTTGGGATTACTCTAAATTTCGAATTACTTTTGTCTAAAAGGATACCAGGTTCAAGTCAAACATTCCACAAGACCTTAGATTTAGGCATGCACTCGTGTGGCTTTATTTATGTTATAGCTATATTAGTTTACTTTTTGTTTATATTAGTTCCACGCCCTAGGGTTCACCTTAAAGAGATAACCCTATTATTAATTGATGAGGATATTTTCGGGTGTCACTGAGTCAACACTTGGAACTCAGTCACGTGTCCATCCTCTTAGTGACATGGATGCATTCCGAAATCTACAGTGTTACGTTGAAACATACATTGATCAAGACTCTTTCTTGGAATCTACTTTGGGACACCCAGGAAAGAGTAAGGTGGCCCGTAGGGACGTGGCCGCGCTGAGTTTTGCGTCGTGCCTTAGACGGCCAATTTTAGGGATTTAATCATTCACCTTAACTGGCTCTCCATTCCAACTCGTTTCTCTTTCAGGACTCCACGGATCTCCACTCTTTTCCACTAGCTCACCACCACAATCCTAACAAAGGCCCACAGGCTTAGCCAAATGGGCCCAAAAGCCCAAGTCCAGTGATTATCTCTTGAACGTCCTGAATTATCTACTAAACATACGGTTTCACCTAATTAACCGTGTTTAGGACTGACTAATAATCTTTAACGCCTATATATACCAAGGGCTATTCAAGCTTGAGGTACGCTTGATTACGTGTATGCTTTGAGTTTATTTTGGTTAGTTGACGCATTTCTGCACCTATTCTTTCTGAGCTCTTACTGTCATGCTAGAGGGGCATTGCTGGGACAAATCCCGGCTTGAGCCTTCTGCAGGTACCACTCCCTGAAGAGCAAGACCTTGGACACAGTAGGTCTGTTCTCCCAGAATCCAGTACATCTCACGTGAAGAATTTTCAACCGTTGACTACCTCAGTAAAAGGACATCTGTTACCTGACCGGACCATAGTCGAGGTGTTGATCACTTTGGGATACCAACATTAATAAAAATGACTTTTCATATTTCTTTAGTGACCAATGTGTGATAACTCACGCGATACATCAATCAATAATTTCAAGCCGATACTTTAAAGAACAATTTTATTTCATTTATAAATATTTTCTTCACAATTAAATAAATATATAACATTTATTTTTTCACCAAAGAGAATATTATAGTATATTCCTATGTTCTAATTTAAGATTGAATCTCACAAATATTGGATAAAAAAGAAAAAAAAAACCATTTTTATACAACAAAGTTTGTGTAAGAAAATGAATCCTGTTATTTTTTTTTCACTTGTATATCCTTGGGCAAAAGTTCGCTCTCTCTCTCTCTCTCTCTCATCCTCCCCTATATATATGTCCATTGGCCCCAACATAGACTCTCTCTCTCTTTCTCTCATCCTCCCTTATATATATGTCCATTGGCCCCAACATAGACTCTATACTACAACCACCATTTTTACTATTGCACACCTATATCCACCAAACACTTAAAATCCACGGACATGTCCAAGAAATCCCAAATACTGAAGCTTTCTCTCATTGCTTTCCTCCTCGTCATCGCCCCTCTTTTATCCACATCCATAAGGCCTACCTATCTCTACTTTCTTCTCAATCTCCTAATTTTCGCAATCAGCGCAGAAGCCGGTCTTCTCTCCTCTTCCTCCAAATCAAAGGACGATAACGTCAAGACTGACAGTACCATTACAACGCCGAAACCCTTTGTCTCGTCAAAGGCACACACAGTTGAGAAATCTTCATCAGACAAGAAGATTAACGTTGGTGGTGAAGTAATTAAGGTTAAGAAATGCCCCTCCATGCCGAGCCTCTTCTTTATTGGAGGTGGTGATGAGGCAGAAGCAGAAGAGGCAGCGGCGGCGGAGGAACAGGAGGATGAGGAGGTGGCGGCTCTGAGTGGACAAGAGTTGTGTCAAAGACCCGAGATGTTTATTGGAAAGTTTTATGATCAGTTGAAGATGCAGAGGGAGGAGTCCTGGAAGAAGATTCATGGGCGCTATCGCAAAACAATTTGAGATCTACGTATGTTGTTTATACTGATATTATATGGAGAATCCTATAGATTTGTAGCATTTTTTAGCGCATAATTTTCTTTGATTCATGCCCTTTTATTCCACGGAACATAATTAGTAGTCAGTTTATTAGACAAAAAAAGTTGTACGGGCATAGTCCATTGGTATCGTTATTATCGCAAGTATCAGGTAAGGATCAAGGTTAACATGAATTTATGATGAGATATTCACGAGTTTTATCTGTAATGATCTTAGACGAGCGCAATCAATTTTTTTTTTCCCCGATTAATTACACTTTGCACTTAATCACACAAATGCATTTTGTATTCCTATGTTATTTTTGTTAGCACATACACTTATTTTACTCAAAATTTAAGTGGAACGGTTAAAAATTTAACAAAATGAAAGACAATTGCATTATTTCATTTTAAAATTAGGGATAATTTCATCATTTTTCTAAAATTAATTTAATTGGGTCAATATGAAAGGTCTTCAAATTTTATGTGTAAAAAAAATATTTTCTTTTTCTTTTATTCACCTCTCCCCTTTGTTCATTACCAGCGACCCCCCTCTTTGTTCATTTCTGGCAACCCCCCTCCCATTCTTTGTTCCTATCTGATGAACACCACCCGTAATCACTCCATTCCTTTTTTTTTTTTTTTCCAATGCTCTCTCGCTCTCTATCTCTTGCATATCTAATCTCTTCTCTGTGTTATGTATGTGTGTGTGTGACGTAGAGCAAGAGAGAGAGAGAGGAGATAAGAGAAGAGAAAGAAGATGATGTGCGGTGATGGTGGTGGTTCGGTGTGGTGGTGGTGGGACATGTTTGGTTGATGGTGGCTGGGGTGGTGGTGGACATGAAGAAGAAGAAGATAATGAAGATGGAATAAAAATACTATTGACCCCCAAATTTTGGATGTGTAATTAATCCCTATTAAAATTTTAAAAAAGATATAAATTTCATTTAATAATATTAACTATTTAATTTTTGTTATTTTTATCCACCATTAAAGTTAACGAAATTTAACTGTGGTGGTTGAAAAAGAGGAGTTTGAGAGAGAGAGAGAGTTTCTCTCTTGGGAAGCGTGCCCAGGCAAAATTCAAATTATGCGTTTTCCAGATCGTTCCCGGCGCCGACGTTCGGCTATCTTCGTCGACCACTTGAGAGTTGTGCCCAGGCTTTCTTCAATTCAAGATTTAATCCTTTTCGATCTACTGCGTCGTCGATGTGATGGAATCACCGGAGTAAGGGTACCACGGCCATCTCTCTCTTCCCACAGTAGTCTTACAGATCTACTATCGTGCATTACATGGAGCTGATCGAGAAGTGGTGACCCAGCTTCACTGCTAAGCGAATGGAAGATCCAGAACACATAGATCAGACCTGAGGAGTGCCCTATTCCGAATTATTTGTTCCCCTTCTATCCCAGTGCTGGCGGTGAACTCAACGGTGACGTAAGTAGGTGTTGACCATCGATCACTCCCTTTGTCAATTGAGCCGCTGCGAATGCATTGTTGGGGGAGGGCGATACACACCTTAGCAGCGGGATTTTCGACATCATCTAAAGTTTCAGATCTCGACCACCGTGCATCGGCGTTGCCTCCAGTGTGGGGCTGAAGAAATGAGGTGGGTGGTGCCCTATTTTGTCGCTGCCCGTTTTCAACTTCCAGTGGTAGCCTGTGAGTTTTCTAATTTAGACCAGAAGACATTGCTAGAATTTTGCTGCTTAAGTGGAGTGTATCAGTAGTAATCGAGAATCAACGGTTGGATTGAAATTTGCTGGAGTAATAGTTGTTGTGCGGAAGCGTGTCGAGTGGACCCAAAACACAGAACAAATGTTATGGAGATGAAATGAAAACACACACTCTCACAAACAATAACACAAGATTTAACGAGGTTCGGCAATTTCGTCTACTCCTCGGGAGCAATTATGGAACTTCTTTATTTGACAATGAAATACAAATAAAGAACACAAAATAAGACTTTAAAACAATTTAAGACACTTGTGCAAAAATTCACTCAATCGTGGCTATTGAGGAATTGAGCTCATTCTTAACGTACTTCTTCAATTAAGAGTTATTGTTTTCTCCAATTGTGAGATACTTTTCAAGGTTAAACCAATTGCCTATTTATAGGCAGTAAGAGGAGAAGAAATGCAGATTTTCTTGTTCCTCATTTTCAAATAAAACTGCTTGAGGTAATATTTTAACATGGACTGCTACATAATTGTCAAGAAAAGAAGGCAAGCATGCTGCCATATATTCTTTTATTCAAAGAACGGTGGATGATCAAGAAAATGGAGCCACCCATCTTTTCTTTTATTCAAAGGACGGTAGATGATCAAGAAAAATAGAGCCACCAACCCAACAATCTCCACCTTGGCGAGATTTTCAAATGTCACCATCATCACAACGTTAATATGAATTCTCATATTACACATCCAATAAACCTGATACTTGCTCCTCCGAAATCATACTATGTATGAACAATATTGGCCAAGTTTAGACAGTGCTGAAACTTGGCACTTCCAATGACTTTCGTCAACATATCTGTAGGGTTATTGGCTGTCCTAATCTTCGTAAGAAGAATAACACCTGCATCAACAATTTCTCGAACAAAGTGGAATCGAACATCAATATGTTTGGTTTGAGCATGATGAACTTGGTTCTTCACTAGATGTATTGCGCTTTGACTGTCGCAATATATCTCCACCTGTTTTTAATAAAGACCCAAGTCTGAAATCAGTCCATGTATCCAAATGGCTTTCTTCATGGCTTCTCCAGCAACCATGTATTCAGCCTCCGTGGTAGACAATGCTACAGTGGACTGCAAAGTAGACCTCCAACTAACTAGACCACTAGCTATGGTAAATAAATACTCGGTAGTAGACCGTCGCTTATCCAAATCACCAGCGTAGTCCGAATCCACATATCCAATGAGAAATCTTTCGACTTCCATTTGATTTTTCACAAATTTCAAACCCACATCCTCAGTACCTTTGATACACTTCAAAACCCATTTTGCAGTTTCCCGATGCTTCTTTCCTGGATCATGCATGTATCTGCTAACCATACTAACAGCTTGAGAAATATCATACCATTGCGTACATGAGGCTTCCAATCAAATTTGCATACAACACTTGAGCCATATACATCCTTTCTTCATTTGTACTTGGTGACAGTTCCGCACTTAATTTAAAGTGAGGAGCCAAAGGTGTACTAACCTGTTTGGTATTTTTATCTATACCAAATCGATTTAGTACATTTTTCAAATACTGTTTCTGTGTCAGCCACACAGTCCCAGCCGTTCTGTCACGAGTAATTTTCATACCCAAAATTTTCTTGGTTTCGCCAAGATCCTTCATTTCAAATTCCTTTCGAAGTTGGACTTTCAACTTCTCAATCTCCACCGAACTCTTAGATGCGATCAACATATCATCAACATATAAGAGAAAATAAATAAATGTACCATTTTTCAATTTACAGAAGTACACACATTAATCGTATTGACTTCGCGTAAAGTTATGTACCTTCATAAATTTGTCGAATCTCAAATACCACTATCGTGGAGATTGCTTCAAACCATACAGGGATCTCTGCAACTTGCACACCATTTGTTCTTTGTCAGCAGTTTTGAAACCATCAAGTTGCGACATATAAATTTTCTCATCCAAATCTCCATGTAGAAAAGCAGTTTTTAAATCAAGCTGCACCAATTCCAAGTCAAATTATGCGACCAAGGCAAGTAAAATTCGAATGGAGGAATACTTCACTACCGGTGAGAAGAATTCATTGTAGTCAATCCCTTCCTTTTGAACATACCCCTTTGCAACCAGTCTTGCCTTGAATCTCACACTATCTTTCCCATGAGAGTCCTCCTTCTTTGCATATACCCATTTACACCAAATTGTCTTTTTCCCTTTTGGTAACTCTACGAGTTCCCAAGTCATATTCTTATGGAGAGAATGCAATTCTTTATTCATGGCCTTATTCCATTCCACACTTTCAGAACTTTGCATAGTTTCTTTATATATGGTTGGAATATCTTCACTGACAATTGGTAGGGCATAAGCAACCATATCCACAAACTTGTATGGTCTCCGAGTTGTTCTTTTTGGTTTACTAGCTGCTATCGATTTTTTAATTTGTGGAGGCCTCTGAGGAGAAGGCTCCACCTCAAATCTATCTTTTGTATCCCCGTCATTTTCATTATCTGAAGAAGTGTCTTCTGAAAGAGAATCTGCTAGACTTTGAATCTCCACCTGCTGCACCAGACTGTCTTTTTTATTCTCTTCATTAGACACTTTCTTCTTCACAAATTTACTTTCATCGAAAGTAACATCCCTGCTCAAGATCATTTTTTTCAAAGCGGGGCACCATAATCTGAGCCCTGTCACTCTACTGTTAAAGCCCAAAAATATGGCCTCTTTTGCCCTTGGATCAAGTTTGCTATCTTCGGTGACATGAAAGAATTCCGAGTAACCGAAGATACGCAAAGAATCATAATCTGATGTAGGTGATCTTGACCTCACTTCAATAGGAGTTTTTCCATCAATTGCATCAGAAGACAGACGGTTAATTAGATGACATGCATAAGTAACTGCTTCTGCCCAAAAACTCTTCGTCAAACCTGAATTGGATAGCATGCACCTTACTTTTTCAAGTAAAGTCCAATTCATACGTTCCGCTACACCATTCTGCTGTGGAGTCTTTTTCATAGAAAAGTACCTCATATTCCTTCTTGTTTGCACAAGGAATAAAATGTATCGGATGTGTATTTGCTGCCGTTTTCCGATCTCAACACCTTAATCTTCCTTTTCGGTTTAATTCTCCACCATTGTTTTCCAAGCCAAGCAGATCTCTAGAACTTGATACTTGTGTTTCGTAGTATACACCCAGAGTCTTCTTGAGAAGTCATCTACAAATGTAATAAACCCGTGCCTTCCACTTAAAGATGCAGTCTTCGTTGGACCCCAAACATCAGTATGCACATAGTCTAGGATCCCTTTTGTTTTGTGGATGACCGTGCCAAATTTAACTTTGGTTTGCTTGCCCAGCACACAGTGCTCACAGAAGTCCATCTTACAAGTCTTGGTACCTTTCAAAAGACCCTGCTTTACTAGGCCTTGCATGGCCTTCTCTCCAGCATGCCCAAGCCTCATGTGCCAAAGCTTGGTTGTATCAATAGCAGTTTCTACGATGGTAGCTCCACCGACAACGGTCTTTCCTTGTAAGAAATATAAATTATTTCTCCTTAGGCCTTTCAAGACAACCATAGTACCTCGTGTGACTTTCAACGATCCGACTTCCATGGTGACTTTGAAACCATTTGATTCCAAAGCACCTAAAGAAATTAGATTCCTCTTTAAATCTGGTACATACCAGACATTGGTTAGATCTCTCGTGGTTCCGTCGTGTAGCTTCAATCGGATGACGCCAACCCATTTCCTTTCACACGTATGATTATTTCCCATAAGCACTGATCCATCACTACTGAGATCCAAATTGGTGAAACAATCCTTATCAGGACACATATAATAGGAGCACGCGGAGTCAAGAATCCACTCGTCTGAGCCAACTCCAGTTGTAGTAGCTAGAGCAAAATTTGAATCATCATCTTTAATTTGGGCCACGTTGTATTTGTATTACTCCTGTTTTTCAGCTTGGGGCAATCTTTCTTCCAATGGCCCTTCTTACGGCAAAAAACACATTCATCCTTCGCCGGAATCTTCCTACCATTTGATGAAACTCCTCTCGATTTTGAACGAGAGTTATTTCTACCTTTGTTGTGCTTTTTGGTCTCCGATCTGCCCCTCGTCATCAAAGCAGTAGATGTATCAGTTTGGGACACCTTATCACATCTACGAATTTCGTTATTTATCAACGCATCTGATACATCCTTGAATTTCACCAAGTCTTTTCCGTATATCAAAGTGGTTGCCAAGTCTTCGTATGAATCCGATAATGAATTCAACAATACAAGGGCTTTGTCCTCATCTTTGATCTCTTTATCCAGGTTCAATAGATCGGCAATCAACTTGTTGAAGTCATTGAAATGGTCTATCATAGATGTACCTTCTTGGTATTGAAATCGGAAAAGCTTTCGCTTCAGATACAACCGATTCTCAATACTCTTTGTCATGTACTTTTCTTTAAGTACTTTCTATAACTCCTTCGCCATCATCTCTCTCATTACAAAGTATTTGACGTTCTTTGCAAGTAGAACCGCATGCCATTTTGTTGATCTTGAACCATTTTGCTTTTTCCATAAAATCTGGTTTTTCCTCTAGGGTTATACCCAAATCTTGTTAGACCAGCATATCCATCATCTCACATTGCCATATGCCAAAACTGTTTGTTCCATCAAATTTTTCAATATCAAATTTTCCATTTGATATTGATAGTTTTGTTTGTGAACTGGAAGAGGTTGATGGCGATTCAATCTTTTCCGTTTTCGATTCGATCTTCGCCATAATCTTAAGCTCTCAATAGGAGCTCTAATACCACTTGTTGTGCAGAAGCATGTCGAGTGGACCCAAAACACAGAACAAATGTTATGGAGATAAAATGAAAACATACACACACATTCACAAACAATAACACAAGATTTAATGAGGTTTAGCAATTTCGCCTACTCCTCGGGAGAAACTATGGAACTTCTTTATTTGACAATGAAATACAAATAAAGAATACAAAACAAGGCCTTAAAACAACTTAAGACACTTGTGCAAAAATTCACTCAATTGTGGCTATTGAGGAATTGAACTCTCATTCTTAATGTACTTCTTCAATTGAGAGTTATTGTTTTCTCCAATTGTGAGATACTTTTCAAGGCTGAACCAATTGACCATTTATAGGTAGTGAGAGGAGAAGAAATGCAGATTTTTTTTCTTCCTCCTTGTCAAATAAAATTGCTTAAGATAATCTTTCAACATGGGCTGCTAAACAATTGTCAAGAAAAGAAGGCAAGCATGCTGCCATATTTTCTTTTATTCAAAGGATGGTGGATGATCAAGAAAATGAAGCCATCCATATTTTCTTTTATTCAAAGGATGGTGGATGATCAAGAAAAATAGAGCCACCAACCCAACAATAGTTTAGGGTTGGAGTAATTAGAAGTTCCGTGGAGTGATAATTATAGTTGAGTTTCCCAGCTATGGTGGGTGCCATCCAACCTAAAATTCAAATTTGTATCATGAAATTGGTCTCTGACCTTATCCACTGTTAATGGCCTACTGTCACATGTTCAAATTTCAAACCGAATTTTTTCCTCCTGTGATGGCCTAGTTGTTCACCAACTAGTTAGCTGCTCAAATGTTCCTGGACAATGCACCGTCACAACAACCCGACACCCTCATATTCAATAGAAAATAGTATGAAACATAAAGAATTACAGCTCCATCCGACCTTATTTTTGTTACTCCACAAAAAAAAAGGAAAAACTTATACAATTTTGGCGAAGGGGTTATAGGAAACTCAAAACTTACTACATGCCATTTATAAATTTGATGAGAGTATTTTCGGGTACAACTGAGTCAGCACCTGGGCTCTTGTCACATGTCCACCCTCGCTGTGACATGAATGCATTTCAGAATTCAAAGTGTCACGTTGGAGCATACACCAACCAAGGCTTCTCTTGCCCAAAACTCTGTGCCCTGCCCCTTGGACGGCCAACTTCAGAGACTTAACTGTTTGTCTCAATCGACTTACCACTTTAGTCTGTTTATCCTTTAGAACTCCATGGATCTCTGATCTCCTACCCCAGCTTACTTCTATAGGCCTGATAAAGACTCGCGGGCTACTCCAAATAGGCCCCAAAGCCCAAGCCCAGTGATTATCACCTAAACGCCACGGATTATCAACTAAACACATGGTTTTGCCAAATTAACCGTGTTTAGGCCCTATTAGACAAAGTTGATTATCTCCAATACCTATATATACCAGGGGCTATGCAAGCCCGAGGTACGCCTAAATCGCTAACGCTCTGAGTTCATTTGCATACTTGACGCATTTATGTACATTTTCTCTCCTAGCTCTTACTCTCACACCAGAAGGGCTTCGTAGGGATAAATCCTGACTCAGCCTTGTGTAGGTACACTCCCATGAGGAGCAGGACTCTAGACTTTAGCAAGTCAACTCTCCAAGATGACCGGTGCAACCCACTTAGAGGATTTTCAACTCCAACTCTAACTAAACAACTCCATCTAAGCAGGAAGACTAACTTGTCATCTAACTAGACCATACTTGAGGTATATACCAATTTTATACACCAATAATTTGGCGTTGTCTGTGGGAACTGTGCAAAAGCCTTCTCCTGATTGTTGTTCTCTACTCAGCTGAACCTGAATGATCACAAGGTCTGGTCAGACCAACAAACATAGAATAGAAAAATTAGAAGACATGTGAAAAACTCTAAGGGTACACCACCCAACTTCTACCAATGAGGATAACTGCCCCCCAGGAATAAGTAGGGCCATCTACTCTACCACCAAGGGCTGCCGGATAAACCTTAGGAACCATGGAAGCATCTCAGATTGATCTTTTGGAACTCCATGGGTAAGTTTAAGTTATGTGTACAACTCCTCCTTATGATCCTGCCGCTGACCCCTGTCTAACGAGGACCAATTCTCTAGATTGCATGGCCTGAGAAGACACCCCAAGACCGTGATATTCTCATAACAACTTTGAATAGGCATATGCCCGAGGGTCAGCCTCTACCTTGCTACCATGACTTTACAGGACCGGAGAGGGCCCCCCAACAATGCCGAGATCTCCACTTCCTTTACTCTGCGAATTTATGATAAGAGACCTGTTAATGTCCCCCAACAATTGAGCTCTTCATTGGCCAGCCAGTTTCGACCTCAAAGGCCGATGCGAATGTGAAATTGGCTCTTACTTACCTCATTTCTGTCACTCTATGGCCCATGTTGTGGGAGGTTATATACGGGGGGAGCCTCATGTAGGGGAAGCCATGGAGCGCCACCTGGCTAACATAGAAGCCTGCCTTTGAGAGGTGAGCAGAGGCTGAGCAGACAAGGTGTTATAATGGAGGTGAGATTTCTGTTCATGGGAGATATTTAGGAAGAAGTAGCATCGAGGCGCTTTACTTACCCTAGATGAGTCCGTATGATGGGACATTAGATCTTATTGACCAACTGTCTATGTTTAAGTCTCATATGGACATGCAATTGGCCTCTATAGCTCTACGGTGTGGAGTCTTTCCCATTACCCTTACAAGGGTAGCGAGGTCCTAGTTTTAAGGCCTGAGGCCAATATCCATCTCTATTTTTCGGGAGCTCGAGCATTTGTTCCTAGCTCATGTTATCCGTTCCAGGTGGAAGCAGAAGACTATGGCCCATGTTCTTACTCTCCAGTAAGAGCCAGGTGAATCATTGGGAGATTACATTGAGCGTTTCAAACGAGAAGCCAATGCATGCGACGAATTTCCTGAAGGCGTGACACTGAATGTCTTTGTTGACGGGCTCTGGCATCAGAGACTATCCTATGACCTTTGCTCGAATCTTGCTCCCATTCTCGATCAGGCTCTGGATTGCAGGATTAGGTTCCATAGTGCTGATCTCCGTGTTATAGCCAGAAGAGAAAACGAAGAGGTGAATAAGATGAAGAGAATGAGGGACGAAGGTCCACATGATCGTCCTCAATTTTATATCAAAATTTAACCCTTATTCTGTCATTTTGTTAATCTTTTTAGCAATTTTTAATCAGTAATAATATAATTTATTATTCTTGCAGGAATAAAGTCGGAATAAAGAAATGGAAAAAGAATGACGAAGAAAATAACTAAAGAAGACAAAAATAGAGAAAAACATGATCCGACCCGGGCCAGACCCGAACCGTGCATGATTAAAGCTGAACCATTTCCTCTATATTAAATGGGTTTAATGTGACAACAGAGGCCATTAAGGAAAAAAATGAATTTGGCAACAAACATTATCGTTTTTATTAATTGTCATTTAAACCCTTTAATTTTCCACTAAAAAGCAAATCACGGGAAGGA
The DNA here is from genome assembly GCA_016647705.1 of Eucommia ulmoides. Taxonomy (NCBI): domain Eukaryota; kingdom Viridiplantae; phylum Streptophyta; class Magnoliopsida; order Garryales; family Eucommiaceae; genus Eucommia; species Eucommia ulmoides. The sequence continues at coordinate 13,399,100 of CM028326.1, forward strand.
AATAAAGAAGGGATTCACTGCCTTTGTAACATTCAAGACCAAATAGTAAGATTTCTTTTATTTAGGGAAAATTAAAGGACAAGGTTATTAAAGGCAGAAAGCAAATTAGGGAAAGGGATTGGTCGGCAGTGGGCATAAGACCCTCTCTCGATGATTTTATTATTCATTCTTCAGTCGATAGGGGTTTTGTTTATTTTTGAATATTTTGTCTACTAGACGATTCCCTTGGGAGGTTCTTCAATGGAGAGTTGTTGAATATTTTTGTAGAAGAAAAACCGCCATGTACGGCTAAGGCGAAATCAGGTTAGGGCTGTATTTCTTCTCAAAATTATCTATATAATTTTGTTCTTGTTCCAAATATATTTTATTCTTATGTGAAAAAGGTTGTAAAACGAGGATTGTGGTCCTAAATATTTTTCTTGAATAGTTTATGTTCTAAACGTTGTTATAAAGATTTAGATCTGAATTTATTCGTATCTCTAATGTTAGATCTAATACATGTGATTTAGATCTAACAAATTTATAATTGGTTTTAGTGGTATTGATACGACTTAATTGGAAAAATTATACTAAACGATTATTTCACCTTAGATTAGTTAATGTAGGAATTGAATCGTGAAGATAATTTATCCTAATTAAGTGGTCGATTTATCTTTCGTGGTAATATTGGCTTGTAGTTAATATTATTTTATTATAGACCGAATGAAAGAAATAGGAATTGTTGGCCCAGTGAGCTACCTAAGAGGGGTGAATTGGGTAGATAAAAAATTATCAGAGAAAATACTTCAAAAAAATTCAAATAATTAATTTTAATCCTAAATTAATTATTATCTTTATATAACAGTGGAATTATAATATCAACTAGGTGCACACCAAACAACAAAAATAAATAATAAAAAATAACAGCACACCAGAAATTTATACTGGTTCACCAAACTACTCTTGGTTAATCCAGTCCCTTGAGCTCTACGGAGAGTCGCTCTCACTAAACTCAAGATTCCTTTAAAGGTAGGAACTAAACCCTCACAAAGATTCTTTTCACAGGCTCAAAATTAACCTTTACAAATTTCTTTTCACAAGCTTAGGAATAACCTCTACTTTTTACAGGCTTAAGAATAACGTAATTCTTATTGAAACTAAGGCTAAAGAATTAAAACCTCACAAATACTCTAAATATCCTTTTACCCGGTAAGGATTGAACCATTACAAAATTGCTTACAAATCAATTCAATTCAAGAAGAATTATTACCTCAATCTCTTTACAGAAAGAGATTGAAACCAACTACCATTAGATTAAATACTCTCAATAATATTCAATCCATCACTCAACTCACCAATTACAAATTGATAAATGATTTTTCTCACTCAGAGTTTCTACCACCCTAGATAAATTAGAGCTCAATTAATATCCCAAAACTAATGATAGAAAAGTGAGATATTCAAAATCTGATTTTAAACAAAAATTGGGTAGCACGTAATTGAACACGTAATCAGATTTACTCAAGAAATTGTTTGAAAATTATTTTTCAATAAAAAATCATAAAACAATTTCAACGATCAAATTCTAAATATAATCAAGCAATCAATTAATAGAAAGTAATTTGGAAAGATTTTACCCGGAATCCACCGAAAGAATAATAATAGCAATGAAACTTCAGATCGGTAGCAACAATAATCCATAACAAATAATTCTCAAGAATAACTCTTAGAAATGATCTTACAACTCAATCAATACGATTACTCTTAGAAAACTCAGTGTAATTCTCTTGATCTCACTCTCTAATATGAAAAACGTAGGTCTATATAAAAAAGAATAAAATAAGTTCTCCAACGGCTAGTTCTCACTTGTTATGACATTTAATTGCTCTTATAGACCCCTTATATCATTAAGACTTCATCCTGATTCAAATAACTTAATTATGGCTTTTAAACATCTCAATTAAGTCCCCCAAATATTTCTCAATCACAATTAAGTAGGATAGAAAGAATTACATGTACCAAATTGAAAAATATTCAAACTTAATGAACTATATCTATAGGGATATTATAATATATGTTTCATATCTCAAATAACATCAAATCCCTAATATATCTCATGAATCTTAACCATAAAATGGCTAGTAACGGCTACTTTTAGAATAAAATCCAGAATTTCACAAAATCCTGAAACAGTGCCATAAGTCGACTTACCAAGGATCACCGGTCGATCACTCAATTCAGGATATAGCCAAGCCAAAACTCCATAGCTAATCGGTTGACCTAGAGATTCAGAGAGTTACATTTCTGGTCACAGGTCGACCACCCTGTCGACTTATCAATTCATAGAGTTTACCATTTAAGCTCAGGTCGACCTACCTGTCGACCAAGAGATTCAGAGATTTTTTCTTCTATACTTCAGTCGACTTATCTGTCGACTTGTCAATGCTAGGAACCTCTTCTAATTTCGTTTTTAATTCATTCTTATTGACGTTTTCGCCCCTTTAACTGATTTCTTTTCTCGGTTAGCTCTACTAAATACTTAAGTTCAATTTCAATTAACTATCAATATTTTGTTTTTCAATTTCACATAGGAGCAAATAATTTAACTAATTAGAATCCTATAAAAAACACACATATTTATAAAAATCATTATGTGTCGTATGTGATCCTAATTAGGATATTAAGAGTTAGAATTTAACCTGAGTTGTTTTTCCTAAATTCTTCAAATTCTTTAACCTCTTATTCCTTCATCATCTATGTCATCATCTTTTAGCATCCATTCATTACTTGTCATCATATCTTCATCATTGGAACTAATAAACTGAAACACTTAATCAAACCGTTAGTTCCACAAAAAATATCAATCTTTAATTGTCCATCAAAATCTTAGGATTAACAGGAATAAAATGTACAAGATGTATTGATGAATTTATGCATGTCCCTAACCTGAACCTTTATATATGTTTTTTCTTAATTGATTAATTTTTTGCCATTTCATTATTAAAATTAAAGCCAAACCAAAATCCTTTATTTCACTCAAGAAAAATAAAATACAAATTAATAGTTACAATCCAATTCCTGTGGATCGACCCCGTACTTAAACACTATACTACGATAGTTGGCGCTTAAATTGGGAATTAAATTTGAGAGATCACCACATCAAGCCCAAGGCTTGAGAAGACTACAAGCTGAAGGGAGATCAGGATCCTAGCCTGGGGACATGAGGCCAATTTTTCTCCTAGGGCGTCGCCAACAAGGGTCCACACAACTCACGGCGTCGGTGGCCTCCGTCTTCATAGAAAATGCATGGCATGATTTCTTCACTTTTTTGATTTCCTTGAGAGGGAGGTTGATGAACAAGTACTATGAATTCCACTAAGATCGGAGTCACTCCACAGAAAACTGCCTCCAGCTCTGACACGAGATTAAAGCTCTTATTTGAAGATGCTATCTCTGGAACTATGTTCGGGGAAGAAATTAGGAGTAGCCCGGTGAGAATGAGCCTTAGGGGAACCTTAGTCCTAGAGAATATGGGAGAACTGTGATCGTCCATAGCCCCGAAGGGCTGAGGCCAGAGATGATCACTAGCACGGGCATGGTGAAATCAACATCATCTATGGCGGATTTAGCTTCGGGGACATACAAAGTCACCAGGGTCACATGTCTAGGCATATACGATCTTTGAAATAGAAGAAGTTGTGCTGCTTAAGTACCCACGAAACACTGACCATCTGAAGCGCAACTTCAGTAAGGAAGATCCAGTTTTGCAAAAAACTTCCAGTTTGTACAAAGTTTTGCAGTTTTGCTTATCAAAATAAAGAAGGTGTTTTGTGCAATATGCATTTTGATCCTCCAGGTCAATATCCTGACTCTCGGCATCGTGGATGATTCTCTGCAGTGGTATTCTGACCCTTAAGCCGCGGACGACTCTCCAGATCAACATACCGACTCTCAGTGTTGTGGATGATTCTCTATGGCACCATTCTAAGCCTCTGAGTCATGGATGATCCTCTAGATTAACATCCCAAATCTCGACGTCGCGGATGATTCTCTATGGCGACATTCTGACCCTCTGAGTCCCAGATGATTCTCCCGATCAACATTCCGACTCTCGACATCGCGAATGATTCTCTGTAATGGTATTGTGAACCTTAGAGTCGCGGATGATCTTCTATATCAACATCCTAACTCTCGTCATCACAGATGACTTTCCATAAGCCTCATCCTAGCGCTTAGTGTTGAGGGTAGCAACCAGACCCTCTCTAGAAGTCAATAGCCCGTACCTAGGGAAAGACCACCAAGGGTGGGGCGTTGATTGGGTCTGAGGGCCTGCAGTTAAGTATTTCTTCCCACTAGTCGATTATAAGTTCTACGTTTAAAGGGAAAATGTGCTCCTGCATGGAATTAATGAAGATAACCTGAAAGCGTTCTTGAGTGAACCTGACTATAGAGAACTTCCTGATGACTGGCCACGGGGGACCAACCACCATGTTGCTCCCTACAGAACGAGAGGATCAGGCACCTTGGGAAACCATCCTCCTAAGTCCACGACACGATTTCCTTACAATCAACTCATGTTCCTGACTAGGGGGCTAGTGGTCCATGGTCCTGGGCAGAGACGGGAAGTTTTTTCACATTTGTTTTTTAAAAATCAACTCTAAAAATAGTACCAAGAAGAAAGGGACTTGGCAAAAACATCGGGAGAAATGAGTAGGCTCTAAAGTACCCTGGCTATACTGCCTAGAAGCTTACATGCTTGCACACAGAAAAATAGGAATAAGTGAAAAGTAGTCTATAAAATCCTAAATGCTGAAGAAGTGATAACCCAGAGCATAGTATTCTCTGTCCTCATCCTAAAGGGCATTCGTGTGAGGAGAAGAAATGTCAATCTCACCCTCCTCGGGATGCCCCTCGTTAACACTGTTCTCTCTAGCATCTCTCTACTCCATGCCTTTGTGCTCGACATCATCCTCTAGCTCTGAGAACTTCATCTCCACAGGGACGACGGAAGGCAATGGAAGGTCATTATGGTGGCCAGTTTCTTGCTTCCAAAAAGTTATTAGCTGTTTTCGCCTAGAACTTCAGATATCCGGGGCCCTTTCTACACTGTTCTACTGCCTCTAGTCTGGTCTTCTCCCTGACCTGGCCAACATGATTTATATGGTGATCCTTCCCAAAGGTGTCGTCCAGGGGTTCAGCCTCAACGCTCCAAGGCATCATTAGGTTTGGCAGGCACTGCTCTACCGTGCTACTTCTAGCTAGAAAGTTCTAGATGAAGACCCTCTCCAAAAATGTAGGGTAGAATTACCTTCCCAAAAAAGTACTGTCTAGGAGCCCCGTCCAGAAACTTCGCCTCATCTACTATGACCAGAATCATCTTATCTTGTGCTCATCGCCCTACTGTGCTACCTCTGCCCGACAGGATACACATGGGGGCCTTTCCCAAATATATCTACCAGCAGTCCAGGCGATTAACACCCTGGCGTGCTCAACACACTCTCCCATCAGGCCTTATGATAGGTGTGAAAAACCTATCTATTTCTAAACCGAAGTTTTCAAGTGTTTTAGTTATATTTAAATTTGTTTTAGTTTGTTTTAGTGTAAAATAGGTAAAAGGACGTCAAAGGGAGATAAACAAGTGAAAATGGTGGAGAAACGGTGAACAAAATGTGCAAAACAGGATTTCGGTGAATGAAGATCACCGCTTAGGCGGAAGTTCCACTGCCTAGGCGGAAAAGAGGTAGAATGTTGGAGTGCTGAAGGGCTGAACCACCACCTAGGTGAGAAAACCACTGCCTAGGCGAGAAAACGACATATTATTATGCCAGCAGCTACTGCCTAGGCGAAAAAACGCACCGCCTAGGCGAAGTTACTGACAAAAGCTTAATCGACTTAAAGCCACCACTTAAGCGGTGAACGACCGCTTAGGCAGTGATACTCTGCACAGAAATATTTGTTTTCAGATATTTTGAAGATCTTTCCAAACATTGCCTATAAAACCCCTTTCTCCACCAAACCTTAGAAAGGCTTAGACCCTTACCTTAGACGTGGGAGATGGATTGGTTGTTCTTAAGAGCTATCTTCCACCTTAGTTAGATTAGATTAGTTTATGAGGTGTTCTTAGCCAATCCTTGAAGAGCTAGAAGAGGAAGTTCATCAGCGGAGAAGAGGGAGCTCGAGAGGATTGTTCTTTGGCGAAAGTGGATTACTCCACTTTAAGATTTGGCTTTTCTTCCCTTGTTTCCATCTTTTTATTTAATATTTATTGTTTATATTGATGATCTCCTCTTGATTTAATGTTGTATTGGCTAAGAACATGTTAGTGTAAATTATAGATTAGTTAGGGAAAGGTGTAGTTGCGTAAATACTCGTTTGGTTTAATATATGTTTCTTTAACGGTTGTTATTTTAAGTTCGATTGTGTTTATCATTTTATGATGATATTACTATGCTTGTAATGGTATTAGGGTTGGATTTGAGAATCTAGGGTTTGACACTTGGGAGAGGTAACCCTGGATTCGGACTAGGGTAAACACATCGTTACGACCTAATGACTCGAGAGGGTGTTAGTTAGTGTGCAATCGATGACGTTGGGTTAAGACTTACGCGGCCTAGAGTAGTTAAGACATTTAGGGAGACCTCTTCGTTGACACGATGTCGCATATTCCCCCGTCTTACACTTGGAAGAGGTGGTGGAGGAGTTTACGAACCGAGATTGTCGGATACCTAAACTCCGTTATTGTTAAATAAACGAAATCAAATGCGTATTAAGTTAACGAAATCAATCCCTAATTTATCAATTTAGTTATAATTAACCCACTAATTGTTGTTTAGCTTAGTTTAATTTCAATTCATGTCTTCCGTCGTCAAGATAACATGAGATTACGTCAATTGCGGTATTCAATTCAATTATTCACACTTTTCTCTATGGGAACGATATCCAATCTTCAAAGATCCACTATATTAAAACTTTAGATCTCGTATACTTGAAAGCGTAAGTAGGTGTGCACATCACGCACCCCGACCAAGTTTTTGGCGCCATTGCCAGGGATTAGTGTGAATTTAATTGAATATTGCAAAAGAAACGTGGTAACAGCTCAAAACTTAAGTTTTAAATAGGAAAAGAAAATGTATCGTATTCTTGTCCAGTCAACACACCAAGTTTTTGGTGCTGTTGACATGGGATTAACATGAATTCTAAGTTGATATTGCGACTAAGTAATCGAGTGTTAATCCTGACATTTATTTTTGTTTTGTTTCATTGTGTTGATGAGATCAAGCAGTGCGAGAAACGATGAAGAAGATTGGAATTCTTAATTCTCAATCCCGAGATTGAGCTATTTGCAAATGTTAAAGGACTAAGAGGAGAAGCCGACTTCAAGCCATGATCTTGATCTGACTGAGCATTTGAACCCAAATTCCTTGTCTATGGGGAATTTTGGTGAAAAATACTTGGTGACACGAAAGTCTAGCTGGGGATGGTAACTCAAGCGCTATTTTTTTGAAATGAAACTTAGGGTATCAAATTACCCGATTTTTGTTACTATTTATTTGATTATTTATTCTTTTTGGCAGCCGAAAAGGCTTCGGAATGTGATCGGAAGTGAATTCAGGAGTATGGACGTTTGGGGAAGTATTTTAAGTTTATAAATGTTGAACAAGCGAAGTGAAAACGTACGGGGTGGAGCCGTATTTTGAAAATTTGAGAAAAACACGAAAGTGGGAGCTGTAGGCCCACTGCCCAAGCGGTGAACCACCGCTTAGGCGGTAAAAATACAGAGTAGGTGTTTTTCAGCAAAAAAAAGGCCCACCGCCCAAGCAGTGAATCACCGCTTAGGCGGTAAAAATACAGAGTGGGTGAAAACAGCCCACCGCCCAAGCGGTTAACCACCGCTTAGGCAGTAAAAATATAGGATGCAACAAATTTTGAAAATACGCTCCACCGCCTAGGCGGATTAACAGTAGAACAAAATATTTTCACACTGGTGTAATTTCGCTTAGGCAGAAAAACCACCGCCTAGGCGGAATTTCGTCAGAAGGTTTGATCTTAAAGAAAAGGGATCTACCGCCTAAGCGGTGAATCCACCGCCTAAGCGGTGGACCTTCTGCAGTTAAACAACCCCCGTTCATTCAAAATTGCAAATCGCAAGGCTTCTTCTCCCAAAAACCTTCACATTATCTCTAAAACCTCACTCCTAAACCGTTCCAATACTAAAAAATCATCATTCCATTACAAAATTTGTGATTTCCACCCCAAATCATCCACCTCAAATCAATTTTCAACTCCATTTTCGCAATTTTCTTTATCACTTTGCGATTTTGGTTTGATTTTTGGTGATAACTTAGTTTCTATGGATTGTTAAATTGTGTGAAACAAAATTGCGTGCTACATTGTTCATATTTTGTTGACACGTTGTGATTAGTGTGTGCGCCAGATAAGATCTACAGGTTCATGTGTGACTGTTTCGGCATTGCCGCCGCACTTTTTGCAACCGCCACAATTTCCATTCCGACTTGATGGTGGTGGAGAGGAATTTCCTGTTAGGTGAACAGTAGGGAATAAGTGTTATTCCCTAGGCATGTGTTCAACCCATTTTGTATGCATTAATGCTATATGTCTATTGGGTTCGCTGACTGAGGAACACTTCTTTTGTTCAAGCCTGTATTGGTATGGAATGGATGATTAGTTTAGTGGATGTTCATCCATTTTGATTTTTTGTAGAGAAGGATGAACCATTATTTTGAGTATGTATTTGATTATTATGAATATTTTAGTTTTTAAATTTTTAGTTTAGTTAGTTTAATTTTTGTTTTTCCATGTTTAGTGTTAGATTAATTTATGTATGTTAGTATTAGATTTAGTTTAGATTTGTGTATAAAGTTGTGTTTGCATGTTAGATGTGAGTTCATTTGGGCTAAGACCCGATGATGAGAATTATCCCCAAATTGCATATTGAGGTCGGGGGTAATACCTTCCTTGTGTGTTTTGTGTGCTTAACATGTCGATTGGGTAAAAATTATCTCGATCCAAAAATTGCACGACATTTGAACTCAATGAATAATTATCTGAACGATTAGACGTTGATTATTTGATATTAAGCTCATGATAGAAAATGGGGAAACTAGAACTTGATTTGGGGGAAAACTTGAGGCGGAATCTTAGGTAAGGTAATTCCAAAGACATGATTTAGACAGTCATTTTTTCGCTTAAACCATTGTAGCTAACCTGAAAATGTTAATTCCTTATTTCTCCTGTCGAAGCCGATAATGTAATCAATTCTGAAAACGTTCAAATACTCCTTTCATTTAAATTTTTCTTAACCCAATGTCGCTAAGCCTAATTTTCAAAATTGAGTGAAATCAAGTGAGTGGTCGAGTTTTTGATAAATTTTTATTGATTCGGTATTAGTATATTCACTTGTTTCGTATTTTTTTTTGCACGCTCCTAAAATAAGTTTGGGGGTGTGTTTCTATCATTTCTTTTTACATATTCCAAAAATTTTATAAATTCGAATAAGTTTGGGGGTATGTTTCTCTAACTTCTTTTTGCACTCTCCTAAAACTGTAATAATTCAAGTTAATTTAGGAATATGTTTAAAAAAAAAAAAAACCGTGAATATAGTTTTCATTTTCTTCTCTTTCGACAAGTGAATACAAGAATTTTCATTTCTTATTCAGAGTTTTACTTTAAATGTGTGGGGGTCATGAGAGAGGATAGCGACAAGCGATTTTACCTTGGGTATCGATCGATTAAACCGATTTGTTATTTTTATTCCAGTGATACCCGTGTCGTTCTCCAAAGCCAAACCAAGCCCTATTAATCTGTGTGACTATCTGAGCTTACATTAGTGGATAGTAGACTCCAATCAAGCGTATGACTTTCCTAAATCCTTCAACGGTTTAAGTTATGAGCTTAATGATTGAATAATTGAATCCGGTATTTGACTAGTTACACATTTGAGTTCTCACACACACACTTCAAATGGATCTAGAATGGTTTTTATTGATATTGATCGTTGAAGTTCTAGAACACCACTTGGTGTGGGTTACTTCCCGAACTTGATCAGATTTAGGGATGTTGAGGGAGGAACAAATTAGTCATTTCGATTGAACTTTATATTTACATGCATATACTTCTTTTGTGTTAGTTTAATTTTTCGTTTTTAGTTGGTTAGTTTGTTAGTTAGTTTAGTTTAGTGTAAGTGTTTTGCTCGAGGACTAGCAAAATTCTAAGTTTGGGGGTATTGATAAGTGTGAAAAACCTATCTATTTCCAAACCGAATTTGTTAGTTTTCAAGCGTTTTAGTTATATTTAATTGTGTTTTAGTTTGTTTTAGTGTAAAACAGGTGAAAGGACATCAAAGGGCGATAAACAAGTGAAAACGGTGGAGAAACGGTGAACAAAATGTGCAAAACAGGGTTTCGGTGAATGAAGATCACCGCTTAGGCGGAAGTTCCACCGCCTAGGAGGAAAAGAGGCAGAATGTTGGAGTGCTGAAGGGCTGAACCATCGCTTAGGTGAGAAAACTACCACCTAGGTGAGAAAACGATAGATTGTTATGCCAGCAGCCACTGCCTAGGCAGAAAAAACCACCGCCTAGGCTGAAAAAACCACCGCCTAGGCGAAGTTACTGACAAAAACTTAACCGACTTAAAGCCACCGCCTAAGCGGTAAACCACTGCTTAGGTGGTGACACTCTGTACAGAAATATCTGTTTTCAGATATTTTGAAGATCTTTCCAAACCTTGCCTATAAAATCCCTTTCTCCACCAGACCTTAGAAAGGCTTAGACTCTTACCTTAGACATGGGAGAGGGCTTGGTTGTTCTTAAGAGCTCTATTCTACCTTAGTTAGATTAGATTAGTTTAGGAGGTGTTCTTAGCCAATCCTTAAAGAGCTAGAAGAGGAAGTTCATCAACGGAGAAGAGGGAGCTCAGGAGGATTGTTCTTTGGCGAAAGTGGACTACTCCACTTTGAGATTTGGCTTTTCTTCCCTTGTTTCCATCTTTGTATTTAATGTTTATTGTTGATATTGATGATCTCCTCTTGATTTAATGTTGTATTGACTAAAAACATGTTAGTGTAAATTAGAGATTAGTTAGGGAAAGGTGTAGTTGTGTAAATACTCGTTTGGTTTAATATATGTTTCTTTAACGGTTGTTGTTTTAAGTCCGATTGTGTTTATCATTTGATGACGATCTTACTATGCTTGTAATGGTATTAGGGTTGGATTTGAGAATCTAGGGTTTGACACTCGGGAGAGGTAACCCTAGATTCGGACTAGGGTAAACACATCGTTACGACCTAACGACCCGGGAGGGCGTTAGTTAGTGTGCAATCGATGACGTTGGGTCAAAACTCACGCGGCCTAGAGTCCTTAAGACATTGAGGGGGATATCTTCGTCGACAGAGGTCGCATATTCCCCCGTCTTACACTCGGAAGAGGTGGCGGAGGAGTTTACGAACCGAGATTGTCGGATACCTAAACTCCGTTATTGTTAACTAAACGAAATCAAACGTGTATTAAGTGAACGAAATCAATCCTTAATTAATCAACTTACTTAGAATTAACCCACTAATTGTAGTTTAGCTTAGCTTAATTTCAATTCATGTCTTCCGTCATTAGGATAACATGAGATTACGTCAATTGCGGTATTCAATTCAATTATTCACACTTTTCTCTGTGGGAACGATATCCGATCTTCAAAGATCCACTATATTAAAATTTAGACCTCGTATACTTGCGAGCGTAAGTAAGCATGCACATCACGCGCCCCTACCACCTTACCTTTCACCAAAGTAACAGCGAAAAATGCCAAGTTGAAATAATGCTTAAAGCTTCAAGGGTATAAAGTGCAAAGACGGACACCAAAAAATATAGTGGCCAACTTCACACACATAGAAAACCATAATTGAGGCGGTGGAAACATTTTGATGCAAAGTGTCAAGACTTTAGGGATGTATGACTCGAAAAGAATGACAAACTTCAAGGGTATAAAATGTGCTAAGGCCGAGCTCACACTCTATTGGTGCAAAAATTTAAAAAGGACAGGTAAACTTTAAGGGGATGCAAAATGAAAGATTGGGAAAACTTTAGGGTGTGCAAAGGGGAAAAAAAAAAAGCCCTAGGGTTGGCCTAGGCTGGCTTTACCGGCGTAACGAGGGCCCAACGGTGACTACCTCGCCCCCTGGCTCGGCTGGACAGCTACCATGTGTGCCTGGTACCCCGAGGGGTGTGACTGCCTCGCCTCTTCTCCTATCCGCTTCGTGTACCTTCCTGGATTGCGCTTCTGTCACCTTTTCCACGATAGAGGCTAGTCTGTGCTCGGAATTGTTTACGGTTCAAAAAGTGCTGCCCAAAAAATTGAAAAAAATTTGGAGTCGCCCTGGCATGTTTATATAAATATATTTTTGTTGGTTGGTTGGGTAATATTAAGTCGACGTCACGCTCGGCCTCAGGCATTGGGGGCCTGGGGTCGGGGTGTGACACACACTACAAGAAAAAAAACTTTTTATCACACTTAGTAAATATAATTTATCTCAATTTTTTAGTAAACTGTGATTATATAATTATACATGCCATTTAATCTCGTTTGAAAACAATTGTGTGATAAAAAAATCTTTTTATCTCATAATTTTAATCAACTGTGATAGTATGTAATCCGTTTTTAGCACCATTTTTTATTTTAACGGAGATAATAAGTTTCCTTCCGTTTTTTTCTTACCGCTTAAATGAAACATCTCTTCATTTACTCCCATACCCTAGCAGCCGAGCAACCATGCTATCTCTCTCTCTCTCTATCTCGCGATCGATGTAGCTTCTCTCCCGATCTCTCTCTCTCAAAATCTCCATCACAGCTCTGGTGATCTCTCCATCACCTTTGCCATCTTCATCACAGCTTTGGCGATCTCTCATCTCGAAATCGCCATCAAAATCTCCATCATCTTGAAATCAAAATCGAAATCGCCATCGCACATTTTCCATCGCCATCGCTAAGTTTTCTCTCGATCTCAAAATCGCTGAGATCTCTCACTCTCAATCTCACTATTGATCTCTCTCTCTTTCTCTGGTACTGCTCCATCACAGCTTCTGGTGCTGCTCCTGTGGTGTAGGAAGATCGCGGTCAATCTGCAACTCGTCTTCAGCAGATGCTACCTCAGATCCGCGGCAGTTCGAGCTTCGTGGTTCAATCTATGGCTTCAAATCAGGACACCTCAGATCTGCAACTGTAAAGCATCCGGCCAACGATAAAGTCTTCTTCAGCAGATGCTACCTCAGATCTGCGACAGTTCAAGTTTCGTGGTTCAATCTATGGCTTCAAATCAGGACACCGTACTCCATCTTCGTAAGCTCCTTCTTCTGAAATTTAATTTCTTCTTCAGGGTTTTAATTTAGATCTTCATTGTCATTGAAAATACGTTAAATACCACAGTTATTTTGGGGCACATTGAGGTTGTATATAACAGTACAACTAAGAGGTGATTTCCCTCATATATCTTAGTTTTGAATTGGATGCTTCTATGAATTTTTTTGGATTAGTTTGAGCTTTTCTCCTATCTGTACTTCAAAATTTCAGGGTATTTGTATTTTGATCTTGATTTTCCAGTTGGGTGCTTGAATTTCCTTTTGTGCATGTTCCTTGATCTCCATCTTCATTTTGCAACCTGTAAGCATATCCCTTTGTTAACTCCATGACTTTGAGTTGTGTATGTGTTACATTCTTCACAGATGTCTATAGCGGCATTTGCTAAAGGCCTCCTTGACTTGGAAGGACAATTAACACCGATCGTGGTATTTGAAGTTGTTTGATTTCTCTCTTGTTTTGTTTATTCATATAACTGAGATGGCTAACAATTTTTATTTTAAGGTTTCACTGGTTATCAAGGACTCCTTTATGTTGGATGGACTTGACAATGCTTGTATTGAGATGGAAGATGCAAAGGTTTGTGTTTTTCCTTTACCTAGTTCCAACGTATTGTATTATATTTGTGTCAAAAATCAAAAGGTTAAATTGATGAAAATTATCATATCCATCAACTTTGAACATCATTTGATTTTGGTTGAATTAAGTTTGACATGTAGCATACAAGTTATATGTTACAATTCATTTCATAGCTATTCCTTCTATAGTTCTACCCACATTTCCTGCCTCCATTATGCCTAGACTACTTTGGTTCCTTTTTTATCAAGGATTACTCATAGAGATATTCTGAAGTGAAGAATCAACGATGGCTTTCTTGATTGATCAAGAGTAGCACATTATGCTTGTTCCCCTTGTAAAGGGAACGGTGGTAGTATAAATAATCTAGAAAAATGCGTCCAATAATTGGTTCAATTTCAATTGTAGTGTAAATGTTACGTGAAAATCTAAGTGAGCATCAGTCTTACCCTAATGTGTCATCAAGTAATTCAATTTAGTAGGGGAAAATGGTTATTATGTTTTAATTAGGTGTTAAGGTATTTATAAGTAAAAAATTTAGGTTGATTGCATGTTCTATTTTTCTATAGCAGTGATTCTTTTCCCCATCTTTTTCCCCAGACTCATTTGAATGAGATGATAACTTTTGGAGTGAAGACAATTCATAATGGCAGATCATCTGAAAACCCTTGGATGGTTAATGGGGATGGACTTTTCCCAAATGCTTCTCAACTTCTGACTGAACTGGTAATAACTCTTGATATGTCCTGAACTGTTGCCTAGTTTTGTTTGTTTATACTCGAAAATCATAATCCTTGAATAAAGAATCAGTTATCTATCACATGTTTTATTTCGACTAATTCAGGGCTACTTTATGCAATTATAATATGTAATATCAATGCTAGTTTGCGTCAGAGTCCTAGGTTTCAAAAAAATGGTTAGAAATTGCATGTTAAGAGGAAGGAATGAAATAATGTAAGTGAACGAGAAAATTTTCTTTAGTTAATTGACCTTTGGTTTGTTTTCCTGCTTTCAAATCTTTCAACTAGGTCAAACTGACTAAAAAGGTCACTGAACAAGTGAGACTACTTGTCAAGGATGAAGATGAGAAACTTGTAGAGATTGGCTTATATAATGTAATACTCCATATGATAAAGCAAGGGCACTTGGTAAAACAAATATAGATGTTGATCGTATTGATGTTTGCTCGGTGGAGAAAACTTGAAAGAGACTTGTATTATGAACATAAAGAGTAAGTGTTTATGTTATATGGCATTAGTTGTTTTAGAAATATGAAATTCATTTTTAGCTAATTTTTGGTTGTATTTTTTTATATAATAATTCTGTTTTTTTTCTATTTTTTTTTTTTAAATAGATATATGAGAAACTATCACAGTTCTTAAATGTGATAGAAAATAGGGTAACTATCTCGGTTTGATATAAAATTGAGATAAATATTGTCTAAATAATCATGTTTTTTTTTTTTTTTTTTTTTAAATTTTATCGCATATATATGATCTTTTAATCACATTTGAAAATTGAGATTATATGTACTAAGCATCTCAGTTTTTAACTGTGATAAAAATTCTTTCATCTCGGTTTCTAACTGTGATAGAAAGTTTACTTTTAATCACATTGCATACTCTCACGATTTGATTTGGGACCAAAAATCGTCATAAAAAGCTTTTTATCACGGTTTTTAACCGTGATAAAATGCCCTTTTTCTTATGTTTATTACTTAAACTTGATACGGATGAGGGTAGAGGATGGAAGAATAAAAATACATTTCTTGCTGACGTAGGAAGGTAGAGAGGATGAAAGAATAAAAATAAATTTCTTGTTGACATAGGAATACATTTCTTATTCTTCTCTAATCGCTTCTTACCTTCATTAAAAGAAGTTATGGTTGAGAAACTTACTCCTATTTACCCAAACATTACTTATTTACTTATTTCTTAAAAAGTTATGGTTGAGAACCCATACTTTATGCATGAACGATATTTGAACACAAATACTATTCTGAAAAATTATTCAACACATGACACATGAAGTTCAACAATTTCTTATAAACAACGAACTTATCATTACAATCCAAAATACAAAAAAACATTCTTGAATTTATCACTTCTTACCATGGGATTGATGCAAAATAGGTGTAACTACATTTTACCACCACAGGAATCTTACTCATGATATGGTTCATTTCCAGTCTTGAACTTATCATTTCTTATTATGGAGTACGGACTGAAAACGAAATTACACATGTTGGGGCTTATTTGGTGACTAATAAGCCTGTACTGTTTAAAAAAAAAAAATACTCTTGAGGCTTTTTTACAAAAAAAAAAAAAAGAAAAAAAAAACCCTAATCTGATCTAGGAGAAGATAAAGAGCCTAAGTCTTCGGAGTCCGAGCTCAAGCAGTAGAAGTTGCCTTCCTCGTATTGGCTCAGTGTTAGAACCAGAGAGCGTATCTTCTCATTCTTCTCTTCGTTCTTGTCTTGAAGCTTCCCTCTCTCTGCCTTTAGCACACCGTTATAAGTTTTATAGAGATGTACTGGGCTAACAACTCTTCGATTTGCTTTTCTGCCGCCCGCAACTGACCACGAAGTTCGTGGAGTTAGGATATCACATAGAAATGGGCGGTATTGAGGGAAGCGTAGAGGACACTGGCATCCTCGATGGCTCAAAGCCTAGGGTGTCCTACATCGAAGGTCTTCATCATCATCATGAGTTGGGGAAAGCAATACCCTTGTTTAACTTCCTTCTTCTCTTTGGCCAAAATGACGTCAAAAATATCAGAAATAGATGACGATGAGTTCATATTCATACTAAGACGAAAGGAGAAAGAAGTAAGCAGAAGAGAGAGAAGAACTGGAAAATAAAATTATGAAGAAGCCTTGAGGTGGTTTGGCTTTAAATAGCCAAACCAGCGATCATGAAACGACGGGAAATGTGAAATTCAATCGTCGGGTTGTTTATGATGTATGAAGCAAAACGATAGCAGCAAATATCGAGGAAAAAAATGGTTTTCCACATCAAGTACTATCACTCCCCACCCCGGACACCCGTCACCCTAGGGCTTGCTTGATGTCGACAAGACATCACCTGGATATCCAATCAACTGTAAAACTACAATATGCATACATACATATTTAATCTCCTAAACAGACCATATACATCCTCTCATATGGGGGGACACAACCGTCCCCAAAAATAATAACAACAAACATATAATAACCATGAACCTCTCACAGGTTTTCCTCAACAGCTCATCTCAAAAACTTTCACAAGACTCCATCGCATGACTCTACCTAGTGCCAGTAGGGGACCGATTCCTAGCTGCTGTACCTGCGAGTGTACTACCTTCTTAGATGGATCAAGTATAAAATATATAAATATCACATATCATAAAGGAAACCCCTTTTTCTTGTTTCCACAGAAAACCACGTATATATGTTTATAATATTTTAACTAAGTAGTAAAAATCAACCAGAACGTCACAACAACCATATAGTATAATGCAACTGAAATAATAGATATATTATCGTAAATGGGTACACCAAGCCAGTATAAAATAAGTATATATAAATGCCATATACGACAAAACACCACATACGACAAACACTATATACGACACCACATCACACCACACCTCACCACACCACATCACTCCACACCACACCACACCACATCACACCACACCTTGGTTGGCCATGTGATAGTTTTAACCTCACAATCGGGAGTTGCAACGGTACTATACCACCCTTAGGATATGCCTTTCTAGCGGGACATAACAACGCTCTGTTGGGCTATGCCAGACGAGTGAACAACGTTTCGCTGGACTATACTAGACGGGTGAACAACGCTCCGCTAGACTATGCCAGACGGGTGAAAATCCAACACCAATCTTCAACTCACCTCAATAACAACAACTCATTTCCATCTCAACAACAACAACTCTGCCCACAATCAACCACCTCATCAAATCAATAATATCATCATCAAACTACAACTCAATAAATAATCAACGCTCTGCTAAAGCAGATAAAATCAATAGCATCGTCAAATCAAAAACAACATCGTCAAACTGCAAATCAATAACATCGACCTCTATCTCCAAAACTGATTTAATCCATATAAGTTATAAATTCATCAAATTTTAAGTAAACATATTTATTCCATTATATATATATATATATATATATGAAAATAGATTTTTGCAAGAAGACAGTACATTCACCTAGTTATCCGCTCTGAAGACTTTTTCTGACTATTCTCTATCGGTACTCCGGTGCCTGTGAACCTAATAGTGACATGGCCTAAATTAATATTTTATTGTAAAAATAACTTAACCATGCAATGTAGGCCCTAATTTCCATAATTTCCTATTCTCCACATTCTATTGTGAAATATTATTATTCAACGAGTATTGTTTCATTACAGTTTACTATATCGAATTCATTCATGTAAATGGTCTCACTATTTCTTATCGCCATTTTGACATTTTCGATGCTAGTAATTAGTTTCATAATCACCAACGAGATAATTAAATACAATTAAATACAATATTAATAGAATTCGGAATTCTACCTCTTCCGAATCTTCTACCGGCCACGAGACGAGTGTTTGGTTTTTATTGGGGTTGTTTGCGTATTTTTCCTTTTTTTTTTTTTTTTTTTCCCTTTCCTATTCCTTTTTTTTTTTTTTTTTTTTGTTTTTTTTGTTTTGTGTTTCTGTTTTCTGTTTCAACCAGCCCACCGACCACTTTCTCACTCTTCCCTGCCACCATCTGCCGGCCATCCACAACCACACACACACACACACACACACACACACACTCACACATAGCAATGGGATACCCATACACACATACTCTCTTCACTGCCGGCAACGCCATCGGAAAAACAACAACTGCTTTCTCTCTCTCTCTCTCTCTCCCTCTCTCTCTCCTTTACTGTTCCCGTTCCTTCTAGCCAACCAATGACGACACACACACACACCCACCCTCGGAGGAGACACACACACACACACAGAGTAGCACACACACACGTCCACAACACCACCACCGTCGAATCAGAACGGCGACGAACACCCCCTCACCCTCCGACGACGAGAGACAGCTGCCAAAACACATACACACGCACAAACAAACGACAAACAGAGCACACGCACCACCCACATCGGAATAGCCTACTCCAATCGCTCCAAACAGAAAACCAAAAACATTTCACACACACTCACCAACCCATGATCACCCCCCAAACATACAGACTACCACCGAACACACTCCGGCCGAACAGGACCTGCTCCTCTCTCTCTCTCTTCGGTTTTCTCACAGCTAACGGCAACCCACCGCCGGCTACCTTCTTCATCTCTCTCGTTTTCTCTGTTTTTCTGTTGTGTGTCTCTCTCTATGTATGTATGTACATGTGTATATATATATATATATATATATATATATATATATATATATATATATATATATATATACATACATTCATACATATCCACACATGCACGACAGAGAGAAGAGAGAAGAATTTGGAAGAATCGAGAAGAGAGAGAGGTAAGGTCGGTGGGGCTTGGGCCTTTTTCTTTTCAACACACACACACATATATATGTTTACAAATGGGGGCCGACCAAGTGGCCCTTCTTCCACTGCCTCTCTCTCTAAATATATATTATATATAATTTGCACAATTCTCCCCTTTAATTTAGGTTAAGTTATAAATTGAACCAATTTATGATTTTAAGGTTATATAAATTACAATTTGACCCCTAAACTTTTAAATTACACAATTAATAGCGCTATCTACCCTCTTATTTCCAAATGTGCTCCCATGCGACTCGAATTATACGTATCAGGGTCTTACAAGTACGACAGGTGCTTAAGGTTGGTCATAATTACCGAGCGTCATCATTCTAAAACCGATAAGACTAAAAGTGCAAAGGATGTCTAATTAATCAAACAGTGCCCAAATGATCTGCACTGTTCGAGAGAAGCGTGACGCGAAGCTCAGTGGGCACTAATACTAATCCACTAGGTGGGGTGCAAATCTGGTTAGATTTGAGCTAACCTCTTCCAACACTAAACCAAAACTAGTCAGGATTGAACTGAGCCTAATGAGAAATGTGTTGGGCCCAACCAAAAGGCCCAAGAGTTCTGCACACGGCTACTAACGTCTTTACCCAATTCAACTCAGTCAAGAGGTCTAAAGTAAGGACAAAATTACAACCAAAATGCACACCAAGGAATTGAAACAGAAGAAAAATGATCTTCTATCTCGCTTCAACGAATCGCCACGGAAGTCAGGAGGGCAAATGATATGGAAAAAATTCCCACGTGTGAATTATGAAAACGGTGTTAAGAAGACGGGTTGGGTCAGTGCGTAGAACTTGATCCAATAGGAGACGATTTGCGATCCAACAATTAATCATGGACTGACAGCTCTAATGGCCCAAGGAATGTCGTACCTGGCTTACTATTGAACCCTAGTCGCATGTACGGGCTGGCTTAGTACAAAACAAAGCCTCTTAAGGAGGGCCTGGGTATCAAATCTAAGAATGGTAGGTTAACGACAACTATTGCCTCACCTAGCCTTCTCCCCATGCACAGATGTGATTAATGCAGCATCCCATAATGCGAGCACAAGCAACATTCACGGCGGTTAAGTATGGAACATGGAGAAGATCATGGCAGAGACGGTTATAAGGAAAATTGGCTCGATTATATACAGGAAAAATAGGTACAAAAAAGAACATCTCTCAATATTACATTCATAATACTCTAAAGCTTCTATTCTCTCTTAAGAACAATCTGATTTTGTTCTCACGCCGAAGGTTTTTTTGCCAACATTACACCGGTGCCCCCCCCCCCCCCCCTAGAACTAACTAGTTTTGCAGGTCGGATTGCAGGTTGCGAAGGTTTCTGACACGTGAATAGCTGTAACACGTCCTAGAGATTTTTTGGCAACATCAACTTGGAAGGCCTACAACAATGTGAATCGAGATTTTTTCATTCCTTCTCTAACTGTATTTGGTCTAATCGAAAATTCTATTAAAAAAATGGACGAAATCGATTATAGTGGGATTTTTATCATTTTTTCTTAAATTGGATTTTGTTTCTACAACAATATTTAAAATTTGATTGAACATCTGTTTCTTAGGATACGATAATTCTAAATAATAATATTGAAAAATAGGAGTTCAATGAACAAAAAAGTACAGATTCTCTCACACCGTAAATGTTACATTTTTGTTTGCCAAAACAAGATGTTACATTAAATCCTAATTACTATTGGAACAATGACACCCTTATGTTGTGACATGTTATTAGTATTTTGATACAATGATGGGATTACACGTCATGCATTTGTGATTGATCTAGCTATGGCTTGTGTAGCTTGACTAATAAGTTCCAGTCAACTTTTGGAAAAATTCCAGTTTCGTGTATTGCTCATCTTCGTTTTGTCAATCTTCCAAACAACCCGTTGAAAGCATCCTCCGGTCCAGTTGCCATGCTTGTTATTCGTTGAAGAATTTGCCAACCTTAGACTTAGTAATTGTGTGTTCAGACTAATTTACGTATATTTCGATTAATCATCTTTTCAGATAATTTTAAGAATACACTATTTTACATCAATTTGGTGTATTTATAATTAAATTCCAAATTTGATTTCAAGAATACTTCACAAGTCAAATCCTGATTAGCAAGGAGAGAAAGCATCTCATCATGTCAAACAGTCTACACCTCTTAGGTTTAGATTCAGTAATAACGTCTTTTAATTTCTATACTAATAATTATATTTATACTTTATCCAAAGTGTATATTATTGAAGTTGTAACAAGCTAGTAATATACTTTCCTTCTCTCAATTAATAAACAGTGAAGAAAATGTAAATTATATTAAGAACTTCAAAATTATACATACACATTACGTAAAAACGAAAAGCTTTTAAATTTAATTAATTTGAATAAAAATGGCTCATTTTCATTGGAGAATGAAAAGCCAATCACTAATCACGGGAAGCAATGCATATATTCTAGTCACCCAAAGGCTACACTTCAAGTTTCTCTTTCAAAGTTTGAATAAATTTATATACATGCAAAAAATATCTAAAACTTGGAGGATGACTGAAATCAATGGACATCCCAATCAACCAATTAATTTTCATTTTTTTCTTTCTTTTAATTTTCTTTTTCTTCATGTAAATTTAATTTAATTTGGTTCATAAGTTCTAAAAAGATTTTTGATTCATTGAATCAAGAACATGGAATTAAAGGAGCCTAGAAGACTTATCTTTGGTGCAATTCCAGTATTCTGCTTCCTTCTTCTTCCTTTGATTTACACCGAGTTTTTGGCCTTTGATCTCCTTCCATTTCATCAATGTACGTAATTTGTTGCTTTTTTTTTTTTTTTATTGATATTATGTCAATAATTAGATTTTTGTTCTAAATTCTTGATTAATTTTGAATTGTTCTTGCTAGGGATGCAATACTTGTCCAATTTGAAGGTTAGTTTCGATAAAACAGTAGATGATCGAGAGTCACTCAAGTTTCAGTTCAGAAGACTCGTTCGAGGTTGTTGTATTTTTTTTTTAATTTTTTTTTCATATTTAATTTTGATATTTTTTTTTTTTGTTAAATATTCTGAATATAATTTCTTTTTTCCGATGAGTAGGAGAAGATCGAGCGAACCTGGAATCCACCGGCTTTGCATGCGACACCGCAGTTCACTCCATCGTTTGCATGGTAGACCGGCTGGTAAGAATGGATGCAGACACGATGACGGTTCATGCAGCGTTCAACAGGTCGACGGCACAAGACATAGAGCACGTCGTCCGGCCATATGCACGTCAAGAAGACGAGGATCTCCTCAAATACATCACGCCGGTTAAAATCCTTCACGGAAATAACACCCCGCCGGCTTGCCGTTATTCCCACGGTGTCCCGGCAGTAATCTTCTCCACCAGCGGTTTTTCCGGAAACCTATTCCACGAGTTCAACGAAATCATCATTCCGTTGTTCATCACGTCACGTCATTTTCGGAGACGTGTTCGGTTTGTGGCGGTGGACTACAAGCCGGCGTTTTTCAAAAAGTATCGTCGGATTATGTCGGGATTGTCCGGTTACGAGGTGATGAATCCGGCGGAAAACAGGACCGGCCATTGTTTTCAGGGAGCCGTGGTGGGGCTTAAATTCCATGGAAACCTTGCTTTGAATTCGTCGGAGATCCCCGGAGGCTACTCCATGCTTGACTTCAAGCGGTTCCTCGGACAGTCGTACGGTCTGAAAATAAACGACATGTCGGAGATTGAAAAACCGGTGGTGATGCTGATATCTCGTAAGAAAACGCGAAAGTTTCTGAACGAGGACGAAATGGTCCGTACCATGAAAGAACTAGGCTTCCGTGTCATGGTCGTTACGAAACCAAAGAGGATGTCGGATTTGGACAAATTCGCCGGCGTGGTCAACTCGTGCGGGGTATTGGTCGGTACCCACGGCGCGGGGATGGCGAACGAGCTGTTCTTGCCAGCCGGAGCGGTGGCGATTCAGGTGGTGCCGCTCGGACTGGAGTGGGCGTCGGAGAACTATTTTGGTCTGCCGGCGGCGGCGATGGGGGTGAATTATTTGGAGTACAAGATCGAAGCTGAGGAGAGTTCGCTGGCGGAAACTTACGGGAGGGATCACCCGGTGATTGTTGATCCGGCGTCGGTGTTCGCAAAGGGGTACCAAGCGGCGAGGGCTGTTTATATCGACGGCCAGGATTTGAAGATTAATATCGTGAGGTTTCGGAAAACTCTTGTTGAAGCACTCCGACTCATTGGACGCGCAGCTCCTTCAAGTTTATGATTTTTGTGAACGAAATTATTGCGTAACAATCACAATTTTTTTTTTCATTGGGGCTCACTAATATAATTTTTATAAACAATATAACCAATTTTCATATATATATATATATATATATATATATATATATATATATTTTGGTATATCCATGGGTGTTTGTGACTAATCTCATTTGGAGTTCCGTGGTTATTCCTCCCTAGAAGTATTTTTCCGCAGGTTCGAACTCGTGATCTTGCCGAGGTTCCTCAAACGTTAAACGTTAATGTTGATCTCGGAGAGAATCCGTCAAACATTAAAGATGGTTGTCATGATTCAAAAGAGGGTGAGCTTGTTGCAGAGTCATTTTGCCAAAGCAATTCGGATGAATCAATTGCAAAAAGTGATATTGACTTTGCAAAACAAGAATGGTCGTTCTCAAGTGATTCGGAAAGTAAAGGTGTCGCGAAATCCATGGATGAAATTGATGCAATTTTTTTTTCCAAAATAGAGGATAAACATCGTATTCGGTTTAAAAAGAAGCTTTTCTTAGTTCCTAAAAAAGAAAGAAAGAAAAAAAAAGTCTTTGGCAATTTGGGTTTTGCTCAAACTTGGAAAAACGAAGCGTTGGGGACCTTGGTCCAAGATTTCTATTGGAGGCACGGTGGAAAGTTAGGGAGGATTAAAGTGGGAGCAAATGAAGCTAGTGGGATAAGGGTGTTGGTGAGATGTATGGCTAGTGTTTCTTTGTAATTCTTTGGTAGATCATTTCCTTTTTCTATTTTGATTGGGGTGTGTTGTGGGGAACCCATTGGTCCTGAAATTTGGTGAAAATGTAGGATTTGCAAGATTTTTTATACAAATTTTTCTTGCTCAAACCTCAACTAAAATTTGAAAGACCAATTGGTGCAGTTTGGCTTGGCGGTTGATTTTATACTCTTAAAAACCTTGGGTTTCAATGATTGAATTGGATCTTATTGGAGGATCATTCTTGGCCAATTGGAGTTATCTCTCGGCTTCGTTACGTAAGGCTTGAAGTTTCAAATTTTTTTATTTTTTTAAGTGTAGTAATACTGTATAATTATTATGGTGTTTTGGGACCGGGCCCCAGGATGTCTTATTTGGGTTTGGAGGGTCCTTTGTTAGGGGGGCTAGCAGTTCCATTTTAAAACTTTGTGATGGTGGTGTTTGAGGGGGTCTTGCAGCCTACATGTTAATTTTTACTGTGTAGCAAGGGAGACCTTCCCCTTATTAATATATATCCATTTGGTTATAAAAAAGAATGGTTGACTTTATAATTTATTTAAACATATGAATTTAGTAGAGAAAATAAAACCATTTCAATAACAAATTTTAATGAAAAAGACAGATTAAAATTGAAGGGGTGTAACAATGGAGGTAATAAGAAAAATAAAAGAAGACATAAAAAAGAAAATGAAATACATCATAAAATATTTAACTTATCATATTTGTAGCTAAACTATTTAATCAAACCATTCATAATGAATAGTTCCATCAGACAATGTTGGGTCATCTATGTATTGTTGATCGTAAAAAATATTGTCATAAGCTTGTTTGCAGTTGGAGCATCGCTCTTCTAAATTTGGTGGAGTTTTGTTATAAAATGAACCCATTTATATATTTGTCGATTTTCTCCTTTCAATGCATTACAATTTTTTTCAATGTTGTTCGGTTTATTGTTATAAACTGGCATGAAAGTCCAATTTTTCAAAGAAGGTGTAATATTCATTTATGACATGTTTGATTATACGTAAACAAACTGGATTATGATTCGTCCATTTAAAATTCAATTTTATTCTGTTTTACCACTTCTAAGCGCATTTTTAATAGATGTGTTATAAGGTGTGTCAAATTTTTTTTTATCACTATTTTGATTTTTTTTAGTCAAAGTTAAGACTCCAAAAATGTGTCATATGTTGTGCCAATATGGCACACCCCTCTTGCCTAAGTCATATTTGCGACAAGTGCAAGTTTAATGAAAAAATTGGAGGGAAGATTGCCAGAGTTAGTTGTTGCTCCGACAAAAATCAAAACCCCCAAAACAAACAACAAAATAATTTATTTATTTTTTGTTAATTTCATTTTATTTGGGGTGGATTAGTTTGTTAATTCTATTTTGTTGTGTTAATTTCAATTCATCAATTAAGTTGGATTACAATTTAATCTGATCTAATTTAAATTCAAGTTAACCTGATTTATTTAGTTTTGATATGGGTTATTTTGGCCGACTACCAACCTCCAATTAGAACAAAGCACGTGGAGGGTTGAACTTCTCCCCTTCGAATCCACTTCACCATTGAAGAACTTCATGGGGAACCATCTGTATGATCCCTACATTACTTAGACTAGATAACAAAAAGGGCCTACCCTCGGATGGACACTGTTGGCTGAGCTTTGTGCTCTTTGTCATCGGAGTTCGTAAACATAGGAACTCTTCCAGTCTATCCGAGCTTCGAGCTCATTGTGATCGAAGCTCAACCACATGAAGATCCAACCTGTTGATCTATGCTCTAGGCTCCTTGTGATTGGAGCTCGTCCACGTTAAGATCCAGCAGTTCATCTGAGCTCCGAACTCCTTTTGATCGGAGCTCGTCAATAGGTTACTTATAGGGATTGGTTAAGCTTTGAGCTCTTTATACTCGGTCATCCTTGTACCAAGCCTCCCATGGTCTTGTCGAGCTCAAAGCAGCAATCTTCGAGCAACATCCTCCGGCCCGCGATCTCTTGCTCTACTAATGAAGGCCCCAATACTCCTATGGGCTAGGCTCAATCTCCAAATCATCTAGGTTAGCTCATTGGCTCCTCCCGATGGGCCAAAAATCCAGTCCCAATAGCCTAATCACCTCACATACCTCTCCATTGGCCACAAGCCGAGTTACCATAATTAATCGTGCTTAGAGTCCTAATCTTGTGGCATTAATTGTGCTCCTCGCCTATCCTGACATTCAATGTCCTAGGTAATGCTCAACCATCCAATTGAAATATCACTACAAGAAAAAGTAATATTAGTGACAAACTTTAGTAACAAAAATAAAATTCGTCACAGAAGAGTAGTATTAGCGAGGAAATTTGGTTTTCTTGCTAAAGCTCAATGACTATTGGCCACGACACAAAACATTCCTCACTAAAAATTAGTTTTAGCGATGAAATATGAAATTCGTTACTAAATTAGTCACAAATACTTTACCGCTATTTAATTTTATTTTAGCAACAAACAATTAATTATTAGCAACAATTATTTTTTGTGGCTAAAAAATTTATAATATATAGCCACAAAATAATTTCTCACTAATTATCAAAATATTAGAATAATATATCCATACACAATTAAATCCTCATTCACGCCTAATTCACAAGACCTCTACCATTGACTTTCCTTCTTCATTGCTCAGATCTACTACTTTCTTTGTTCGCTGCTCACGATCTTGGAAGAATGAAATCTTGGCACCAAGAATTGCCGCTCTCGTTCATCTTCTTGTCTTATTCAAGTATGGCATCTCTCCTCCTCTTCAATTTTCGAAAACCTAATTCTACGGTTGACTATTGCAATTGGTATTCTCCGCGCTGCCCTCCACCTGCTCCATCGCACCAACCCTAGTTCTCGTTTTGAAGGTTGTCCAATCCACTAGTCAAGTACACATGTTCTCTCTCTATCTCAATCAGAATGAGATTTGTCATTCTTTGTCATTCTGTACCCTAAATTAAAGAAATTAGAATGAACACATATATATTTGTGTTTATAAATTAAAGAAATTAAACAAATAAACACTTTAGATGTGTTCTAGTTCGTTTCTTTAGGGATTTAATTGAGATTGATTTCGAGGCTCTCAGCATATCCATATTCTGAAGGTCTGTTTAATTTGATTCCATGTCTTCTGTGTGATTAAATTTTGTTAATTAGTTTTTCACATTTAGTTTTTCTTGCACATTCATTTATGTTCAAAATATTGTGATGATAAGGTGGATCTGGTTAAGTGTTTTGGTTAATAATCTTGTTTATAGATTTAGATTTGTTTATCTCATGATCAATTTTGATTATTTTTTAACGGATTGAGATGAAGCTTTGGAATTGCCCTAAGTTTTATTTAATTAAAAAACCCACATGCATCCAGCCTCCCTTCCATGCAACACTGTTTAGATTCCATAGGCAGAGCATTGCAGAGTATTCTAGAGAGGCAGAGCACTATTCTTCTTCAAGGCCCTCGCATCTGTTCAACCTTTAGACTGGTGTTTTTTTTTCTTTTTTTCTTTTTTCTTTTCTTCAGTTGCTGCCCTGTTTAATTGTTTATTTCAGTTACTGCCCTGTTTATCTTTTTATTTACAGTTGATTAATAATTTAATAGTTTAATTCTTAACTATTTAATTGTTAAATCCTGTGTACATGAATAATAACACACACACACACACACACACACACACATGTCTATAACTTCAATTCGGGGTGTGCCTCACCTTGTACCTTGGGCCTAGGGTCTAGAGAGAATCCTGAATGTTTGACAACTGTGTCACCCATTACGGACCCTTGCTTTATTTTTCTGTCTACTGATCCAATTTCAATTCTTTATGTTGATTTTTAAATTCTCACATCGACAATATCGTTTATCATGCAAGCTGATTGTTTATGTTATAGTTAGGAAATTCAACTGGGCAGAGACTAAGCCAATGACCTTAAGCCCAAGAGGGACAAAATGATAATAATGATTTTTTGGTGTAGTAAAAATAGACACCACCACTAGCCTCCAGCTTGATCTCTCTAGTATCCATAAATAATAATAATAATAATAATAATAATAATAATAATAATAATAATAATAATAATAATGCATTGGTTTCTTGTTATGTTTGTTCTTTTGCTGGTCCTGGTGATTTTCAAATCCTCAAATAGAAGAAACTACTTGATTTTTTTTACATTATTGATTATTGTTTACTCAATTGAACCCTTTTTTGCTAGACTTGTTTTGGGATTTTTGAATATTTATCACAATTTTCTTTGAAAAAGAAAAAAAACCAGCAACTTTTTAAAGGAACTGGAAAGAAAACGTAGCAGTTAAAATTGAAAAAAAAGGACTGAAAGAAATAGAAATACAAAAAAGGTTAGCCTGTTTGGTTGTTTGGCTAATACACTACCATCTATTACTTCCAACATTTCATGAAATGTAAGTTTTATGTTCCCCTAATTCTTCCTCCCAACCCTGTTAAAGAGAATTTAATTGGTTTATATATTATCTATTTGGTGCTTAATTGTTATTTGGGGTGTGTGTGTGTATGTCAATGGCTCCAATCTTTTTCGGCTATGAATGATGCAGATTACCATCTGGGTTAGTAGTATATCATTTTATGGATATGCAGATATTTCTTTTGAAAGTACATTTGATGTAAGCATTTCTATTCCATCATTATTCTTTTGTGAACCTAGGAGGTTGTTTTGCAAATTGAAAGAAATCTTAGCTTGATCTACCCTCCTTTCGGGGCTTATGATTGATTTATAAAGAGTTTTGTTATTTAATTGTTATTAGGGAGGCAAGGGGATCACCAACTTAAATTGTGCTCTTCAGGTATGCATTTGTCAATGTGTTTGGTCATCCTCTTCATCTTTAGCATCCATAATATGCACGAGCGTGGTTCATTGATTAATTTCTTACATGATATCTTTGCTGAGAATCTTGTCAAGAATTTAATTGGTTTATATATTATCTATTTGGTGCTCAATTGTTATTTGGTTCTTTTAATTTTATAGATTATAGACAAGGTATATAGATTTTGAGATAAACTTGTAAATAAGAATTTTGGTTTCAGGATTCCCAATAGATTTTTAGGACATTTGAAGATAATTGAGCTCTTCTTTGAAAAATACTTAAGATTGTAGGTTTGGTTCCCCAACTTGAAAGGTTCTACATTGTTTGCCACTTAGGGCATTGCACTTAAATAGTGCACATCCTTTGTTTTCCACTCAGGGTACTGCAATTAAATAGTGTTTAAAATGTTTTATGCACAGTGCTTTGTTTTTATGTACAATTCACTTCAAACTTTTGAGTATTTGATTTGAATTATTTATTTATTTTTTCTTTATTATTATTATTTTTTAAATAGTGAACTGATAATTAAAAAAAAAAAAAGAAAAAAAGAAAAGAAAAAAAAGAAAAACATTAAAAAAGGTTAGAGTTGATATGAGGCTTTTCCATGTTCGTTAATTTGTTTGAGTTAAGTTGATGGGTGAAACTTCATGGTAAATCTTGTTCATGTTTGCTCATTAGTTCTTAAACAAATTAGTTGTTCATGAACAATTTAAATTTAGAGAAATACCAAGATATCAATGTTTTAAAGACATAAGTCGTTCACAATGACTCAATTAATAAAATTACACTTTGTCCCATGCACTTTAAGTAAGACGTGAGTTATTGATTTATCTGATTTGTTTGTGATGCAGATTAATTGTTTGTTGATTTTAAATTATGAAGACTATTTTTATGGAAAGGAAGATATTTGATACGAATATTTTGATTTTTATTTATTTTTTTGTAAGAATGGGATTGTTTTAGTTACATTTATCCACACTTTCTTTTAGTTTGATATTATTTATGTTATTTGAGTTGAGATATGTTTATTCATTATGAGAGTATTATTTACATATGTTTGGAATGTATGTTGTTATATATTTTTGTTTCTCTTTAATTTTGGATGTGCTAAATAGGTATTGTTCTACTTTTAGCGAGAAATTTAGTTGGTCGCTAAATATGAGGTATTGGCGATGAAATTATTTAAATAAATTTTGTTGCAAATTCTAACTTTTTGTGAGAAAGGAATTGGTTGTTAATATGAATTATTAGCGAGGAAATCATTCAAATAAATTTTGTTGCAAAATCTTATTTTAGTGAGGAATTTAGTTGGTCGCTAAATGTGAATTATTAGTGAGGAAATTATTCAAATAAAATTTATTGAAAATTATTACTTTTAGCGAGAAATTTAGTTGGTCTCTAAATGTGAATTATTAGTCAGGAAATTATTCAAATAAAAGTTGTTGCAAATTATTACTTTTAGCGAGAAATTTAGTTGGTCGCTACTGTACGCGCGAGGATTCACAACCTTGTTTCCTCCTCGCGGTAATTGGACTACTCGCAAGTGTACGAGATCTAGTTTTAATATAATGGATCTTTTAGGATCGGATATCGTTCCACTGGGAAATTCGTGTAATTCGGT
Source organism: Eucommia ulmoides (assembly GCA_016647705.1). Classification (NCBI taxonomy): domain Eukaryota; kingdom Viridiplantae; phylum Streptophyta; class Magnoliopsida; order Garryales; family Eucommiaceae; genus Eucommia; species Eucommia ulmoides. The sequence continues at coordinate 13,430,041 of CM028326.1, forward strand.
TGAGTATTGTGATTTACATAGTTTCGTATTATCTCGACTAATCATAACTCGTTTGTTTTCTAATTACTATACTAAGATAAACTACAACTATTCGGTTAGTTCTAATTACACTAATTACTTAGGTATTAATCTATTTCATATAATTCATAATCGATGTCATTTAGTTAGCTATAACGGTTTTTATCTAATCCGACAACCTCTGTATCAATAACTCCTCTGCTACCTCTCCCAAGTATAAGACGGGGGATTACACGACTTCGTGTCAGCGAAGAAGTCCCCTTCAACGCCTTAACGACCCTAGGCCCCGTGAGTTTTGAGCCAACGTCATGGGTTGCATACGTTCTAACGCCCTCCCAGGTCGTTAGAAAGTCACGTTGTATTTACCCTAGTCCGAATTCGGGGTTACCTCTCCCGAGTGTCAAACCCCGTATTCTCATTTTATCAATACAAGCATAATATCAAGAATATCGGTAAACACAATCAGATTTAGACAAGCAACACGTTAAAGTAACATTAATTCATTCAACTAAACGATTACATGATTTCGACTACACCTAAGTAACATTTAACTACTATTATAAGATCTTAGCCATATACCATACAAAATAAAAGGGATTCAATATTCTTAGATATGAAAAAGTGATCACAAAGAATAAAACAAGAGAGAAACGATCAAATCTGGAAGTGAAACGGTTCACTGTCACTAATGATCGATCCGCAAGTTATCCTTCTTTATCCGAATGATGAACCTCCTTCTTGATCTTCAAAATATAGCTTAAGATCTCTCTAATAGGGTTAGGGTTCTTCAACAACAAGTTTCAGACGTGGTCAAGGGGTATTTATAGGCTTAGGGGTTCAAAAATATCTAAACAGATATTTTGACCTGTTCTGTGATTTTCGCCTAAGCGGTAGAAATTTCGCTTAGGCGGAGTTTAAGTCGGTTAGAATTCTGCCTAAGCGGTAGAATCTTCGCTTAGGCGGAGGACTAACTTTTTGGCTCCTTAACTTTCTGACGGAATTCCGCCTAGGCGGTGTAAACTTCGCCTAGGCGGATTCAATACTTCAGCCCTTGCAACCTTCTGATGGATTTCGGCCTAGGCGGCAGAAACTTCGCCTAGGCAGATTTCAAATCTTCAGTTTATGCATCTTTCTGATGAATTTTCGCCTAGGCGGTGGAAACTTCGCCTGGGCAGAATTGCTCTGTTATTTGAAACCTCATTTTTTCATCTTTTTGGCTACCCCTTTTGCACCATTTTGCTCGGTTTACCAATTGTTTTCATCCCTGCTCCTGACTAATAAAAACAACTAAAACGGTATTCAAACTTCAATAAAATACTCGAAAACTAGCAAATTCGGTTTAGAATTAGATAGGTATTTTACACCTATCAAATACCCCCAAACTTGGAATTTTGCTAGTCCTCGAGCAAAACACCCTAATGCTAAATAACACTAACTACACTAATTAGCTACATCCTAAACTACAGATACGTAATCATTAACAAATAAGACGTACACGCCTGTGAGATTTAAAGTTTAGTCAAAGAAACCATGCTCTTCTTTTCTCAATAACCCGTAATCAGATCTGGTTAAGGAATAACACACATCACGTGGTGTTCCAGAATTTCAACACTCAATATCAGTTCAAATCATTTTAGATCTTATTGAAATGTGTGTGTGTGAGAACTCGGATATATAACAAATCAAACGCCGGATTGGATTTTTCAATGAATAAGATCATAACTTAAACTTGTTAAAACATTAAGGGAAACCATATGCTTGACTGGGCTTAACTATCCACTAATGTAGGTTTGGACATTCACCAAGATCAATAGGGCTTGGTCAGGCTTTGTAGAACGGCCAAGGGTATCGTAGGATTAGAAACTCGTTATAATTTTAACGATACCCGAGGTACAAACGCTTGTCGCTAAATCTCTCTCATGACTCCCTTATCTTTGAAGATATTACCCTGAACAGGATTTAGTAAACTTGTATTTACTTGTCAAGACTATTGAATTTAAACACTATATTCACATATTTTTTTATTTTTTTTAGGAACACCCCCAAACTTATTCAATTTTGTACAATTTTAGGGGTGTTTAGATACAACTAAAAGCTTGACAAGTGAATACTCTTATACTTAACCAAAAATACTGAAACCCCGATTGCCCGCTTCAAGTTAGCATAATCTAATGCTATTTGTTTTCACTCAATTTTTCACTTTTATTCCTAGCGACAATGGTTCTGAAACATTTACTTGGTTAAAGTATAGAAACAAGTTCAGAAAACAAAAATTTTTATGGCTTCGACAGGAGAATAAGGGAATAACTTTTCAAGTTAGTTTTAAACGGTTCAAGCGATAAAAATGAAGGCCTATATCATGCCTCCGGAATTACCTTACCTATAATTTCGCCTCAAGCCTCCCCCAGTCAAGTTCTAGATTTCTCATTTCTGTCATGAACTTAATACTGAATAATCGGCGTCCAATCATTCAATTGATTATACAACGAGTTTATGAAATCGTGCGATTTAGGATCAAAATAATTTTTACCTAATCGACATGCTAATCACACAAAACACACGGCATTACCCTCAACCTTAAAACACAATTTAGGGGGTAATTTTCATCATCGGGACATGGTTCGGACGAACTCAAAAACTCAGCATGCTTATACAACTCAATTCATTAACAATTTTATTCTACTTCTACAAACTAATATTACCCATGCTAATTATCCTTACACATGCATAGCTAAACATTACACATGTATAACAAAAAGAATTTCAAAATTTACAAAAAATTTAACATTAATAAATAAATTTGTACAGCAAAAAGAATTTTTGTTCCCCTTTACATAAAAAATTTTCATCATCATTCTTATCCCATTCAAGACAAAAAACAAAAACTACATGCATCGCATGTCATACTCCCCCCAAACTTAGACAAGGCAGTGTCCCCACTGCCTAAGCAGAATAGAAACATATGTATTAAAACTGGGGCAGACACATACTTAGGAGGGAAGACATAGAAGTCTAACCTCCTACTGTTTATTGTGGATGAGATAGCGGTGGCGGCTCATCCGGCTCGGAAAGTAGCACGGGCGTATAATGTGCTATGTCAATTCCAAGATGCTCGAATATGACTCGTTGGTTTTGATCTTGTTGCCGGATGTAGGACTCCATGTAGTTCTCCATCCGAGCCATATTAGCTTGAAGCTGGCTCACATCAGACTGGAGACTACGAACATCTCTTGAGATTTGGGTGATCTGGCCTCGGCTGGTTGTAGGCTTTGGTGGTTCGGAAGGACCGACTTATTCCTCTTCCTGACCCTCTTTTACTTCACCTGGTCCGCCCTTCCACAACCCTTTGTTGTCCTTGCAGTATGAATCATTGATGAGTAGATGTGCTAACCGGCATTGACGGGTGTCTCTCTATCAATGCCGTATAGCATAAATGCTTGCTCCTTGGCAACATCGGACACATGGGAGGTAGGGAGCAGATAGGCGCAGATAAATTGATGCTAAATCTTGGGGATCGGTTTCAGAAACCGGCGTCGCTTTGCCATTTTTCCTGTAAATCACAATCATAACACCAACCACAATAATAACAATAGAACTCGCAATTCAAACCCTGCTCAGTGAACACACAATTCCCTATTGTCTCAAACATATGCCAACCAAAGCCAATCAATACAAATTTCACAAAATATTCCACCAACCATAACCAAATCACATTTTTGTCGCAATGTAGCATTGAATAAATGATTCACATTGTGTAACAAGACAAAAACATGATAGGGTTTACCATTAATCAATCCTCAATCCCAAATAACATGAAAACCGCAACTTAGGGTAAAAATGGGTTTAGGGTTCTAACCAAATCCAATGATTTTGGAAATAAATGAGCAAATGAAATACATATTTCAACAACTAAATGAAAAAATAGGATCATTGACACTTACTTGTTGAAAAATTTGGATCAAATCACTGGAGAATGGTGATATCGCACTGTTTCACCGTTCGAACCCTAATTTTCGAAAATGGGAGGAGGAATTCCACGTTTGGACGAAGATTGTTGGTAAAAATCTAAGTTTTTAGAAATGTAGGATGAATATTTAACGGGAGGAAGGGATTTGGGATGGTGAAGTTGAGAGGTTTCTTGAAATTTTTAAGAGGAAAGTGCCGTTTGTGAAAAGGACTGTTGCGTTTTAAAACAGGGGTCGCGTAAATTCGCCTAGGCGGTGGTTTTTCCGCCTAGGCGAAGTAGCCCCTCTTTTTTTTTTAAAAAAAAAAAACTTTCTGGTGTTAATTCGCCTAGGCGGTGGTTTTTCCGCCGGGCGAGTTTACATCAGTGTGAAACCGCTGATTTGGTTGTAAATCTGCTTAGGCAGTGGGTTTTCCACTGGGGCGAGTTTACACCAGTGTAAAGGTTCAGCTTTTCTTCAATTTTCCGCCTAGGCAGTGGTTTTACCGCTTAGGCGAACTTACGGCAGTGTAAAATTGAGACTTTTTCTATCCAATTATCGCCTAAGCAGTGGTTTTACCGCTTGGGCGACATTACACCAGAATGTTTTCTCAGCCTTTTTGTCCAAAGTTCGCCTAGGCGGTGGGTTTTCCGCTTAGGCGAATTTTTACCAGTGTGGACCTAAGCTGGATTCTTTCAGGTTTTCACATTGTTTCTCTTCACCTCTTATTTCCTCTTCAATCCTCAAATTAGTTAAGCATGCAAATCAATCCTAAGCATCTACCTCATCAATTCACCAAAAAAAAATTAGTATTACGAGATCAATACGATCTCCAAAAAGGTATTTATACATAAGTTGGGAATATTCGTTACCCTTGATGACATATCAAAAGATGTTTCTTGGTTTTACGTCCCTAGCATGGACGTTTATGAATTCCAGCTCTATCCTTCAACGAGGGAGATGTTCTCCACAACTCGCTCTTCATCCTTGAAGTAGTGCTTGATCCTCTCCCTGTTGACTCGGAAAGTTCATCCGTCTTCGTCTTCTAACTCGATAGCTCCTACGGGACATTTTCTTAAGCATTTTTCACCAAAATCCCTCATAGACAAGGTATTTTGGATAGAATGCTTTGTTGGATCGTGATTCATTGTATTGGAGTTGGTTTCTTCTCTCTCTCCTTATCCTTTTCAACATATGCTCAATCTCGGGATCAAGAGCCAAGAATTCCAAACTCCTTCTTCGTTGTATGCTCTGTTTGATCACATCTCTCGAAACAAATTAAACAAATAATTTAAAAGAAAATAAAAGAAAAGAATTGTCAGGATTAATATTCAACTACTTGGGCACAATATCAACCAAATAATGACACCTTTCCCCGGCAACGGCGCCAAAAACTTGTACGCGCGAGGATTCACAACCTTGTTTCCTCCTCGCGGTAATTGGACTACTCGCAAGTGTACGAGGTCTAGTTTTAATATAATGGATCTTTTAGGATCGGATATCGTTCCACTGGGAAATTCGTGTAATTCGGTTGAGTATTGTGATTTACATAGTTTCGTATTATCTCGACTAATCATAACTCGTTTGTTTTCTAATTACTATACTAAGATAAACTACAACTATTCGGTCAGTACTAATTACACTAATTACTTAGGTATTAATATCTTTCATATAATGCATAATCGATGTCATTTAGTTAGCTATAACGGTTTTTATCTAATCCGACAACCTCTGTATAAATAACTCCTCTGCTACCTCTCCCAAGTATAAGACGGGGGATTACACGACTTCGTGTCAGCGAAGAAGTCTCTTTCAACGCCTTAATGACCCTAGGCCCCGTGAGTTTTGAGCCAACGTCATGGGTTGCATACGTTCTAACGCCCTACCGGGTCGTTAGAAAGTCACATTGTATTTACCCTAGTCCGAATTCGGGGTTACCTCTCCCGAGTGTCAAACCCCGTATTCTCATTTTATCAATACAAGCAAAATATCAAAAATAACGGTAAACACAATCGGATTTAGACAAGCAACACGTTAAAGTAACATTAATTCATTCAACTAAACGATTACATGATTTCGACTACACCTAAGTAACATTTAACTACTACTATAAGATCTTAGCCATATACAATACAAAATAAGAGGGATTCAACATTCTTAGATATGAAAAAGTGATCACAAAGAATAAAACAAGAGAGAAACGATCAAATCTGGAAGTGAAACGGTTCACTGTTAGTAATGATCGATCCGCAAGTTATCCTTCTTTATCCGAATGATGAACCTCCTTCTTGATCTTAAAAATATAGCTTAAGAGCTCTCTACTAGGGTTAGGGTTCTTCAACAACAAGTTTCAGACGTGGTCAAGGGGTATTTATAGGCTTAGGGGTTCAAAAATATCTAAACAGATATTTTGACCTGTTCTGCGATTTTCGCCTAAGCGGTAGAAATTCCGCTTAGGCGGAGTTTAAGTCGGTTAGAATTCCGCCTAAGTGGTAGAATCTTCGCTTAGGCGGAGGTCTAACTTTTTGGCTTCTTAACTTTCTGATGGAAACTTCGCCTAGGCGGATTCAATACTTCATCCCTTGCAACCTTCTGACGGATTTCGGCCTAGGCGGCAGAAACTTCGCCTAGGCGGATTTCGGCCTAGGCGGTAGAAACTTCACCTAGGAGGATTTAAAATCTTCAGTTTATGCATCTTTCTGATGAATTTCCGCCTAAGCGGTGGAAACTTCGCCTGGGCGGAATTGCTCTGTTATTTGAAACCTCTTTTTTCATCTTTTTGGCTACCCCTTTCGCACCATTTTGCTCGGTTTACCATTTGTTTTCGTCCCTGATCCTGACTAATAAAAATAACTAAAACGGTATTCAAACTTCAATAAAATACTCAAAAACTAGCAAATTCGGTTTAGAATTAGATATGTATTTTACACCTATCAGCTACCTATTAACAATGAAATTATTCAAATTAATTTCATTGCAAAGGTGATTTTTAGTGATCGAATAGATCATTTAGTGAGAAAATTAGCGACAAAATATTTCCTCACTAAATACATAATTTTTAGCAAGGAATTTAAAATTCATCACTAAAGACTTTTGTTGACGAGGTTTCTGCAACGACCGTGAGGACGAACCTATTTCCTCACCAAAAAGCTTTAGTGTTGAAATCACTACTTTTTGCAACAAAATTTCTTCTCACTAAAAAACATTTTTCTAGTAGTGCATATATTTGCCTTTTCCCCCAAACTCTTACTCTTACACCATAGGGACTACGTTGGGCACAATCTCGACTGGTCTTTGTGTAGGTACCAACTCAGATTTCAAGATTTGACTGTTGAAAAGTTCATTGTTGACCGTTGACAACTCAATGAACTCTGAACTCTGAATTCAAGACCTCCACTTCAACAAAAAATCTCCACGTGGACTTTGACCAAATCAATTGCGGGTGTTATCCAATTTTTGACACCAACAAGTTTAATTTGATTTGTAGCAGTGTGAGATCAAGGTTTGTGATTCGTTTAAAGCTTTTTCGTTGGAAACCCTAGATCAAAATGAAATGTACATCGTTCATTGTCTCTCTCTCCACGCCGCCAGAAATCGTAGATTAGAACGTCCTAAACATCTCGGTTTCTGCCTAAAATCAATTGAAATTGAAATGAATCCATAAACGATTTTTGACTTCGTGGGGTGCTGAAAACATTTCGGATCTGAAAGTCCAATATCAGTTTAAGTCTAACCACGCCGTTGAGCTTCTTGGTGAGGTTCATGAGAAGGAGAAGCAGTAAGGAGCTCTCTCCAACTCCATCAGTAGATTTCAGATCAAGCATTAGGGGTTGGGTTGGGTTTTTGTCTTGAACATTGTCGTTCTGAATTGTTTCGGTTGAGTTTTATGAGCCAGAAACATTTCCAAGTGCTTGCCTTCAATTCGATTAACAACAATTAGGAGAAAACTTTATGGCTAGAGGCAATTAGGTAAGCTAACTTCTTTCTATGCTCTGGAACATCCTCACTTTATTGAATTCTTCAGTTCATACCATCTAAATTAGTGCTCTGAGTTTTGTTGCCTTGCTGGTTATCTAGAGCTAATTCCTCTCTCTAAATTAGTATGAATGGTAAAATTGTGAATTGGAGGGGGAATTATGGGGAGTCGAATAAACAATTAGTGTTAATTTTTGTGGATTCAATCCTTGAGAAAATGGGTAAGAGAGGTGTACGACAAGGTTTTTACACTCGCGTATTGACTAGTCGCAAGTGCATGAGGTCTAGTTTTAATATAGTGGATCATTAAAATCGGATATCGTTCCCATAGGGACAGTGTGAATAATTGAATACCGGAATTTACATAGTCTTATATTATCCAGACGATTCAAGAATTATTTTAAAATTAAACTAATTAAAACTAAGCTAAACTATAATTAGTGGGTTAATCCTAACTAAGTTGATTACCTAGGGATTGATTTTGTTCACTTAATACATGTTTGATTTCGTTTAGTTAATAATAATGGAGTTTAGATATCCGACAATGTCGATTCGTAAATTTACTCGCCACCTCTCTTGAGTGTAAACGAGTGAATACGTGACTTCGCGTTGATGCTGAAGTCCCCCTCAAATGTATTTTTGGACACATAGTCACGTGAATCTTGCCCCAACGTCATCAATTGCACACTTACTAAAGCCCTCATGGGTCGTTAGATTGTAACAATGTGTTTACCGTAATCCGAATCTGGGGTTACCTCTCCCGAGTGTCAAACCCCGTATTCTCAAATCCAACCCTAATACCTTAACAAACATATTAAATTTGTAATAAAATTATAAAGACAATTGGATTTAAAAACAAACAACCATTAAAGAAACATATATTTCATCAAGCTAGTATTTACACAAGTACATCTATCCCTAGCTAATATTTATCTAATCTAACATGATCTTGGCCATTGAAACATTAAGCCAAGAGGATTCATTATCATTCACAATAAAATATTAATTTACAAAGAGAGACATAAAGAAAGAAAGATCAAATCTTAAAGTAGAATGGTCCACTTTCGCTAATGATCGATCCATTAGTGTTTCCTCTTATTCGAATGATGAATTTCCTCTTTGAGCTTTTTAAAAATGGCTAACAATCACCTCCTAAGGGTTAGGGACGTTCAACTCTCCATGTTTCTTTAATGGAAATGGGAGAATGGGTATTTATAGGTACAAGGTTTCAAAATATCTAAAAATATCTTCTGTGGTGTGCAGAGCTAACCGCTGTGGCGGTGGGGATCAGTGCCGCGATGGTGGGTATGTCGGCTATCTTTCCAAACTCTCTGATCTTTCACCGCTTAGGCGGTGAGTAAGTCGGTTTAACTTTCGCTGCAGCGGTGGAGATCAGCGCCGCGGCGGTGAAACAACTCCAACTTTCTGCACTTTCACTGCCTAGGCTATGGCCATACCGCCTAGGCGATGGGACTTGTGTATTTTCAGCACTCCCAGCTTTCTCACCGCCGCGGCGGTGGGTCTTGTGATCTTGAAATCTTGTTTCTTTATCATTTCTTTATCGTTTTCCCACCGTTTCTCCTGTTTATAGCTCGTTAATGTCCGTACACTTGATTTAACTAAAAACAAACTAAAATGCAATTAAATATTAATACTACACTTGAAAACTATCAAATTCAGTTTAGAAGTAGATATGTATTTTACACCTATCAAATACTCTCAAACTTGGAATTTTGCTAGTTCTCGAGCAAAACACCCTAACACTAAATTAAACTAACTACACTAATGAAGTAACAACTAATCTAAAAATAAAAAACTTTAACAAAGAAGAAGTATATGCATGCGAGTTCCAAATTCAATCAAAGAAACCAAGTTGGTCCTCCCTTAACAGCCCTCAATCTGATCAAATTTGGGAAATAACACACACCAAGTGGTGTTCTAGAATTTCAACACTCAATATCAATAAAAAAAACATTCTAGATCCATTTGAAATGTGTGTATGTGAGAGCTTATATGTATAACTAACCAAACACCAGATTGGATTCTTTAGTACCTAAGCTCATGACTTAAACCATGAAAGATTTAGGAAAATCATACGCTTGACTAGGCTCAGCTATCCACTAATGTAGGTTCGGAAATTCACAGAAATCAATAGGGCTTGGTTAAGCTTTGGAGAACGGCCAAGGGTATCATGGCAAAAGAAGATAGAAAATCGTTGTAATTCAATGATACCCGAGGCACAAACACTTGTCGTTATCTCTCTCTCGTAACCCCACACTGAAAATACAACCCTGAACAAGAATTTAATTACCTTGTATTCACTTGTCACAAGAAACGAAATTAAAAACTATATCTACTTTTTTTTTTTATGTTTTTTTTAGAGAAACATAACACACACCTAAACTTATTCAAATTTGTATCATTTTAAGGGCGTGCAAATAGAATTAAAAGAGTGACAAGTGAATACACTAATACCGAACCAATAACAAATCATCCAAAAGCCCGCCTGCTCACTTCGAGTTAGCATTAGTCTATGCTACTTGATTTCACTCAATTTTGACTTCTAGGCTTACCGACAATGGTTTGGAAAAATTTAATTGGATAGAGTATTAAAATGTGTTCAGAATTGAAAAGATTATCGGCTTCGACAGGGGAACAAGAGAATAAATTTTTCTGGTTAGCTACAAAGGTTCAAGCGAAAAAAGTGAAGGCCTAAATCACGCCTCCGGAATTATCTTACCTAGGATTTCGCCTCAAGTCTACCACAAATCAAGTTCTAGATTCCTCATTTGTGTCATGAACTTATTACTAAATAATCAACGTCTAATCATTCAAATAATTATACACTGAGTTCATGCGATCGTTCAATGTATGGATCAAAATAATTTTTACCTAATCGACATGCTAAGCACACAAAACACACATGAATGACATCATCCCCGACCTTGATATACAATTAAGAGATAATTTTCATCATCGAAAAACGGCCCTACATGAATTAACAACTCATCAACCATATACGACTTCATACATAAACATTTCTACATTACTCTAAATACTAACATACACACACTAATCTAAACATTTAACATGCGAAAGTATGAAAATTAAACTACAACTTAACTATTTAATTAAAGTCTATAAAACATAAAACATCTAAATTAAATACATCAAAAAATTGTTCATCCTTCTTCTACAAAAAAAAAAAAAAAAAACCAAAAATGGATGAACACCCCCCCAAACTTAAACATGGCAGTGTCTCTACTGTCTAGGCAGCGAACTCAATAATAATTTATAGTATTCATGAACAAAATATTGGGTTTGAACACATACCTAGGAGATAAGACATATGAGTCTTACCTCCTACTGTCCACCTGGGGGAATGTCATCACCACCACTATCGCGTCGGAATGGAAATTGTGGCGGTTGCAAAAGGTACGGCGGCACCTACGGTATAATTGGAAAAGTGTGCATCTCGATGCCGAGGCCCTTGCAAATAAGCTGGTTTACTTGATCTTGATACCGTCCATATTGATCCTGGTAGGTCCAGAGCTCATATTACCCTTGCCTAAGATCCCAGAGTTCTTGATAAACATACTCCCCATCGATCGAGGCCAGTCTGGGTGCCTCGGGAACTGGGGCCTCAGAAGGCCCTGTCTCGTCGTCTACGTGCTCTTCATCCTTTACTGCTCCTCCCTCAGTCTGGCCTTGAGTGCTGCCCTTCCACATTCTTGTAATAATGGCAAGGTCGAGAAAATTGATTGGGTTCAATGGGCTATTCCCAAGGATCACCACCTCGGCTCGCCTGAAAAGCTTGGTCAAGAGTGATGGAAATAGAAGACCAACCTTCGTCGTGTTGACTGCATGGAAAATCAAAGAATAGATCAAGGAGCCAACGTTGATCAGCTTCCCAGTCTAGATCGAATATAGCACCATGGCCCGATCTTTAGAGATGTCTGAGAAGTGCGATATCGGGAGAAGACTTCCACACACAAAATAGTGCCATATCTTAGGGATTAGATTGAGAAATTTTGTCGGGATTGTGGCGAGACCCGACCCAGTGTGTGTCCACTGGATATTGCCGGAAGTGATGGCTCTGATTACTGTATCCAAGCTTGGGTCTTGGCCCCCATAAGGTTCGTCAGTGGATGGTCCCGGGGCCGCCAATACCAAGACTTCATTGATAAACTCTGGACTAAAAGAGATGGGGCGAGTGCGAACCCTTGTCCGGTAGTCAACGACTTCAGTGACATTGGCATAAAACTCCCGCACTAGGGCCACCTCACCTTGGGGAGGTGATTTGCATAACTATTCCCAACCGCGGCTTCGAATGACATCTTGAAATTCCGTCGGGAGGTTATCTAATGGTCCAACTCCCCTTTGTCGGATACAAGTTTTCTTATGCTCAAATCGGTGGAAATGTTCATCCGCTTGCTTAGACACAAAGAATGTAGAATCGTAGTCCGTGGCGGCACCTCCGGTTCGAGAACTTGAACCTTCACCCCGTACCCTCTTTGAAGCAACTCCCTTAGTCATGTTTCCTAGCAATCACAATCACAAATGAGAATAACCCAATTATATATGCACAATGCAAAATAGCCCCCCAAATCAACACTATCAAGAACAAGGCACAATCTTAATACACATACACCAATTGCAACGATTTTAATAAAATATGAATAATGTAGCATGCATTTTGTTTCCCAAAATTTAACAATCCATAAAAACTTAGTTTATCACCAAAAATCAAACCAAAATCCCATAGAGAATGAAAATCACGAAAATGGGGGTTTAAGGGTTTAGGGCACAATCCAAATCCAATGATTTTTTTGATATAAACATGCAAATCAATTAAATATTTCAATAAATAGATGAAATGTAGGATCTTAATCACTTACTTGTTGAAAAAATTCGGTCAAAACGATTGAAAATAAAGAAATCATAGCGTTTGTCCCTTGAACCCTAGGTTTTCGAAAATGGGAAAAAATCTGATTTTTGGAGTTTGATTCGTGGTGGAAGTCACAAATGTTGTAAACGGAAGGATGATTTTGAAGGTTTGAAATGGTTTGGAAGCATGAGAATAAAGAGATTTTGGAGTTTTAGAAGTGGTTGTGGTGTTTTTGAATTAGCGGGACGGTTTTAATCAAATAGAGGCCTCACCGCCGCGACGGTTGGAATCACTGCCTCGGCTGTGTAAGCGCCTTTTTAAAATAAATTATTTCTGTTGTTTCACCGCTTCAGCGGTGAAGCGCATTTTTCACAACCTAACACTTTGTTGTTTCACCGCTGCGATCGTGGATTTCATCGCTGCAACGGTGAGGCGTTTATGCTGAAAACTTGACATCTTGTATTTTCAGCACCCAGCATTGTGACGGTGAGTCTGTTGCTGGATTTTCATTTTTTCTTCAAGTTTTCGCACAAAGGCTCCACTCCATGCGTTTTCACTTCGCTTGTTCAATGCTTTTAAGTGCGAAACACATCTCCGAGAATCTTCACTTCTTAATCTACCTCCAAACACGCTTCGAGACCAATCCGGCCTCCAAAAAATAAATAATAGCAAAAATTGGGTAAAATTTGATACCCTCAGTTTTAGATAAAATAAAAATAAAAATGTGACTTGGTTTATTTAATGTCCCTAGCTAGACTTGGTTGAGCATTTTTCAGCAAAATCTCTCATAGACAAGGACTTAGGGTTAATACACTTCGCTGGATCACGATTCATGGCTTCGAAGTTGGCTTCTTCTCTCTCCTTATTGTTTTCAATGTACGCTCGATCTCGGGATCAAGAGTCAAGAATTCCAAACTCCTTCTACGTTGCATGCACTACTTAATCACAACTGACGAAACAAATGAACAAAATAATTAAAAATAAAATAAAACAAAAGAATTTTCTGGATTAATATTCAACTACTTAGTCGCAATATCAATTCTACGCATTCAACACCATCCCCGGCAACGGCAACAAAAACTTGTATGACGAGGTTTTTACGCTCGCATATTGAATACTCGCAAGTGAACGAAGTCCAATTTTAATATAGTGGATCTTTAAGATCGGATATCGTTCCCACAGGGATGGTGTGAATAATTGAATACCGCAATTTGCATAGTCTTATATTATCCAGACGGTTCAAGAATTATTTTAAAATTAAATCAATTAAAACTAAGTTAAACTACAATTAGTGGGTTAATCCTAACTAAGTTGATTACCCAGAGATTGATTTCATGCACTTAATACATTTTTAATTTCGTTTAGTTAACAATAATGAAGTTTAGGTATCCGACAATCTCGGTTCGTAAACTCACTCGCCACCTCTCCCGAGTGTAAGATGAGTGAATACGTGACTTCGTGTTGAGGCCAAAGTCCCCCTAGAACATATTTTTGAACACATAGTCACGTGAGTCTTGCCCCAACGTCATCGATTGCTTACTTACTAATGCCCTCCTAGGTCGTTAGATCGTAACGATGTGTTTACCTTAGTCCGAATCCGGGGTTACCTCTCCCGAGTGTCAAATCCCGTATTCTCAAATCCAACCCTAATACCTTAAAAAGCATATTAAATTTGTAATAAAATGATAAACACAATCGGATTTAAAAACAAACAACCATTAAAGAAACATAGATTTCATCAAACTAGTATTTACACAACTATATCTATCCCTAACTAATATTTATCTAATCTAACATGATCTTGGCCATTGAAACATTAAACCAAGAGGGATTCATCATCATTCACAATAAAACATTAATTTACAAAGAGAGAAACAAAGAAAGAAAGATCAAATCTTAGTTAGGGATGTGGTCCACTTTCACCAATGATCGATCCACTAGGGTTTCCTCTTCTCCGAATGATGAATCTTCTCTTTGAGCTCTTCAAAAATGGCTAAGGATCAACTCCTAAGGGTTAGGGACGTTCAACTCTCCAAGCCTCTTTAATGGAAATGGGAGAATGGGTATTTATAGGTACAAGGTTTCAAAATATCTAAAAATATCTTCTTTGCTGTGCAGAGCTGACCGCCGTGGTGGTGGGTATGTCGGCCAGCTTTCCAAACTCTCTGATCTTTCACTGCCTAGGCATGAGTAAGTCGGTTTAACCTTCGTCGCAGCGGTGAAACAACTCCAACTCTCTGCACTTTCACTGCCTAGGCTGTGGCCATACCACCTAGGTGGTGGGACTTGTATATTTTTAGCACTCCCAGCTTTCTCCACGTCGTGGCAGTGGGTGTTGTGATCTTGAAATCTTGTTTCTTCATCATTTCTTCATTATTTTTCCATTGTTTCTCCTGTTTATAGCTTGATAACGTCCCTACACCTGATTTAACTAAAAACAAACTAAAACACAATTAAATATTAATAATATACTCGAAAACTACCAAATTCGGTTTAGAAGTAGATATTTATTTTACACCTATCACCTATCAAGAGGCCTAAAATTCATGTTTCAGTGGCATGGAGAGGTGTGTGATGTCTATATTCCAATGCGGAGAAGGGTTCGAACAAAATCTAAGTATGGATTTGTTCGATTTGTGATGTTGGACAAAGCCTTGTCTGCTATTAGAATTCTCAATAGAATTAGAGTGAAAAATAAAGTGATTCATGTTTGTTTGGCTTCATCCAAAAGATATCTCAGGAATTTAGTGTGAAAAAAAAAACAGTGGATTAGAAAGGAAAGATGCGGCTTAGGAACTACATGTTGTAAAACCGTTGTTTTTTTCCCCCACTTCCAAGCCTTCTCTTGCCATGATGGGGCAAGGTTCTAATTTTGTTAAACCCTTCTTCCTCAAGTCCTGTGAATTTATCATTAGTTCCGCCAAAATATCTTGGTAATGGTGAGATCTCTACTTCTAAAAAGGATATGATATATAGAATCAAACTAGTGTCGCATAGAGTAGAAAATGTGATGGATTATGGAAAAAATCTAGGTTTGTCGATGACTTCGAACAGCTTGGAATTTAGAGATACGATTATGAATTTGATTCTTAGAGAATGGGATGCATTGGGGTCAAGTGGAATTGAAAGGGTACTGCCGATATATTTAGCTAAAGGCTCAGATCAATTGGGTGCAATGAACCTCGCTTCAGATGGTGATTTAAACAACGTATGCAATTTAAAAAAAACCTTTTTTCAATACCTAAAAGGAAAAGAAAAAGAAAACCATTGACAATTTGGGTATATTGGGATTGGCTCAATTAAGGGAAAAAAAAGTGTTGAGGACCTTGATCCACGGGTACTATTGGAGGTAGCATCAAGTTTGTTTCCATTTTATCGTTTTGTGTCTTTCCACCATTGGATAAGGTAGTGATTGGTGTGGATATATCTTAGTTCTATGGAAAGTTTTGAAGGAGTAAATTTGGAGTATCTGTATTCAGTGAGATAAGGGTGATGGTGAGAGGATTTGGGGTTTACAAGAGTTATGTTGGGTTACTCAAACCTCTGCTAGAAATTGAAATAGTAGTTGCTTCATTTAGACGATCGATTTCTTTCTCTTAAAGAGCTTGAGCTCTAGTGTTTGAATTTGCTTTGTCAGAAAATTGTTGGATTGATCTAGGCCAATCGAGCTCTTTCTCGACAGTGTCGCTTAAGGCCTGAAGTGTCAGTTTTTATGGTTTTTGTAAATATATAGTTATGGTGAATTTTATCCTGGTGTTTCTTGAGATCTTTTGTAGCTTGGATCTGAGTCTCGGGATGCCTTATTAGTAAGGCTGTGCCAAATACGTAAAACCCGATGGGCCGACCCTAACTTACCCAAAAATGGCCCGATTTGATTATAAAATGAACAGAAATGGATTGATTCTGTAAGACCCCAATTTGTTACATACGAATAATTTAAGTCGCATTTTAAAAATATTTTAAAAATATCGGGGGGACTACGATATTAATTATGTGAATTAAAATTTTAGGGGGTTGTATTGAAATTTTCTATAAACATTAAAACATAGATTGGGTTTAATTTATACCTCAAAATAATATAAAGGGAGGTTTGTGTAATATTTCAAAAATATCTTCATTTATATATATATATATATATATATATATATATATATATATATATATATATATATTGAGAGAGAGAGAGAGAGAGAGAGAGAGAGAGAGAGAGAGAGAAAGAATGGGGGTTTGGTGAAGGGGTAAGGGAAGCATGGGCTTTGGTCGGCCAGTTGAGCATACGTGTGTGTGTATATATATATATATATACATACATACATACAAAGAAAAATGGGGAAGAAACTTCCAGAACCGAAGAGAAGGAAGAGAGAGAAAGGAAGAGAAAGAAGAGAGAGGAGAGTTGCCGGCGGTGGGTTAGAGAGAGAGAGCTCGCTGGTGGTGATTTCAATCGGAGTTGGGTCCGATGGTGGTGTTCCATAAGGGAGGGTGTGTGTGTGTCCCTGTTTTTCTGTTTCTGTTGGGGGGATGAGGTATGTGCCGTCGGTGTATATGTGTATGTGATCGAACGTGTGTGTGTGTGTTGTTCCATTTTCTGGCAGTGTGTGTTGTGTGTATATGCTCTGTTTTGTCTGCAATGGGTCGTCACCGTCCGTCCGTCAGGGGTGCTGTTGTGTATGTGTGTGTGCTGCGTGCATGTGTGTGGGAGTATTTCTTCATTGGTTTGGCCATGCAGGTGTGTGTGTGTGTGTTTTCTGGTTCGGGTTGGTGCTGCTGTCGGTGTGTGTGTGTGTATTTGATCGAATGTGTGTGTGTGTGTGTTCCGAATCGATTGTTCTTGGTGCATGCGTGAGCTGCTGTATGTGTATGTGTGTTCTTGTGTGTATGTGTGGGTGATCGTTGCAATTGGTGGTGGTGACTGCCGGAGTTAGTGAGGAGAGGAGAGTGGTCGGCTGAAAAATTGTCAAAACAGAGCAGAAGGGAGGAGGAGCGTCCGCTTAGGCGGTGGAAAGTTCGCCTAGGCGGTGGTAGATCAGTGTGCAGAATGGGAGAAGGTTCGCCTAGGTGGGGGATCGATGGCCTAGGCGGTGAAGCGTCAGTACACGATTTAGAGCAGAGGAGGAACTCGTTCACCTAGGCGGTGGGTCGTCGCTTGGGCGGTAGGGAGCAGAATAAAAAATACATAGAATTTTGGGGAAATTCACGATCGGTTCGGAACAGGTAACCTTTCTAATTTATTTTGTGAATTCTAAATTTAATTTTCTAACCTTAGAATAATAAAATAAAAATAATAAATCCTGAGATCATTTATATGAATTAGGTGTAGATCGTAAATTTTAACAACGCTAAACTAGTCAAATAACATCTTCGTATATCAAAACGTGGGGAATGGGAAATTAATGAACGTAGGGCTTGCATTACACAACTAAGTTATTTTTCTCTATAATATTAATTTAGGCCTTGTTGCAAATAGATTCGCAATTATCGAAAGTTCAGGTAGCGGATAGTTGGTGGAGTTTTTGAGACCAGAATATCAGGTGAGTGTACTGTCTTCTTGCCAAACTATTTTTATATATATAAATGTGTGTGTAAATGGTTTTACTTGGACTGTATGATTTTATAAATGATATGGATCAAGCAAGTTTTGGGTGAGTTGAGGAAATAGATTTTCATTAAACTATGGTGGTGTTAAAAGGAAGTTGAAAAATAATTTTCGTTGGTTTTTGTGGCTTTAAAAGAGAGTAGATAATATTTGGTTTTTTGAAATAAAAATAAAGGGGACAAATGGTTTCATTGAAATTAGACGATTTTCAAACAAAGGTGAAAAATATGATTTTTGGATTTAAAAATTGGTTTTGAGAAAAAGAGGAGGACATTGGTGTTTTTGACGGTATTGATGAGGTGGTGATTTATATTATGGTCTGTCCGGAGGGTAGTCCGGCAGATAGATATTGTTTTGTGATTTGATGATGATATTGTTGAGTTGACTATGCCATAGTTTATGTCATGTCCGGAGGGTGGTCCGGCAGGTGGTGTTTTATATTATGTCATGTCCAGAGGGTGGTCCGGCAGGTGGTGATAAATATTATGTGGTGATTTATATTATGGCCTCCGGAGACGTCTGGTAGGCGGTGATCTGCGCAGTTAGGTCCGCTAGGAAGGCATATCCTACGGATGGTTACGGTACCGTTGCAACTCCCGATCGTGAGGTTAAAACGATCACTATGGCTTAGCCGGTGGGTATGGGTTTGAGATGTGTGGTTGAGTTGGGGTGTTATACATACATATATATATATATATATATATATATATATATATATATATATATATATATATATATATTGGGTGATTTATTACTGATTATAGTGATTGGTCTTATTTGATACTGGGTAAATTTGAATGAGATTTATTTATACCGCTTTACTTTCACTGTTTATTTGATACTGGAGGTTTTACTAACTGTGTGGTGTTTATATATTTACGCTTGATCCATTTAAATGTTGTAATTATTTAGAATGTATTATTGTTATGTTAAAAATGGTTTTTATTAAGAAGGTAGTACACTCACAGGTGAAACAGCTAAGAGTTGGTTCCCTACTGGCACTATGTAGAGCTATGTGGTGAAGTCTTATGGGCGTTTGAGAGATGTTGTCAAAGGCAAACCTATAAAAGGTTTAGGGATAAATATTTGTAGTTAGGAAAAATTTCGGAATGACAGTGTGTCCCCCAAATATTTAAATGTTTGTATTATTAAGTGTGTGTAACTTATCAGTTATTAGTTTATTTGGGTTTTTGGTGATGTCATGTTGTAGTCACGCCAGTCGCGGAATGACGGGTGTCCAGGACGGGTTGTGACAGATTCAACCCAAATTGTTCAGGCCCGAAACTATTGGATCAAAAATCGGATCAACGAAATAAAAATTGGGTTCAACCGATCCGATCTGAATCAAACGATGTCATTTCATTCATGTATAAATATGCATTGTTCAGTTGATACCCTAGCCACTTTTGTAATTTTTCTTCCTCATGCTTCGAAGTTCATTGAGACCTCCCATCACCGAAGCTTCTTCTCTAACACCAAAGCTCAATACCTTCATCATTTTATTCCTTCATCTCGTATAAACCCTAGTCCACAGCCTTCGATTCGTGTAAATTCTACTTGTTTCACAATTCATCAGCCGCGGGTAGTGCACCATTGGTAAGGAGCTTTGGGTTTTCTACTTCGTTTTTGTATGTTTTTAACTGCGTTGTGATCGATTTTGATCTTCTAAATCGAAGACGACGACGATTCAAAGCTCGTGTATGTTTTTTATTTCATTTGTTGTTGATTTTGTTTCGTTTGTTTGTGATCTCATCGAAATACCGACCTGCTTTCCTTTGGGCCGGTCAACAATCAAACCTGATTCGAAACTTCGAAATGGGTTCAAATTTTCACTAATCTGAGAATTTCGGATCGGCCAATTTCAACCAACGAAACCTAACCGATCCGACTTGTGCATACCCCTACTTATTAGTGTTTGAAGGGTCCCTTGTTAGGGGCTTGTGATCCTTGATTGAAATTATATTTGTGGTGGTGTTTGCGGGGTTCTTGCAAGCTACATAGTAATTATATCATGTAGTAAGAGAGACCCTTCCTCTTATCAATATATATCCATCTGCTTATCCAAAAAAAAAAAAGTTTAATTGGATACATATGAATTTAGAATCTAATCATTAATATAATACACGATACTAATTCAAATTCAAAATTTAATAATTTGACAAAATTAATTTAATATTAAATTTTTAAAAATTAAAAAAAAAATAGATTTAAAAAGTAAATTGAAATTTGACAATTACTTTACATTTTTTATTCGAGTCTATTTTAATTTTTTAATTTTAATACAAAATACATTTAAAGAAATTACACACAATTTTTGCCATAATTGTTATATTACCCATTTTAAATTACATGTAACATTCCACTATTCATATGACATATCTTACAAATACCACACCAAATTTAATACATCTATTGGAGATCCATGCTCTAGCCGAACATGCCCCTAATGAATTTGATCGTGAATATAACAACCAGTCCATTGATGGGATAAAATCAAACCGCAAAGCTCATCCCAAAAACTCAATACAGAAATTGAAAGTGTGAACAGAAAGAAAAACTCAATACAGAAATTACAAGAAACATTTTTCAAATAGCGTTGTAATTAAACAAACAATGTTCTAGTCACTGGTTTTGGGTGGTGCGGATTCTTGAGGAGTCGTCTTTGTTTTTCGTTTCCTGAAGAACTTGATCCACGTCCAACTTTCTAAGCCGAATGTGATGAAAGCTAGAAAAATGAGGACGATTGAATAAGACCATTGGAGAGTTGAGGTCTGTTTCAGGATTCTGAGCCCTCTATAGTTGTTGAAGATGATCATGGTTAGCAAAGTGTAGCCTATGCAGTAATGGTACATGTTCCAATACTGTCGATACTCGTCAGCTGACTTGGGTTTCAGCCGTAACGACATCATCTGAATCCATTCAAGTGTGAGTTAGACTCATGTCTCACATTAATCATTTTGAGTGTCCAAGTTACTATAGAACTCAAAGGATCTACTCTACTTGATACCATACGATTTCCTCTTAATATGGTATCAGAATTAAGGTTACAGGAATTTGTCTCTCTTTCTTTGTATTCAAATCTTCTATGCAAGTCGGGATTGCATATATCTCATCATTCTCTCGTAATAAAATCGTCAATTAAAATTGAGAACTACGTTTAAGAACAAATATTATATTCTTATCTCACGTTGGTCATTTGACAGTGGTGATGTACTTTGGGCTCATATACGGATTATTAGAGTTTTTTAACTCACATTTTGGAAGGTGGTTTTTTATATGTTTTTGGGGATTGCTTCTGGTGGATGGCTACTCATGTTTTTTCTCCCTTTGATCTCATATTGAATTGAGTTGGGTGACAATATCTTCACCTATCAAACAACAGGGGCGTAGATATGTTCACCTTTCAACGAGTTGCAACAAGTTGGGTTTTATTAGGCTTGGTTTTCTTTATGTGCTTTTAGTTTTCTTGATAGTGCTAACAAGAGGCACAAAGACTCTCACTATTGTGGAGTCTGGGTAGGGTCAAATATAACGCAACTTTATTCCTATTTACAGAGAGTCTGTTTTCAAAATTTGAATCTGGGACCCCTAGATCACAATAGAACAACCTCACAATTGTACCCAAGGCTCACCCTCAATTTTTTTAATAGTGCTAAAGGTGATAAAAAAAATTACTAGAAACGGTGACAAAAATCTGCTTGTTGAACTTAACAAAAAGGGTATAATCGTTTAAAACCAAAAATTCAAATTAAGTGGTACAAATCAAGGAGTTTTGATGTACAGTCTACAAAATTAAAACAATTATTTTTTTAGAAATTTAAAGTTGGCATGCGGTAAGAGAACATGAGGAATCGCTATTAAATGAATTAGTACCTGAATTGTGGCGAAGGTAAATACTAAGATTCCGATGACGCGATGAAGGGGTAAAGTGTAATCCGGGGAAGAAAATCCGAGCCATATCCCGATGATCCACGCGATGGCGCCAAGAGTGTATCCAGTCGCCTGTGAGGTGACGTGAAACCTTTGCCACAACTCGAAACGCACCGGGAATTTCTTGAAGTAGCGTGCGATTATTGCTCCCATCGGCAAGAACGTCCCCCAACCGATCATGCTTAGTATTCCGTGAACCTGTCACCAAATCCAAATTATCTTGAAATGGAAATGGAAATGGAAAATATGTGAAGTGGAAAGGAAATTAAAGAGAAATGTTTTTTTTTTTTTAATCCTAAAATTTTGTTTGTTTTTCACCAGTCTGAGGTGACGCCGATGCTGCCCAATGCAGTGACAGGTCCCGGACGTCAAGTTAACTGTCGCCTTGCTGTCGAAATTCATAAGCTTCATCGGATGCATCTTAAGCTCCGTCCCGTCGGCGCCGTACCCAATTTGCCAAACCACATTCAGCCGCGTGATGTTGTACTCCGGCGGAAGAACCACCGTCGCACGCAGCGTGAAGTAAGAGGTGACCGCCACATAATCAAACCTGAGTCTTCGAACCTCCAGCTCGATCGTCGATGGCTTGAGTGCGCAGCCCAGCCGAATGTCTCTGGTGACGTTGTAGGTTGAGTAGTTCAGCCGTTGGTCGGGATATTTGATTCCAACGAGGGCGCGGGTTCCGACCATTTTGGGGACGTCGCCGGGGTTGAGTCCCCAGGCGAGCCAGGCGGTCTCGGACTCCAGCTTGGCACCAAAAACAATGTCGATGACATTGGATCTGGCGCCGTAGTGATTCCACCCGAATTCGGCTCCCAAAGTGTCCAGTTTTATGCACCCTGTAGTGTTGGCTTCATGAAAGAAGGCCTCGCTGCATGGCTTTATAGCTGTTGAAAGAGATGAAAGCAATGCGAAGATTGCGGTTGCTAGGGTTAGATTGTAGTACCACATCTCTTTCTCTCTCTCTGTGTGTGTCCTCTAAGACAGAAAGATGAGGGTTGGATGGAAACTCCTATTGTCTCTCTATCTCCAAGCACATGCACAGCTTATATAGCTCCCTGTTCGACCTTTTATTTTTTCTCCTTTTTATTTATTTATACTTATATATACATATATATACATATATATATATATATATATATATATATATATATACATGTATGTGTTAGGAAATTTTATTTCCTAATCTAATTTTGGACAACGTATTATTAATACAATTATATTTGCTATTTAAATTTAAGAGCTAAAATCAAGTGATCTAATTAATTTGGGTAAATTTATAAACTACTCAAAACAATGTGGGTTAAATGACTAGATACCGAAAACTGTTGGGGGTAATTAGGAGATTATGGGAACCTTAATCATGCCATATAAATATATAATAATAGGGTTATGATCCCCAAATAATATCAAATCGTCTTGACGATTCTCTTCTCCCCATCTGGAAGAGAATTGCGACCCATCGAGAAACTCCGAAGATTTGGTTGAGAAAGATCACATACCCGTTCGATCCGTGTTCTTCTTGTGATCGATTGTCACAGGATTCCGCATCAAAAGTCAATTGATCGTAATGGATTCAGGTACGTAATTTACATGTACATTAGAACTCTTGGTGATTTGACATTTTGATCAAGGTGTTATAGATTTAGATCTATAGGGATTAAAATCTCAACAAGTGATATCGGAGCCTATTCATGTTAAGTTATTAGTGTTCTTGAAATTTTCAAGTTCGTAGAATTTTAGGGTTTGTGTTTTCTCCATTAAAGTTGGCTTATTTGTGAAAATAATAGGAGAAAACATTAAGATTTATTATGTGTTTTGCATGATTTATATGATTTCTTTCTAAATATTATGGATCTAAGGAAAGAAAAACCCTAAATTTTGAATTTTTTGGGTTTTTTCGCCACAGAAACAAAAGAAACGAACCAGATCTGGACAGGTCAGTCGACAGACCCCTTTTGGTCGATCAACTGATCTATTTTGAGACGGTTTGGATGTTTTGGAAGGCATTTGTATTTCGGCCATAACTTTATGTGGAAAGCAAAAAACGAGATCTACAGCTTTCACGTTTTTAGTATTTCCAAAATCGAATTGAATCATGGTCAAAATTGGGATTTAAATTGGATCTGGTTGAATTAGGGTTGAATCAGTCAGCTGATTCTTAGGAATCGGTCAACCAATTCAAAAAAGGGGGGGCATTTTTTGGCTCTGAATTGATCGGTCAATTGACCCTTCTCGGTCGGTCAACTGATTAATTCAGGATGTCTCTTTTGGAGTTCTAATTGATCGATAAACTAACCTTTTATGGTCGGTCAACCGATCGATACAGGATGTTAAGGTTGCCCAATTAAGATCGACTGAACGTTTTCGGTTGGTCGACTGATTAATTCAGGGTCCCAATCTTTTTTTGGGATAACCAATCGGTCGACCGATTCTTCATGGTCAATCAACGGACGGCTTAAGGACATATCCAATCATTCCAATTTTAAGGACCAGTTGACCGATTGAATGCCGCAACGTTGGAAACTTTAACTCGTTCCACGACATTCGATCAACGGACCATATGGACGGTCAACTAACATAATCTTATATCTTAAAGTAAATTAAAATTAAACAATATGTTACCAAAGTAATTTCTGTCGTATAGTTTATTTTAATTTGGGATATTGAAATATAATTGTTTATTATTTATGCAAGCAATAGTCAGCTCAAAGGAAGACTATTGTTTGACCAAATAATTAATATTGATGTTTGTTATTTATGTAACCCATAACCAGCTCAAAGGAAGGTTGTCGTTTAACTAAATAATAAACTGTGTTTGATATTAGTATGGTTATTATCTATGCAATCAATAATCGGCTTAAAGGAAGGTTATTGTTTGGCCAAATAATAAACATGCCTACGGGAATAGATTTGTGATGATTATCAAGTTTTCATGTAAATAATAAGTTGGTCCAAAGAAAGACTTATTGTTTGACAGGACCTATGATCAACATTTGATTCCTACTTTTAGAGTACCAATTACAATTAATTCCTCTGTCCAAATATTAGGAATTAATGTTGTGCTAGATATCTTGAGATGGGTCCCCAAAATTGGATTAATTATTCATGTCTTATTTTCTAATTTTATGGCATGCTTGTATGTGTGCTTGTTTATTTTGTTTTCTATTTAGTTACTACTACTATTACTGTCAACATAAATTCCATTCTAGTGCTTAACGGCACAAACTTTAAGGATTAGAGAGATGACATTTCAATTGTTTTCGACTACGTGGATTTTGACTTTGAGCTAAGGAAAAAACAGTCTTCACCTATCGTTGGAGAACGTTCCCCTAAGGATAAAAGGGAATCTGATGATGATCCAATGTAGCGCTCCAAAAATATTCAGGGGCAGTATATCCGATGAGGTAATTACAAAGACGTTCCCTAAGGAAATAGAAAAACGTTTTGTAAAGAACGAAAATGTAGAGACAAGTACGCTTTTAGCTAATTTTGTCTCAATAAAGTATAAAAGGAAAAGGGAATATAATGGAGTACATTATGAAAATGTCCAATGTCACTTCAAAACTAAAGGCACTAAAGTTAGAGTTGTCTAAAGACTAGCTCGTGCATTTAGTACTAATTTCTCTTCCTGCACAATATAGTCAGTTTATGGTGAGTTATAATACTTGAAAGGATAAATGGACTCTTAATGAGCTCATATTTGACTGTGTGCAAGAAGAAGTAAAGAATTAAGCGAGAAAAGAAAGAAAATGCTCATTTAGCCAGTACCTCTAAGGGTAAGAAATGACAAATAGATAAAGGTCAAGAAGTTGCAGTTGGAACACAACAATACAAATTGCAAAAGAATCAAGATTAGGATTTTACCTGTTTCTTCTGCAAGAAAGCTGGACATATAAAAACAGAATATTCCAAGTACGTTGCATGATGTGTAAAGAAGAGTATGCTTCTTACTCTAGTTTATTTTGAGGTTAATTTAGCTTATGTACCTAGTCACACTTGGTGGGTAATTTCTGGTGCTACTACTCATATAACTGTGTCTATGCAGGGTTTCCTGTGGAGCTGAAATCCAATTGATGCTGAAAGATGCATTTATGTTGGCAATGACAAAATAGTTGTTATTGAGGCAATAGGGACTTTTAAATTATTCTTAAAAATTGGTTATTTTTTGGATTTGAAAGAGACATATGTAATACCATCATTTAGACAATATTTGGTTTCTATTTTTATTTTGGACAAATTTAGTTTTTTTCTTGTTCATTTGGAAATAATAACCTTGGTTTTTTTTTTTTTTTTTTTCGAGATTCAAATATTATTGAAATTGCTTCTTCAATTGATAATTTATAGTTGTTGGATATTATTACTTCACATAATGAAACCTATCAGACAACTAATTGGGGGTACAAAAAGCAAATTAATTAATGA
Organism: Eucommia ulmoides; assembly: GCA_016647705.1. NCBI lineage: Eukaryota > Viridiplantae > Streptophyta > Magnoliopsida > Garryales > Eucommiaceae > Eucommia > Eucommia ulmoides. Next base: position 13,456,817 of record CM028326.1, read on the forward strand.
GAATTCCGCCATACTTTGGCACAAGCATCTAGGACATATCTCTAAACAGATAATAGAGATGCTTGTTTCTGATGGAATTCTTGGTCTCCTTGATTTAACAAATTTCAAAGTTTGTATTGAATATGTAAAGAAGAAACAAACAAACATAAAGAAATTGGGTGCCAATAGGAGTTCCGCTATATTAGAACTAATACATATTGCGGACCATTCCCTACAGTATCTTAGAATGGACAATAATATTTTTTTATCACGTTCATAGATGATTACTCTGGTTATGGGTACCTATATTTAATTCATGAGAAGTCTCAATCCCTGGACATACTTAAGTCTTTCAAAGCTGATGTCGAACTTCAACTTAGAAAGAAAATTAAGATTGTCAAATCAGATTGTGGTGGTGAGTACAACGGGAGATTTGTCGGATCAGGAAAATAACGTCCAAGACCCTTTGCTAAATTCCTAGAGAAATACAAAATCGCGTCACAGTACACCATGCCAGACAAACCTAACATGAACTGTGTTGTTGAGAGACAAAATAGAACGCTTAAGGACATGGTAAAAAGTATGATAATTCATTCTTTCTTTACCAGAATCACTCTGGGAAGAAACACTTAAGACTGCAGTATATATCCTGAATAGGGTACCAAGTAAAGTAATGGCTAAAATTCCTTATGAACTGTGGTTATACGTAAAGCCTAGTATAAGGATTTACACATTTGGGGTTGTTCAGCTGAGGCAAGGCCTTGCAGGCCAAACAAATAAAAACTGGACTCAAGAATAGTTAGCTACTGCTTTGTTGGGCACACTGAACGATCAAGAGGATTTAAGTTTTACGATCCCACATCAAGATCTTTCCTTGAAACGGGAAATATGAGACTCCTTGAGGGTGTTGAGTTTGAGGGGGAAGGAAATATAAGGAATGTTGTCTTTGAAGAAGAATCTACCATTAACGGTGATCAAGTCTTCGTACCTATTGCTATTCAAGACCCAATTTTCTTTGAAGGGGAACATGTTTTTTTATGGTGAGCAGGTCTCTATACCTATCGTTGTTCAAGACACTGTTCCGGCTCTGGATAACAATGTTTAGGCTCAGGCTCCTATTCTTGACATTGTTGTAAATTAAGACAACAATGAGATTCTTCCTCAAACACAACCTATAGAACAAACTCAACAACCTCAAGAAGTACCATTGAAGAGATCTACTAAGGAGAGGAGAAGTGTGATTTCGGATGGATATATCGTCTTTCTCCAAGAACACGAGGATGACATTTGTTTAATAGAGAATGACCCAATAAACTCTTGTCAAGCCATGTGCAGTTTTAACTCTAAAAAATGGATTAATGCCATGAAGGATGAGTTGAAGTCTATGAAAGACAATGACGTTTGGGATCTCGTCGAGTTACCTAAAGGTACGAAACCCATTGGTTGTAAATGGATATTTAAAATTAAGAGGGATTCGAAGGGTAACATTAAGAGATATAAAGCTCTTCTAGTCACCAAATGATTTACTCAAAAGGAAGACATAGACTACGAAAAGACTTTTTCTCCAGTATCTTCAAAAGACTCTTTTAGAACTATTATGGCACTGGTGGCTCATTTTGATCTAGAGCTACATTAGATGGATGACAAGACTGTGTTTTTTAATGGAGACATTGACCAAACGATATATACGGTGCAACTAGAAAACTTTGTATAAGGCAATCCAAATTCTATGGTTTACAAGTTAAAGAAATCTATCTATGGTCTCAAACAAGTTTCCTGTCAAATGGTGTTACAAATTTCATCAAATCATTGTCTCATATGGTTTTAAGGTAAATGAAATTGACGATTGCGTATACCACAAGTTCAATCGGAGTAAATTCCTAATTTTCAGTGCTATATGTCAATGACACATTGCTAGCTGGCAACTATATAGGTTTATTGCATAAAACCAAGAGATTTCTAACTAAGAATTATCTTGGGGACATCTCTTTTGTATTAGAAATAAAGATACACCAAGATCGCTCTTGGGGTACCTTTGGGTTATCACAAAAGAGTTATATCGATAAGATGCTTGCTAGATTTGGCATGAAATATTGTGCACTAGAAAATACTCTTGTTACTAAAGGAGACATGTTTAGTTTCACTCAATGCCCCAAGAATGAGTCGAAAAAGAAAGAGATATAAAAGATTCCTTATGCATTGGTAGAATGGAGTCTTGTGTATGCTCATATATGTACGCGTTCGGATTTAGCGTTCATATTTGGGATGTTAGCAAATGATTAAGTAACTCTAGAATGAATCATTGGAAACCAGCCAAACGGGTTATAAGGTATTTACAGAAAACAAAAGATTACATGCTCACTTATCGGAAGACAGATCATTTGGAGATCATTGGGTATTCTGATTCCGATCAAATTTCTAGTTGCTAAAGATAGAATTTAGAGTAAGAGAGTGTTTATAGAATATATGAGAACAAACTCCATGATTGCGGATCCATTCACTAAAAGTTTGCCACCAATGGTATTTCATAAGCACATTGCTCGTATGGGTGTGGTTTTATATGATGATATGTTGGTTTAGTGGGAGTTTGTGTTTGTTGAATGTTCTTTTATTAGGTACATATATTTGATTTCTGCAGAATAAAGCTGAAGGATTAAATTTTATTTACTCTGAATATATTCTTTTTAATTGTGGTTTAACATAAGGATAAAAAAAATAAGTATTGATCTCACTAAAGACTAAAGTTGGACCAGTTGGAAATAAGCATGTCTAAGATCACATTGCATATATTTTCATGCTACTTATCCACATTTGATTTATGTCATTGAGTATATTTGTATGGTGATCATCATGGTTTGGTCACGCCTGTATTGTGATATAAGTTACGGTAATTCCATTGCTGGTATATGAGATGAACCAAATTGTTTAAGGAGAAATCTAAGGATAAATAGCATACGGATGCGAGCCTAAGGAATTTTGTGATATAATTATTTCAGGAATGATATGTAGCCCAAGTGGGAGATTGTTAGAAAATTTTATTTTCTAATCTAATTTTGGACAACATATTATTAATACAAAATTATATTTTCTATTTAAATTTAAGGCTAAAATTAAGTAATCTAATTAATTTGGGTAAACCCATAGACTACTCAAAAGAATGTGGGTTAAATGAGTAGATACAGAAAACTGTTGAGATGATTAGGAGATTATGGGAACCATAATCACACCATATATATATATAATATTAGGGTTATGATCCCCAAATAATACCAAATCGTCTAAACGACTCTCTTCTCCCCCATCTGGAAGAGAATCGCGAATCCCATCGAGGAACTCCGGTTGAGGAATACCACATACCTACTCGATCCGTGTTCTTCTCGTAATCGATTGTTACAGGATTTCGCATCAGAAGTCAATTGATCATAATAGATACAGGTACGTAATTTACGTGTACATTAGAACTCTTGATGATTTGACATATTAATTAAAGTGTTATAGATTTAGATTTATAGGGATTAAAATCCCAACAATATGTATATATTGTTTTTGAGTATTTGGGTGCCAAAAAGAACGAAAGTGAACGAGAAAAGTAAAATTACTCATAATTATTTTTCATCCAAAATTGTAATACGGATAATTGTATTAGATTGTATTGATATGATTAAAAAAATTTAAGGTATTATATGTTTAAATTTAAACTATGGGGACTTAGGAAACAAAAATGGAAACAAGATTTGTTGCGAAAAAGCTGTGTACGTGCATAGAGATGGAGAGACAATTATAGGAACAACCCCCCCCCCCCCCCCCCCCCCCCCCCCCCCGCCCCAATAGGTATATAGGTATATGTATATCTCTACGCATATTTTTGGCAAGGAAAGAATTGGAATTTTAATTTATTGTTTGCCTTTTACTTTTGTGTTCTGGTGAGTGCAAGTGTCGCAATAGCATGGCTGTCGTCTTGCCTTTTTCTTTTATGCAAAATCATGGCGCTTTGCGTTTTACGCAAACCAAAGAACCAAACGACGTAATGATATAATTGTGGTCGTGAGTAAGGGGGAAAAGTTGGGGTCGTGTTTCATGTCCCTAATATTCTTTACCCAACAAATTGAGCTACTTGCTTTGCACCTTGGACCATTTAAACCACATATTATTTGTCTCTTCGGCTTTGCCTTTTAACACTTTAACCTTTCTCACTTTTGGTCAATATCAACGTCTACGAATCTTATATATAATATGGCGGATATGATTCGACATGGTGGCGGTTTACCAGGGTTGTGGTTCGGTGTGGCGGTGGTGATGATTGGTTGGGGGTGGCTGGCATGGTTGATGGAGAAGGCAAAAAAGAGAGAAGAAAATGCCGAAAATGCCCTATTAATTCCAACATTTTGAATTAGTATTAAAATAATCGTTATTAAAATTTTTAAAGGGTATAATAACATTTAACATTAATTAAATAATTTTCATTGACTTTTATTCATTGACATTAAAATTAATAGAAAAATTAACCGTTGCACTTAAGTTTTAAGTACAAGAGGGGTAAGTATTGACCAAAATAACAAAGGAATGTAAACTCTAACTAAGCCTAGTGTTTTTAAGGGATTTTTATTTTAATTAATAGTCCATGTATTTTCTAAGTGTTTTTTTTCTACGACTTTAAATTTATTATTTTGTCATTTTTTTTCATTACTACTCTCCTAAAGTGACTTCAACTTTATAAATTTGTCACTATGGCTCTTTCTCTTTTAATCATTTTTATAGGTTAATGATTGTCATGAAATTTTTTACAAATTAATATCCAATTCTATATATTTTAAATCTGTCATAATTTTAGTTGAACTTGGCTGATTAGTATAATTTTGACTTCAGCTTATATGTTTAATTATTTTTCAAAATTATTCATTTGAACTTAAGATTTTAAATGAAGTCAACATTGAATGTTGAATTCAACTGAATTGAACTATGCTAAAAATAGTATAGGGCTAATTAATGATGTTTTGCTTCAATGTGGTTTGACCAAATTTTACTTTATATCCCTGTGATATTTTCGTAATCACTACCGTGGTATTTTTTGTAAGTACTTACTTCCCTATGTTTTAGAGTAAAGTGCAAGGGTTACATATTTCATTAAAGTTAATAGTCAAACCTTAAAAATATAAAATTAAGAAATTATTTAATATTAAATAGCATACATACCCTCGGGTTGGGTCAAATAATATTCATTTTCTTTTTGTTTTATTTTTTTTTCCTGTTCTTTATTCCCTAGGCCAGGTCGGGTATAGGGATAACCCTTTTATTTCATGAAATTATGTTATTTATTTAGCTGTTGTACTTAAATCTTAATCAGATGAGGTAAGTGCTGACGAAAATATTATAAAAGTATAAAATGAAATTTGGTCAAATTATAGGGAACAAAGTATAAGTAACCCAATAATATATGTAGAGAGTTCAAGTAAAAATTCAATTTAGTTGAACTCTATTGGGGTAATTGAATTTATCATAGTCTTTAAGAAATATATAAATCGAAAAATGAACTCTCAATTACCATAATAAAGTTTTTAGTTCTTAGAGATTTTTAGAAAATAATCTTATGTTCTTTGACCATCTTTTTCCCATTATTTACGTATAATACTATTTAGTTAAAAAATTAAGACATGAACATTCATATTTTTATTTAGCTATTATTAAATTTTTTAATATATTTAACTCTGATTCTGCTGTCGTATTTATTGTTCTTTACGTGAACAAATTAATAAAACACAATCACGATATGAACTTTCATCAAAATCACCTAAAATTAAAAAATTAAAAAAGAAAATAAAGATCAACAAAAATAAATAAATTGGTGTGAATATTTCATCGAATCACATGAATATTCACCTAAAACACCATGAACAATCAAGACATTGAAAACCTCCTAAGATCAACAAAATTGACATGAACATTCACCAACCACAATTGACACGTTCACCTTGAAAACTAAATTAAACAAATCTGAAATCCAGTGCAAACATTTACAAAAAATAAATCAAGAAACGTGAAAAAAACTAAGATCAATGAAAAGAACATTCACCCGAATAAACAAAAAACTTCACAAAAACAGCAAAATCAAAACAAATCTAACAAAATTGGCATGAACATTCACTAAATCGCAAATGAGCATCCCCCAAACCACACACTGGCAATGAACATTCAAATCTGAGTATGTTACATAAACATTTAACATGAACATTCAAACCAGATCCGAAATTTTCTAGATCAAGAGAGGGTGAGAGAGAGGGAGATCTCTGCGTTGGATGCCGCTAGATGAGACAAGATCTGAACGAGGTGATCGGGAACAAGCAAAGCGACGACTGAGCGGTGGACGACGATAGTGGCGATCTATTCGGCGCTGGACGAGATATGAACGAGCAGCTGAGAACAAGCAAATGACGGTTGAGCGGTGAACAAAGGCGGTGACAGCGATGGTGAACAGACGACGACGTCGACAATCGTGTAGATAGAGAGGAAGAAGGCTGAGATTAAAACTGAACAATTATTAGAGTTTTTTATTTCTAAACAATGAAGCCACTGCAATTAGGGTTATGTTATTTGTGTTTCGATTTCTAAATAATGAAGACACTGCCATTCGGGGGTTTAGTTATTAGTGTTTTCTATTTCTAAATAATTAAGTCACGACCTCATTCATTGCCATTAGGGTTAGGTTATTTTTGTTTTCTATTTCTAAATAATGAAGTCACGGCCATCAGGGTTAGAGGATTTTTATTATTATACAGGGATACAAACGTCCATTCATGCCTACTTTTTAACTGACATGAATTTAAATCTAAGAATATTTTTAAAAAGGTTTAAATAATAACCTTTTTGTTCAAAATATTAATTGAGAGAGAAAACCAAATTAGATCTAAACAATAAAAAAAACCCAAAAAAATAAACAAATTGAAGATTCAAGAGGCCAAAATGGCTATTTAGCTTTCTTTATCCTACTCATTGGACTAAATACTTTATATCTCAAATCAAAGGAAAAAAATTAAAAAGTGAACAGGACAAAATAACTTTCAAACTAGCAAGAATGATATTCAAATCATATATAATGATGTTTTTCAGGGGAGTACAAAATACATCGAAACTTATTGTCATTTTATATGTCACCATATTCTCCAGAATACTGTTTAGCTTTACTCCGTCAGTTTTGCCGATCAGATAACAGACATTTTCACCGATACCTATTCACCTGAATGCTCTCACACTCTTGTTTCCAAACTCAAGTTCACGTCTGATTTATCGTCTTGAGTTTTGTTGGGGGGGAGGGGGGATGTTAATATATGTATAGGATTTTGGTCGGCTTGGTTAAACCTTAATCCTACTAGAAAAACCTAGTAATTATCTATATATAGACCCTAAATCTCAGTAACATTATATCTTTCTAATATATCAATACAATTGTCTCATCCTTTCTCAATTAATACTTTGTCTCTCAAACAGTACATCGATGGAAATTTGTAAAATAATATATAAAGAATAGGGAAAATTCCATTAATATATATTTAGACTATCTAATTATTGACACAGTTCTATATAGTACAATAATTTTGTTGTATTTTTATTTTAAACTCTTTAAGTATGAACATAATTTTAAAAGACCATTGTTAAATTTTCTGCCCCAATTAGGAGAACTTAGCTTGGAGCAAAATTATAATTTTAGATTTTTTAAATTTTTATTCATTTTTTTCCTTTTTTTTTTTTTTTTGTCTTTTTTTTTTTTCCTTATTGTAATTCTTCGTTGTTCTCTCTTCTTCACCATCTCCTTCTTCTCTCTCGAAGTAGATATCATTCTCACCTTCAAGGACTCCATTAATGACCAGCTGAACCACCTCTCAAGCTAGTCCAAAACCACATCTCTCTACCTCTGCAACTGGACTGGAATCACCTGCATCGATGTACTCCCCATCGCTGTCACCTTACTTAACCTCCGAACATAATCTTGTCGTTGATTTGTTAGTGTGTCTCAACTCTCGCAAAACCCCCAAACCACATAAACCCTCCACCACCCCCAAATCAGAGCTTTGTCTCATCAACCAAATCCCATCATTGAGATTCAAGCGATGAAAACGAAGAAGAAGAAGAAGAACCGAAGAAAATTGAATCTAATAAAGGAAATTGATAAAAGAGAAAATCCTAAATATTATTGACAAGTATACATCAGTATTTATGTACAAAAATGTGAAGAAAAGCCTAGACAACTAACAAGAAACTACCAAATATAGAAAAAGAAATACAATCAAAGAAACTACCAAATATAGAAAAGGAAACACAATCAAATCATAATGAATACATGATTAGTAAACTTTCCTAAATAAACACAATCAAATCATAAGGACTATATGATTAGTCAACTTTCCTGATATGCCTATCAAGATGACGGACGAGGAGTAACGTCAATCTTGGACCAAAAGTCTTCAAATTCACACCTGGAAAGTGCTTTGGTGAGCAGGTCAGCGAGTTGATCATTTCCATGAATATGAGCGACACTAAGCTGGCCTTTCTGAACCAGAGACCTTACAAATTAAGTGAGAGTCAATTTCCAAATGATTCATGCGAGAGTGAAACATTAGGTTTGTTGCCCAATATGTATGCAAACTAATATAGTTAATACTTGGCCTTTGAGTGAATCCCTTTGCAACTAGGCGAGCTTTGTATTTATTTAGGAAGTCATTTGAATTTTGTTTTACCCAAAAAATCCATTTGGATCCTACTAGCTTTTTAGTCAAATTGGGAGGAACTAAAATCCTTGTTCCTTGCTTGAAATTATTCTCTCATAGCAGCCCGCCAATTTGAATCCTTTAACGCATGAGAACATACTTGGGCTCCATTCGTTCACGTTGGAAGACTTGTTGTTTGTTGAAAGTAAGGTTCGCTTCGGGTGAAATGGGGGGTTTACATGGTGTGAAAGTGGCCTTGAGGTCTTGGGCAATGGTAGATAGACAGAGGCGTTGATTGGGCTTGCGAATGTTATTCTTGGCTTGAGTGGTCATTATGTGAATGTTCTTGGGTACAATCATGTCATGATTATAAGTAGATATAGACAAAGGGAAAGATAAATGGGCTGAAAAAAGGGATAGAATACTCATACCTGAATTTTGTTCTGTAGGTCTGGGAGTTTCATTTGATGAAGGGCTATCTCTTGAGGTTGGTTCTGCAGCGGGTGGACCATGAGTTGGAGTGTTACTTGTAGTCAACGAAGGAATAGAAGGTAGAGTGTTACTTGTGACCAACGAAGGAATAGAAGGTAGAGATGGCAGTCGATTGGCATTAGACTCCAAGAAAGGACCGGCAACTTGGATGAGTATAATGAAGTGTGGAAGTCAAGTGTTAATTGTGTCTTCACTAACCCTTTTTACAAGAGGTTGCAACTTGGTAAATGGAAATTCATGTTCAATGAAATCCATATGCCTAGAAAGGTAGAGTTTGAAGGTATTTGGATCATAACATTTATAGGCACTTTGATTAAGGGAGTAACCAAGAAAAATACACAGAGTTGACCTTGGTTCCAATCTATTCTTAGCATATGGACATAGCCATGGGTAGCATAAACCACAAAAACACGAAGTTTTGTGTAATTTGGTTGGATTCAAAAAATACGAAGATAAGGTAATTTACTATTCTAGAGAGGAGTTGACATTCTATTGATAAAATATGTGGTTGTTTGAAAGGCATATGACCAAAAGGATAATGGTAGGTTGGCATTATGAAGAAGTGTAGTACCTGTCTCAACAATGTGTCTATGACATATCTCAGTAGTACTATTATGTTCTGGTGTGTATGTGGAAGGGTCAAGATGTGAGATAACCCATTGCTAGCAAATTAAATTCACCACCAGACAATAGATTTCTTAAAGAAATTTTCAACTAAGGCCTTGAGTTTGGGAAAAATGTGAGAGACTTCAGACTTTGTTTTCGTGAGGTACAACCAAACATATTTTGTAAAATGATCCAAAAAATTAGATAGTACCGAAATCCATTAATAGAAGGAACTGAGGAAGGACCCCATACATCGGAATAAACAAATTCCAAAGGAGACGTCGATTTTATTGAGGAAGTTAAAAAATGGGTTTTGTGCATTTTATTTTAATTACAGGAATTACAGTAAAATTTCGACGTAAGGGAAGAAATAGTAATATCAATTAAAGTAAAAATACAACGTAGGATAGAGGAATAAGGATAACCAAGACGGTAATGCGACCCGGTTTGTCATAATAGGAGAACAAAGATGATCCACATAAAACGTTTTGAGCATTGTTTCACAGTGTGACCCGGTTTGTCACAATATTGATACACTATGTCGGACCCTTACTTTGTATTCTTTGTTTGTCCTATTTGATGATTGCGCTGATTGGAGAATGCATGACTTTGAGAAGATGATTGCCTTATGTTCCAGTTATTGTTTCGATTTTTGATAGGTATAAATTACATATATATTTCCAACCAGAATTTGTTAGTTTTCGAGTACGTTTATAGTTATTTTTATATGTTTTAATATGTTTTTATTCTTTTTGTATTAAAACAAGTGCGTGGGGTGAAAAGGTATGAAATCGGAGTATAAACGTTCAATTTGTATCGAGAAAGGTTGGAGAACGGTGAAAAAATGAGCAAGGTGGCAAGATTCTGCAAATAAGCCTACCGTCGTGGCGGTGAAGATACTGAGAAAGACCAAAGGCCACTGACAGACCAGATTCGCGGCGGTGAAACCCAGAGCCGCGGCGGTGAAGAAACAGAGAACAAAAATATGTTGCTGACTACCGCGCGCCGTGGCGGTGAAACCAGCATAAATTTTTTCTAATCCACGGCTATCTCCATCGCCTCAGCGAACCTTAACCAACATACTCCACCACCGTGGTGGTGGCCTCTGCGTAGTTAAGATATTTTGTTAGATATTTTTTAACCTATAAATACCATTCTCTCCTCCTCTCTTTAGACTTCTTCGGCACCTAAGGCCTTAGGCCATATTCTAGCGGCTATTCTTCGGATATTGGCTAAGTCGCTCGTTTCTTCTCTTTGTTTTATTCATTTTGGTTGTTGTTGAGCATGTTTACGCCATTTTACATTGTATACGTGGTTATGGCCATTAGCTAAACATAGGTTGTATAGGGATTATTAATATAATTTATGAAAACGTTGTTTAATTGAGTTTGTGTTTTATTTGCGATTGTTCTTTGTTATGTTGATTGTGTGTGTCGTATTATTTGTTTATCATGTTATGAGAATGATTGTTGTGAGAATACAGGGTTTAACAAATCCCGAATTCGGACTAGAATAAACGAATGCCACAATCCTATAATCCGGTCGGGGTTTGGATTGTGGACAATCTATGACATTGGGGAAAGACTCACGCGGCCTAAAGTCATTAAGACATTGAGGGGGACTTCTTCATTGATTCGAAGTCACGTATTCCCTCGTCTTACAGTCGGGAGAGGTAGCGAGGGAGTTTTAGAACTGAGATTGTTGATAGAGTAAACACAACGCATGAAATCAATGATGTTGGGGCGAGACTTACATGACCTAGAGTCATTAAGACATTGAGGGGGACTTCTTCATTGACACGAAGTCACGTTATATCCCTCGTCTTACACTCGAGAGAGGTGGCGATGGAGTTTACGAACTGAGATTTTGTGTGCAATGAATGAGGTTGGGGCGAGACTCACGCAACCTATGGTCGTTAAGACGTTGAGGGGGACTTTTCCGTTGACACGAAGTTGCATTATATCCCCCGTCTTACACTCGGGAGAGGTGGCAGAGAAGTTTTAGATACCGAGATTGTCAGATAAGTCGAACGCCATTAACATAAACTAAAACGAGACTAAATACGTATTCGTAAATGAAACTAATCCCTAGACAACCTATTTTCTCAAAACTATCTCATATTAGTATTAGCAATTAGTATAGTTAAAGTAGTATTTTAGTATTAGTATTAGTTAATTAAATTACATTTATGTCGCCTAGATAAAGTCGAGTTATGATAATCGCGGTACTTGATAGTAATAACACTAATCCCTATGGATGCGATACCCGACCGAAAGGTCCATTATACTAAAACTTGATCCGTATGCTTGCGGTGAAAGTGGCAGCGCATTATATGCGGCCACCAATTTCCTAAACCATTATGGCGAGAAACAAAATTTGTTGTTATAGGAGAGACGGCCAAAGATGTATCACGAGTAATAAAGGTCTCGTGATTGCACAATTTCTCATGAAGCTCATCAAACGTAAGCATAGAGTCTCGAGTTTGAATAACCGCTGAGATTTCCTTGTATTCTAGAGAAAGACCTTGAAGAACATGAAGAGTAACATCATCCAACGTTAGATTTGCATCAGATGCATTCAGGGTTGTAACAAGTTCTTTGATGTGTTGGAGATACGCTGACATAGGTTGAGATCCTTTAGTTACTCGGGCCAAAAACTCCTTAAGAGTCATAAGACATGCACGAGATGGTCGTGCATATAAATTATGGAGACTAGTCCATACATCAAAGAATGTTGTTGTAGACATCACATATGGTGCAACTTCATTCGTCAAGGAAGCTACAAAAGCTGTTTGAAGCAATTGGTCTTGACAATTCCATAAAAGAGAACTAAGTTGTAGATCTATTGGTGGTGACATAAGATGTAAAAACATAGCCGATAAGAATTGAGTGCTACTGAGAATACCACAGTTGATAGTTTGATGAAGATAATTTTAGAAGGACTTGTGCTATGGTATTAATAGGTAGGAGTTGGCTATCATGAGTCTGGGTGAATGAAGTGGCTGGAGAATCATATCTACTTTTGCCTTTTGACTATTAAAGTTAGAGGAATAGTTAATTGTCACTTAAGTATTAGGACTGTGTAATCGAACCAAGCCATTTGTGAACTACTTAATCTCAACTCAATAATAGCTTGTTTGAAACTTGTTCATTTGACAAATGAACCAAGCTCAACCTTTCAACTGAACTCGTTCATTAAATAACAATTAACTATTCCTCTAACTTTAACAGTCAAAAGGCAGAAGTAAATATGATTATGTTAATTAATGTTAAATGACATTTAAACCCTACAAATTGAATAAATCACAAATAATTAATTCTGCATAGGGATGATTTAGACACTCATTCAAAGGTTATGGGTATAAAATGAAATAATAATAAATTATAATCTATCTCTCTCTTTCTCTCTCAATTAGGGTTGGAACTGAGCTGAGTATTGAGTATTCAAAATTTGTTCGTTTATTTTTCATACTATTTCAGTTCGAGTTTGAGTCGAGTTTCAGCCGAGTCTGAAACCTTATGTTCAAACTTAATTCGTTTAATAACCGAATTGTTCCGGAGTTTTTTTTGTGTTTTTTAAAATTATTTACTGATTGAATTTAATTAAATTTTTATATGAATATATATATATATATATATATGAACGAATCAAAATATAAGAATTAAAAAGTTTGATTAAAAGCTTGAACTTGGTACATTTATTAAATGAAAAAGTTCCAAACGAGTTATTATGGAGTTGAGCTCGAATAGTTTATGAACGGTTTGGTTAATTTACAACCCTACCCTCAATGTCCAAATATAGCCTCTACCTTTGCAGCCCACCCAAGCCGACACCATCTTTAAATCGCCGAGGCTAGTAGCAGTGATTTGGGTTCGAAGAAACTCGACAATTTGGATCAATAATATCTTCTAATTTGAGGTTGGAATCTTAAAATTTTGGATGACTTTTTAAATTAATCTCATTGAATTGATTGGAAAAGAATAATAAAATGTTCCATAATTTTTAAGTGAAATGACGCAATTACCTTTAGTTTTGTTAAATGTTTAATTATTGTACTTAAATCTGGAGTAGCATAACGGATGTAAATACTGAAGAAAATACTACAAGAATACAAAATGCTATTCGCTCTAACCACATTAGAGCAAAGTGTAATTAACCCTATAAATTATTCAAAACTTCTAGTATTCCTATTTGACTATGGTGTTTTTTTTTTTTGGTTTTTTTTTTTCCTCTCTTCTTAGTGGGAGATCCTCCAACTTAGACCATCCCACTATATATGTTGAAACTAAAAATAGATGCAACTAAAGTGTCAACTCTTTTTCTACCAAACTCCATATACTATAGCTATAAATATCCATCTTCTCCATTTCCATTCTCCATCCTTCTCTCTCTACATCTGAATCTCTTTCACACAAACATACTAAAAGACACATAAATGAAGCTCATGAAGTTGTTAGTATTGTTGCTTGTCCTTTCCATGGATCTTGCATTTAACATTAACGCGAGAGCAAAAGAAGATGATGATCAAGATTCAAAGTCCTTACAATCCCTAGATTTCTCGAAATGAAGCCGATGATAAATGGTCTACCGATCTCCACAGACAAGGTCGGTTTTACCCTCATTATAAGAAGATGAAGCACACTCGCAGATTGACATGTAATAAGTACCCAAGAATCTGCAATGCAAAGGGCAACTCGGGGCCGGATTGTTGCAAGAAGAAGTGTGTTAACGTTTTACATGACCGACTAAATTGCGTTGTTTGTGGGATGAAATGCAAGTTCAATGAGATTTGCTTCCATGGAAGATGCATCAATCCTTCTTTCAGCTGGAGCCATTGCGGTGGGTGTAATAATAAGTGCAGTAAGGACAGTTTCTGTGTTTTTGGCCTATGCAACTATGCATACAGAACATATTGAGATATATTCCTTTTTTTTTCTTTTTTTTTTTCCCTAATATTTTATTTATATAATTTTTTATTCAAATTGTTTTGGTGTAAGAATTGAAAGAAAACATGTATTCTTTTCGGCATATGTGTCGGAATTGGAGTAAATTTCAACATCAAAGTTTTTGTGTGGTACAATTATCCATACGTTTTTTAATGCATGTGATAAACACAAGCATTGCTCGTCATTTCTTATAAATAAATGGGTGACTTATCTATCTAACATCTAACAACCACAAAAATTTCTCTTAGATTAGCCGTACCTATATTACACATGTTGAACACAATTCTCCATGGATACATATTGAATATGTATGCTCCATGTGTTCTATAGAAGAAAAATATTTAGATGTACCAAAGGTGTATCCCGATTGATCCGAGATGTATCAAGGGATCTTAAAACACATCGAAAGTATTAATTTTTATATATTTTTTAAACTTAGTTTGATATTTTCTATTTTATATAATGTTTATGTTGAAAAATTTTCTTTTTAGATAATAGGTATATATATGTTACTCATGCTCTCATATTATTTTGTCTAAACCTACAAATTTTTCTTGTCATTTGAAAAATATTAATCATTACCCTTATTTTTTTTGGTCAAACACCGTTTAGTTCTCTTATGAGATAAAAATTACTATTTGTTTTAATTACATTGACAAATTTACCTTTAACAATTTAAAAATAATTAAAAATTAAAATAGATGAATAAATATTCCTTTAAATTTTGGAACAATTACCACTAAGTACTGTTTTTACTTTCCATATATCACTTAATACTAATTAATTAAAATGGAACCCAAAACTCTCATCATAATCAAATTTTGAACTGATTAGTCCCAAATTTAAAAAATCGCACATGTCAGATTACCAAAATACCCCTGAGGTGTTTAACCCTACATTTTTCGCATGTTCTCCGTCGATACTCCACCGCCCTCCTCATCATTCCTCTCCATCGGCACTCTTCTCCATCATCGCTCCCCTCCACCGCCATTCTCATGTGTATTATCCATTTGTTGCTCTTCTCTACCACCGTTCTTGTGCGTCTTCTCCCCGTTGTCTGCAGCAAATGCCAATACCGTACCCACTGCTATCAGCCATCGCCGCCGTCGCCGTTTCCACCGCCATCGTCGTCGTTGCCCGACTACCATATGTGTAAACTATCTCCCTCTGTATATGTGTGTATATATATATATTGATTTTCAATTTTCGAATTCGGTTTCTTTGTTTTCGACTTTGATTTCATTGTTGCAGAAATCGATTTTAGGTTTTTAGGGATGAAATTGCAACAATCAATTTTAGGGTTTTAGGGATGAAATCAATTGACGAAATTAATGATTTCACAATGAAGTTGTCCAATCACCGAATATTGTACATATTTTGTTTAAATCGTGCGATTTCTTTTTCTTATTTTTCGAATTTTGTGTTTTAGATTTGAACATTTAGGGTTCCAAATCTGAAAATTTGGGGTTTTAGCCTTACAACTTCGATCCTCTTTGATGTTTTCGTAGATTGCTTTGGTGGATTGTTAGATTCATTTGGAGCAAGCTATATTAAACTGGTTTGGCAGTGAATCGAAGGGCAAGGGGTGAAGGTATGTGATTAGATTCATTCAATTCGATCAATCGATTCTCGATTTCTTGATTTGTGTGTCGCCAATCGTTGATTTACAAAAAAATTGTTAGCTTCGATTCTTGAGTCTTGTTTTCATTTCTCGTTTTCGATTCTTGATTCTTTTTTTTTTTCGATTCTTGATTCTTGTTTTTGTTGGATTGGGTGTTACATTCAGCACACTAGACAATGTTACATTCAATGATTTCTGATCTGTTTTAGAGATTATTTCTGATTCCTGCATCATCTTATTGACCTCTGAAATAGATCAACTTCCCTAGACTACCTTATTGAAAACACTAAGAAATCCAGATTTGGATGTTTGATAGGCATCAAAAGGGACATTATCAATATTCCTTAATACTTTTAGGCTTCTCCTCGTTGCTCGAATAAATATATGAAACCATGTTGATTCAATTATAGGATCATTTGTAATTGAATCTGAAATTTATGGAATAGATGGGGATAACATAAACTTTTGGATCTTTTATTTCTGGCGAAGAAAAAGCTGTAGGGAATATATTAGTTATTCCAATAGTTGGTATTGGAGGCCTTGGGTTGAGTATGATGAGAAGTTATCCCCTATGTTGGATTGGGTGTTACATTCAACACACTAAACAATGTTACATTCAACACACTAGATAGTGTTACATTCAACACGCGCCTTCAATTTTGAATTTTGGCATTTTCTAATGGATTCTTGTGTCATTACTCTTTGTTCAAATCCTTTTTGAAGGTCTTTTTTGTTTACCCAATTTGATATGAATTTCAGTGGCTTTACGAAGTGGTTGCTTTGGAATTGCAAATATGATCCTGGTGAGTCGGAATTTGCTTTGGTCTTAGTTCCACACACACTTTGGGGGATTTGATTGAACTATTTTAGATTCATCCTATTTGTTGTCAATGCAAACCAGGAGAATAATTGATCATGTAAATAATCAATAGTTCAATTTAGGAAGGTAATTTGAATTTCAAATGGTACTTACTCTCAAGTTTGAGGCATATTTCAATAAGTCAATTATGTTTTTTTTTTTTTTTTTGTAAAGTCCCATAAATCATGCAATGTTCATTCCCAATTTTTTCCGTATCCCCCGTTTTGTATCACATGATCATGTTTGTTATTCGGTTTGATTTTTATAAAATTTGAGCATAAATGAGAAGGGGCATGCACTAGCACGTCAATACGCAAACCTTACATTCAAATTTGAGCATGAATGGGAAAGGACATGCATGAATGTAACACTCAAAATAGTAGACAATATTACATGCAACACACATATTTTTTTTATTTTTTGGCAAGATTTAGACAGTGTTACATTCAACATGTATATCGATTGTGAGTATCGACGATTTCTTGAATGGTTTGCTAGATCTGAGCTTGAATGTTACATTCAACACACAAAAATTGATGATAAGTCTTATACGTTTTGGATTGATGATAAGTTATCTCCGATATTTTTTAGCTCAGACAATATTACATTCAACACATATGTTGTTTTGGAATTTTTTTGGCAAAATTTAGACAATATCACATTCAACACGCACTTTGAATTTTGAATTTTGGCAATATTAGAAAATGTTACATTCAACACACACACCGAAAACAACGAGAATTCAATTGATGAATTCTAAATTTTGATTTTTAGAATATTAGACAATATTACAATCAACACGTTAAACAATGTTACATTTTCAAAAACCACTTTGAATTTTGGCAACATTAGGAAGTGTTACATCCAAGACCCACTTTGAATTTTGAATTTGACAATATTTAGAAAGTGTTACATTCAACACACACACCGAAAACATTGAGAATATAATTGTTGAATTTCTAAAATTTGATTTTGAGAATATTAAACAATGTTACAATCAACACGTTAGGTAGTGTTACATTCAACAACCACTTCGAATTTTGAATTTTGGCAATTTTAGGAAGTGTTACATTCCACACTCACTTTGAACAGTGTTACATTCAATAACCACTTTGAATTTTGGCATTATTAGGAAGTGTTACATCCAACACCCATTTTGAATTTTGAATTTGACAATATTTAGAAAGTGTTACAATCAACACACACATGGAAAACAATGAGAATATAATTGTTGAATTTCTAAAATTTAATTTTGAGAATATTAGACAATGTTACAATCAAACACGTTAGACAGTGTCATATTCAACAACCACTTCGAATTTTGAATTTTGAATTTTGGCAATATTAGGAAGTGTTACATTCAACACTCAATTTGAATTTTGAATTTGACAATACTAGAAAGTGTTACATTCAACACACACTAAAAACAAATGGGTGGGTCAATTGGCAAGTACTAAATTGATTTTTTTTGAGAATTTTAGACAATGTTACATTCCACATGCAATTTTGGGATTTGAAAATTGAATTTTGGTAATTTTTAGAAAGTGTTACATTCAATGTATTGGTTGTGGTTTGATCATTTTTTAGTATGATCTATTTTAATGGTATTTGGATTGAGTGTTTACACATCAACACGCACTGTTTGTTTGAATTCATCAATTTTTTAGCATGATTAGAATTTATTTTTGGATTTGATTAGAAGTTTAGGGATGAAAAAGTAAAAAAAAAAAATAAAGAGATCAAAATTGAAACTAAAAATTAAATATTGGGCGAATATGTAATAAACACTTCTTTAATTCAAACCCTAGAGGCATCCTTGTAGTCGCGAACATTTTCAGGGCGACGGTTGTGGAATTCATTCAACGACGAATAACTATGGCGAAGACATGAAGAACGATGACGGCGAACAAAGAAGGTGATGGTGAAGACTCGAAGAATAAACTGCGATATGAACAGAGAAACGACGGCGACGTCGACAGTGAAGACCTGTAGAATATAGGAAGGCGACGGCGAAGAGAAAAGGCGACGGTGACGGTAAAGACGAAAGGCGACAGCGAGTTGATCGGCGACGACAACGGTGAACAGATCGATGGAGATGGCGGTGAACAAGATGCGAATCTATGAATTAGAAGGTGTTTTGGTGTGAATTATAAATAAGGGTATTTTGGTCATGAAAATCTAAAAACGAGTTAGTGGTGCAAAAAAAAAAAAAAAAAGAGGTGGGTTTGATTGGTTCCTAAAAACCAAAAAAGGGACATACTGGTACATGCCCCTTAAGTTTTTTACAACATGTTTGGTTAGATGTAATGGAACCACATTTTGATTCGTTCAATCAAAAGTCAATTTTATTCTTTCGGAATGCAATTTGGTTACCTCAAAGAGTATCTCCACTAGATTTGTGCCAAAAAATTTAACCACGATTTTGCCACTTTTCAGCCAAAATTAAAATTTCAACAATCATATATTGTGCCAAAATAGCACACTCTCCTGCCTTAACCATATTTGCCACAAGTGCAAGTCTATTGAAAAATTTAAAAGGAAGACGATTGGAGTTAGTTATTGCTCCAACCATCATCAATGAACTACTTGCAGAAACATGATTTATTTAATTTAATTTGATATATGTGGATTTGGAATATAATCATTAATACATGTAGATACATAATGTAGATACATAATACTAGTACAAATTAAAACTAATAAATAATGATAATATTAAAATTTTAAATTTGTAAAAAATAGATTTAAGAAATTAAATTGAAATTTGGCGACTACTTTAAAATTTTTATTCAAGTCCATTTTTATTTTTAATTTTAACAAAAAATAAATTTAACGAAATGACACACCATTTTTACCACATCTATTTGATTACCTATCTTAAACTACACGTGCCATACTACTATTCATGTGCCAAATTTCACAAATGTCACAACAAATTTAACACATCTATTGAAGATGATCTAACATGTTAATGAATTTGATGGTGAATATAACAAACAGCCTATGATGAGATAAAATTAAGGGTTAATTATACTTTATCTCTCGATCCGTGGTTAGAACGTTTTGCCCTTTGTCCCCTTGTGGTATTTTCGTCACCACTTTGCCCCCATGTAGTTAGGACTTGTTTCACTTTACCCCTTGATGTGGGTCTAACAACAAGGGGGTAAAGTGCTGACGCGGGAATAATGTGTAACAAAAGCCTAACTATAAGTAGGGGGCCAAAGTGTAAAATGGTCAAACCACAATGGGTTAAAGTATAATTAACCCTCAAATTAAACCACAGAGTTCATTCCAAAAACTCAATACAGAAATTAAAAGTTCGAATAGAAAGAAAAACTCGATACAGAAATTACAAGTGTGGACAGAAAGAAGGATGTTTTCTAAATTTAGGTATGTCACGTTAAAAAAATAAAAATAAAAAATAAAAATAGAAAACCATTTTTCCTCGTCAAATTAGCCATGTTCTAGGCATCGGTTTTGGGTGCGGAGTCCTGAGTAGTCGTCTTTCGTTTTTGTTTCTTGGAGAACTTGATCCATGTCCAACTTTCTAAGCCGAATGTGATGGCCGCTAGAATAATGAGAACGACTGCATAAGCGAATTGGTAAGGTTCGTCCAGATTCAGGATTTTGAGCCCTTTAAAGTTGTTGTAAATGATCATGATTACCAAACCGTAGCCTACCAAATAATGGATAACGTTCCAATACTGTAGGTACATGTAATCTGATGTCTTGCGTTTCAGCCATAACGACATCATCTGGCCAAATAAAAACACCAGTATCATTTACCTGATCAGTTATTTATTGGAGATAGATATATATATATATAGATATATAGAGAGAGAGAGAATCAAATAACTACGACTTTTTTGTACGTTAATTCTAGCTAGTAATTAATGTCATACATTCTTCTAACGATTGTTGAAATTGTTCAGCGAGTGATAGGTTCTTATTCTATCTCAATCATTTGAGAGTGTCCAAATCACTATATAAATTTAATGAACTACTTCACTTGACGGTTTTAAGTTGGAAACATCCTAACAACTCTCACTATATAATATGGATTATTAGAGATGTACATTTAACTCACATTTTGGAAAGTGGTTTTCTATATGTTTTTGAGGATTGCAACAACTTGGCTTTGTGTTCTTTTTATGTTTATAGTTTTCCCTTCCTCTGCTTGTTTCTTTTTGATTTTCTTAATAGTGCTAAAGGTGGTAGAAAATTCCGAGATCAGGTGACAAAAATCTACTTGGTAAAAAAAAAAAAGGGAGTTTTGGTGAACCGTGTACTCGTTACATAATTTTTTTTCAGAAATACAAAATTATCGTAATACATAA
This sequence comes from Eucommia ulmoides, assembly GCA_016647705.1. Taxonomy (NCBI): domain Eukaryota; kingdom Viridiplantae; phylum Streptophyta; class Magnoliopsida; order Garryales; family Eucommiaceae; genus Eucommia; species Eucommia ulmoides. Next base: position 13,478,356 of record CM028326.1, read on the forward strand.
ACGTTATTGTAATTTTTGGACAATATCTTTTAAACATTTGATAGTAATTTCGGATTTTTAAAGAAAATTATGGCGTACAATAAGTTTTGAACATTTGATAGTAAATTTGGACTTTAGAAAAAATAAATATAACACGTGAAATGTGTAAACTAAAATTTTAATTTTGTAGAGCGTTAACAAAAACCCAAAACAGAAAAACCAGTAACTTAGAGAATGGTGTAAGAAAACATGAGGAATTGCAATTAAATGAATTAGCACCTGTGCAGTAGAAAAGGTAAATATAATGATTCCGATGATGCGATGAGCGCGGAAAGAGTAATCGGGGGAAGCAAATCCGAACCATATTCCGATGGCCCACGCGACGGCGCCGAGAATGTAACCAATCGCTATTGAGGTGATGTGAAACGTTTGCCACCACTGAACATGCACCGGGAATTTCTTGAAGTAGCGTGCGAATATTACTCCGATCGGCAAGAACGTACCCCAACCGATCATGCTAAGTATTCCGTGAACCTGCCACCAAATCCAAAATACACCCAAAAATCAATATTAGTATGTAGTTGGACAACTAACCATTACGATTAAGTACTTTCTATTAGTAGGTTATTGGTCATAAAAATTGTGATTCCTAATAGTAAGGCTATTGACTACTAAAATAATATCTTTAAGGGAGTTTTTTAATATTGTGATTAAATTTTAATTACATGATAACATATTGCTAATTTTATTATCATCGTATAAAATTATTAAATTACTTTGAAAGAAAAAAATTAAATTTTAATTATTGAAATTATCATATGATTTCAAGAAAAGTCAAAATTCTCTAAATTAAATAATATTTTACATTGATAAATTGTCATTCCTATTGTATTTAAGATACAATGGTGCTTAGAAAATTTTCATTATTCAATTGCCCTAAAAAATAGATGTTCAAATATTATTCCCAAATATACATGTTTTAAAAAAATGACTGAAATAAATGCGAAATTAAATTCTATTTTTATGGAATTATTTTTATAGTTGCCTATTGTGTTGGAAGAAAATATTTGTTGAGATTTATATGATGGTAAACTAAGAAATATGTTGTATTAATAGATATGTTTCTTGGGTATAAAGTCCCTAATTAATTGATTGGAGAATTCTCAAATTATTTATATAATTTCAAAATTCGGAATATAAACGTTGTCTCGGATATTGCTCCTTTGGAATATGTCCCATATCAATTTACATGATAGAATATGAGACTTCACATTGGTTCGATAAAAACATGTTTTTAATATGTTCATAATAAATTTATTTGATAATATTATTGGGACTAAAAAAATTCTAAATGTTGCTTAAAAAAATGTTTCATAATAGTCCGAAAATACTTATTGGTACCAAATAAGAATTGGCAGAATAAATAAAATATAAAATTATGAGGCTTAATATTCATACTATATATTCCCACGAGGTGGAATAATTTGCCTCAAAACTAGCAGTGGCTAGATTTTAAAATTGTCGAGAGGGATGAGTGTTCGCCTATAAGGAAGTTACCTAGGAAGGTAACCCAACCAAGGAGGTTCAATGGATAGCAACAACCCATATTGCATGACTTATAAACGACACTACATAATTTAGAGAAATCACTTAAAAATTCTTTTGCTCATCCCTAAGACGCTAGTGTTGTATAATGTGATGTCAATGATGAGTTTAACCTTAATGATACCAAGGTAAGAAAATTCTTGCAGGGTGTAAGTCACATATACCCTTGGAGGACGAACATATGTGAGAGTTGTCGTGAGGGCGCGACTATGGGATTAAGCTTTCCCTAGTAACTCTCATGAGAACCAAGATACTTGCGCATGACCATAAAAGCGGGAAATCGAGAACATGATCTAATACTCGTACTGTGTGTGTGCATACTGAAGTTCGGTTAAAAGATCTACTTCAAAACATAGTTCACTATGTGATAAACATTTGTTACACTAGGTGAGATTCAAATCCTGTCTACACCTATTACACAATATATATATATATATATATATATATATATATATATATATATATATAATGATTATTATTGTTATTAAATTATAAATTTTATTAAAATAACTTTATGAATTCCATTATAAATATATATTATACAATAATATTTATGTGTATAATTAGAGATTTATTAATTATAATATTATGAGTACTTAATATTATAAAAAAAATTATCTATAGGTGTATGAGGATGAAATAATATATATAGAGAGATATAGAATAATATAGAGAGAAATAGAGAAATTAAAAAAAAAATAGAAAATAAAATATGATACTATATAAAATAGTGAGTATCTTTATATTGAGATATATAAATAGAAAGAAGTGATATTTTGTTATATTTCACGTATATTATATATTTAATGATTTACGGGTAATAAGATTCACGATTGCTTTAATATATGTATATCCTTCTTGCATCTTGACTTCTTGGATCATTGTATTTTGGGAATGACTCGTCATTTAATCATGTGTATAGAGAGGGCGTATTTTTTCTTAAGACAGTGTTTACACGTCTCGATTGCCTATTCTATTTTAATTTTGTTTATTTCATTGTTGATGTTATTAATTATTTAAAGAGATTGAAATTACATGGTATTTATTTAATTTCAGTTTATGTAATTATGTGAAATTTTTCATATATATTTTTCCTTCCCCCAAAAAAATGTGAAATGGAAAAGCAATTAAAAAAATGGTATCTTTTTTTTTTTTTTTTTTTTTTTTTAAATCTTAAAATTTAGTTTGTTTGTCACCAGTCTGAGGTGAAGCCGATGCTTCCCAATGCACTGACAGCTACCGGACATCAAGTTAACTGTCGCCCTGCTGTCGAAATTCGGAAGCTTCGCCGGATGCATCTTAAGCTCCATCCCGTCGGCGCCGTACCCAATTTGCCAAACCACATTCAGCCGCGTGATGTTGTACTCCGGCGGAAGAACCACCGTCGCACGCAGCGTGAAGTAAGAGGTGACCGCTACATAATCAAAACTGAGTCTCCGAACCTCCAGCTCGATCGTCGATGGCTTGAGTGCGCAGCCCAGCCGAATGTCTCTGGTGACGTTGTAGGTTGAGTTGTTCAGCCGTTGGTCGGGATATTTGATTCCGACGAGGGCGCGGGTTCCGACCATTTTGGGGACGTCGCCGGGGTTGAGTCCCCAGGCGAGCCAGGCGGTCTCGGACTCCAGCTTGGCACCAAAAACAATGTCGATGACATTGGATCTGGCGCCGTAGTGATTCCACCCGAATTCGGCTCCCAAAGTGTCCAGCTTTATGCAGCCTCTAGTGTTGGCTGCCTGAGAGAAAGTCTTGCTGCATGTCTTGGTAGCTGTTGAGAGAGATGAAAGCAATGCCAAGATAACAGTTGCGAGGGTTGGATTATAGGACCACATCTCTCTCTCTCTCCTCTAAGTCGGAAAGATGCAAGTGTTGGATGGAAACTCCAATCGTCCTTCTCTCTCTAAGTCCATATGCACTTTATATAACTCTGCCCCTGTCAACTTCAAATTCACGACTCTTTCTTATATATTTATGGTGACCCAGTAGTCCATCTCTCTCTTTAACTCCTCTTCAAATATATTATTTTAAAAAAAATAACTGAGTATATATTTATGCCCTAAACCTAGAGATTTCAATATTTATTTAAAAAATTTATCCTAACTAATTATAATACAATTTTAGGGTACAACAGTTTTCTATATATATATATATATATATGAATTTTTTTTGCAAGGAAAAAATTAGAATTAGAATTTAAGTTTGTCTTTCACTAGCAGTAGCATGGCTGTCGTCTTGCCTTTTTCTTTATGCAAAATCATGATGCTTTGTTTATTATGCAACCCAAAAAAAGGTACCATGTGAGGATATAATTGTGGTCGTGTTTCGTGTCCCTAATATTCTTTACCCATTAAATTGAGCTACTCTCTTTAAACCACATTTTATGTGTCTCTTCGGCTTTGCCTTTGACACTTCCTCGCTTTTGCTACAATTTCACTCTACAAATATTATATAGGGAAAATTACCTATTAATCCCAAAAAAAGAAATTATTTACTACTTACTCCCATCGATTTTTCTTTGCACCGATTAGTCCCGTCAACACGTTTTTCTTGTACCAATTAGTCCCATCAACACCTTTCCTTCCACCAATTAGTCCCATTTTAAAAAATGGTGAGTATTGAGTTTACCGAAATACCCTCCCATGAGTTTCACATTGAGAAGGAAGATCGTCAAATTGGTGTACCACCGCTGTCAGCTGCCTGCCGCCGCCGCCGCCGCCCGTCGCCGGCCACCGGTCACCGGTCGCCGCCGCCGCCATAAATTACAGTTTTACCCCAAACTTTATCACTTTTTATCACTTTTATATGTTCCAAAAAAAAAAAAAAAAAAATCTTAATTTTAGGATAAAATCGTTACTAAACGTAATGTAAAATAAGAGAACAATTAATGTTATATTCAACATTTACAGGTGTTCAATGTAATATCATATATATTTTACTCTGCATACAAAAATAAGAGAATAATGGATGTTACATTCAACATCCACATGAGGGGTATTTTGGTTAGAAAAAAATAACATTAAAAAAAAAAAAAAAAACAGTTGATGTTACATTCAACATCCATATGAGGGGCATTCAACATCCACATGAGGGACATTTTGGTCAGAAAAAAATAACATTAAAAAAAAAAAACACAGTTGATGTTACATTCAACATCCACAGGTGTTGAATGTTACATTCAACATCCACATGAGGGATATTTTGGTTAGAAAAAAATAACATTAAAAAAAATAAAAAAATAGTTGATGTTACATTCAACATCCACATTAGGGGCATTTTGGTCAAAAAAAATAACATTAAAAAAAAAATCACAGTTGATGTTATATTCAACATCCTCAGGTATTGAATGTTACATTCAACATCCACATGAGGGGCATTCAATATCCACATGAGGGGCATTTTGGTCAGAAAAAAATAACATTAAAAAAAAAAAAAAAAAAAAAAAAAACACATTACATTCAATACTCACAGGTGTTAAATGTTACATTCAACATCCACATGAGGGGCATTTTGATAAAAAAAAATATCATTAAAAAAAAATAAAAAATAAACAATTGATGTTACATTCAACATCCACATGAGGGGCATTTTGGTCAAAAAAAATATCATTAAAAAAAAAAAAAGAAGCAAACAATTGATGTTACATTCAACATCCACATGAAAGGTATTTTGGTAAGAAAAAAATAGTATTAAAAAAAATAATAATAATAATTTTGATGTTACATTCAACATCCATGTGAGGGGTATTTTGGTCATAAAAAGACAAAAGGACTTATTGGTGCAAAACAAAAAGTGATGGGAATATTTGGTAATTTCTTTTGTATTTTAGAACTAAATGGTGCATGCCCCTATTATATATTAGTGTATAACCCGTGCCTAAAGACACGGGTGTAAACCAAAAAAAAAACTTCTTTAAATTTTTTGACATAATCTCCTCCATTGATACAACATTCTATATTTATTTTATTTGAACATCAATAATTATAACAATTGAACAATAAATAACAATCAAGAATAAACACTATTTCATACATTTTTTATTCTCAATAAGAAGAAAAAAAAGAAGACTATATTCTTTATAAATACACATTATTTATATACCTACAAAGAGCTTCCAATAAATTTTATTTTTTGCTTTATCTACCCCCTAAAAAGGTTAAAAGTACAAAACAAATAAATTTAGACATGAAAAAAAAAAAATACACGGAAAGCAAACGACAATAGCCAACAACCTCAAAACAACGTAAATTTGAAATTAACTCTCGTTAGCATCGTTGTACATTAAAGTATAAAATATATAAACAACAAAATCAAAACAAAACCTAAATCAAACATGCAAGAAAAAGACTATAAATTGAATCAAATTAGAATTGTTAGTAAAATATCACAATTTGAAGATCTAGAGTAACAAAATAATCTATCAATTGCACCTAAATAGACACGCATAACCAAAAAACAATATTCAAATGCAAACGTGAATCTCCAAGCTTTGCTCGATGATGTTAGCTTCCATTGCTACTTGATTAATGAATTGTGAATTCTACTTCAGTTATTTTCGGAATAAACAACCAAAGGGGTATAACAAAAGGTCTGAACGCAGCAAAAACTGATCTCCCCTTCCCCGACCTTTTTTTTCTTCCTAACTCCTTCAAACCTAACCCTAGGTTCTGAATTGCGTTAACAGCTACGATTTACAAAGTGGCTACATTCTATTGGCAATTGAAAATTCTCAGCATTAAGATTAGAATCAAGGATCAACTACGGCGCTACTTTCAAATCAAGCTAAAAAAATAGTTCTTTTTTTTTTTCCTGATCTCACCCCTTTCAAATTTCATTATTTTTCTCCATCTACACAAAATTTGTAAATTAAATAAGCCAAAAATATACAATTTATTAAAACTCTCACGAAAAATATTGTTCATAATAGATATCATGTTATTATCATCATAATTCAATCGTGGTTGTGATTTTAATTTCTTGTTTTTGCTCCCAGAAAACCTAGAAAATTAACAATAATCTGTTCATAACAATACAGAAAAAGAATTTTATCCCAATCTATTTCAATTTCAAGTTTTCTCAAAAAAAAAAAAAAAAAAAAAAAAAAAAGAAGAAGAAGAAGAATATATAAGCAGAAACATAAACACTAAACGATGGTTTTGCCCCAGATTCTCAAGCGGATTACTTTAAACCATGTTAGAAGTTAACTATGAATAACAACCTCTGGAAAAGCGATACATGCACATAAATATCAAATCTTGCCTACTAATCAAAAGAAATGAAAATAGACTAAAACTTACCTGGCAGCAATAAAATTGAAGAACACTATTTGAAAACTAGCTACGAAATTGAAGAACCGACTGTAATAAAATGGGAACAATAAACAGAAGTTGACAAATATAAGATTAATTTGTCGAAATTCCCCATAGACCTTCAATTAACCTTAATCCTCCACACAACAACTTGAATTATTCAAGAAACAATCGGTTTCATCCTCCCCAGCCTCTCTTATAATCTGAAACCATAAGATTAGAAAAACGATCTCAACCAAAATTCAAGCAAAAACGATTGAATCAGAAAATAAATTGCTAGATTCTACATACACGTAACAATCACCAGTAATTCGAACCACATTTCAAACACAAATACACAAATGCACATAATGTCCCCTCAAATTAAAAGAATCAAAGTGAGAACAAATAAAAATCAAATGAGGAACTAGACAAAAATAAAAGGAAGAGCATTTGCCCAACAACATAAGTAAACAATAATAGGATTTTAACTAACTAAATTATCAACAACAGAAGTAATTAAGCAAAGCCAACTAAACAAATCACCCAAGAACTGTAAAAAGAAACAAATCACTGACCTCAGGAGATGATGCTCTGGAGTGAAGAGTGACTGCAAAAGGCCAGAGGAACGACTGTGAGGAGTGAGAAATGATTTTATAGATGATATAAGAGATGAAAAGAGAAAGATGTGAGATGGAGGGGTTTCATTGGCAGCTTGCGGCAGAGACTGCAAGATGAAAACTGTGATTTAGAAAAAATGAGAACAAAGAGGGAAAATTGGAGAAGCTTGGAGATTTCCACAAATTTGCACAAAATAGGGCAGATTTAGGAAAGCCAAGAGAGAGAAAAGATATGATAGAGATATGCGCGATCTAGTCTAACAGAGAGAAGATGGCTTAATTAGAAGAACTGCAAATCAAAATTTAAAAAGTTAAAACGCAAATCAAAATCGATAAGGGATGACTGGGATTATGAAATATATTTACAAATTTGCAAAAAATTGAAGCAGATCAAAAACCTATTGAAGAATCAACAAAACGTAGACAAATAGAGAGGCTAACTGAAAACGATTTTGACCAGATCTGGCTAATTTAGACCAACTTAAACCCAGATCTGACCAAATCAAACCTCAATTTGGCCAAATCTAACTAGAAATTGATAGAGAAAAAGGGGTACTCGGGGTAGAGCTCTCAGCAAATTAAATTAAGAGAGACAGAGAAAGTGAGGGAAAGTACCATACCATTGCAAACCGAATCTGCATCGCAGTTACCATCGCCAACCACCCCTGACCATTATCGATTACGTTTGTATTTTCAACATTTGGGGGTATTAGGGTTAGTAAGATCGACGATAGCGACTGGGATTATGTGGTGGTGGCTGTTGTTTAGAGGCTAGGGTTGTATGATGGCGCTTGTTTCTTGTAGCAAAGAGAGAGAGAGAGAGAGAGAGAGGGAGAGAGCAAGGAGAAGGGTACGATGGCTGGTGATTTAGGTAGGGATGTCAACGATCCGGGCTCGGCTCGGTTTTATGCAAAACCAAATCTAAAACCGTTTAAGATATATAAAATTAAAACCAAAACCAAAACCAAAATTGTCGGTCTTTTTTAAGAGGTTTTAAAACTGGGCTATTTAATTTTAACCAAAATCAAAACTGCAAAATCGCGAAGCCGTTTAAGATTTTTAAATTTTATAAAAAAACCAAAACCAAAACTAAAATAGCAATCGCGAACCACAATTCACTATTAATTCTAAACATTCTCCAAATCATACTCTCTTTAAAATAACTAAAAACCAATAGCAAAACCATCTACATAAAAATAGTCTTCAACATAAATTAAAAACCAAATAAAGTGTAAACTAAAAAAGTTAAAAGTGTAAATAAATAAAAATAGGGATGAAACTATAAATACTAAATAAATTAAAAATAATATATATATATATATATATATATATATATATATATATATCGGTTACACAGTTTGTCTCACGGTTCGGTTACGCGGTTACTATCCGAAAATCAAAACCAAAACCAAAACTAAAACCGATTCAGTTTCTAAATAAAAAACCATAATCAAAATCAAAATCATTTAGTCAATTTCAACCCGGACCATTCGGTTCGGTTTCTCTTCGTTACCCGTCGGTTTGGTTTTTTTGGCCATCTCTAGATTTAGGGCCTGACTAATGAGGAGATTTGAGAGAATAGAGAGCATACCTGAAGTTTTTGAGGTCGACGCAAGCACGATGGTGATCGTCGAGAGTGCGATCGATCGGCGGCGATTGGTTGTCGTCGAGAGAGCTATGGCGAGAGGGGAGTGAGAGAGACAGAAATGAGAGGGTAACGGCTAACGTCAGGTTTGGTTAAGCCCTAATTTTTTTAATTATGTATAAATATGATGATTTAACAGTCTTAAAATGTCTAGAGTTTTGTCTCTCATCCGACGATCGTGAATATATCAATCCTGATTTATTATATAGATGGCATGTTGGATAAATTATACGGTGTACCCCTTAGTTAGACCAAATTACATTTTATATCTCTTATACTATTTTCGCCAATAATTACACCCTTTGTACTTAAAATTTAAGTGCAACGTTAAAAATTTAACGGAAGCGAAGGTATTTTTGTTATTTCACTGGAAAAATAAGGGTAATTTCATCATTTTCTTTAAATAATACAATTCTTCTGCTTTTCCACTCCCCAAGAAACCCCTGGTTCATTTTCGACGACAATGATGGCGACCTGCACCCCCATTTCTTCGTTCCTATCTAGTGAACCACAACAACTCTCTCTCTCTCTCTCTCTCTCTCTCATACATATATATATATATAAGTGCTCCACACTCTATCTGCATACCAAAGGTTAAACTCTGCCAAAACTCCACATTACAATACAAAACTTCTCAAAACATGCAGCAAACCAGCATGATGGGGTTTAGCATTTAGCAAGGTTGTGGTTTGGCATAGTAGCGCGGCGTGGTTGGTTGGGGATGGCCGATGTGGGGGTGGTTCGGGAAGAATAAGATGAAGATGAGGATGGAGATGGTGAAAAAAGAAAAAAAAATATACTATTGACCCCTACGTTTTGAATTAGTGATAAAATAATTCTTAATAAAATAATTTAAATGGTATAAATATCATCTAACATTAATTAGCTAATTTTCGTTAATTTTTACCGTTGAACATTATAGATAATAAAATGCTTAACTGTTGCACTTTAGTTTTAAACATATAGAGTGTAAGTGCTATAAAAATAACATAAGAATGTAAAGTTCAATTCGGTCCAACCCAGGAGTGCGACATGTAATCAACCTTAATATTTTAAGGGATTTTAATTTAATTAATAGTCCATATACTTTATAATACTTTTTTCTATGGGTTTTTAGATTTATTATTTTGTCATTTTGATTATTTTGGCACTACTACTCTCCTTAAGTGACTTCCCCAACACCCACCCCCCCCCCCCCCCCCCCCCCCCCCCCCCGGCTTGCCAATGTCCTATTACTACTTTTTTTTTTTCTTTTCAAAATTTAGTTTTAGCCCGCTTCCTACGTTTGCCAATGTCCTATTACTACTTTTTTTTTTTTTTTTTTCAAAATTTAGTTTTAGTTGAATTTCGCTGATTACTATAATTTTTACTTCAGTTTATACTTTTAATTGATCACCAAAATTGATTTTCCTGTTGAAATGAAGTCAACTATTGAATGTCGAACTGTGCTACAAATTGTATAGGGCTAATGACGGTGATATGACCGAAATTCATTTTACATTACTGTGGTATTTTCTTAAGTATTTAGCTCTTGTGGTTCAGAGTAAATGCAATGGTTATATTTTTTTGTTAAAATCAACAGTCAAACCTTAAAATCTAAAATTAATAAATTATTTAATATAACTGACATTTATATATACCCTCGGGTCGGGTCGAATAATATCCGTTTATCGCTTGATAGGGGTAATTTATCCATTTATTTCCAAACCGAATTTGATAGTTTTTGAGTATTTTTATCGTGTTTTAATTAGTTTTTGTATAAATCAGGTGTTTGAGACAAAAAGGAGCGGTTGAAAATCAAGCTAATTGCTGGAACGGCGATGGAAGAACGGTGGAAAAAAGATGAAAAATGTCAAGTTGTCCACCGCTGCAGCAGTGAAACAATAGAGAGTGAAATTGAGTTTTGTATGTCCACCGCTATAGCGGTGAAATAACAGAGTGCCCATTGCAGCGATCAAGCCACCGCTACAGCGGTGACCACTGCCGATATACCCACCGTTGTAGCGGTGAACCCTACACCTGTAAAGTGTTTTGTTTTAGATATTTTGAGATATTTTTGTTCTCATATCCTCTCATCCTCTCATTTTTTCGGCCATGAGACCTCATTACAGAGAGGATAGGAAGTCTTGAGAGTTTTTGGGGGAGCTCATTCAAACCCGAAGAAGAAGATCATAAAGCGAAGTAGGAGAAACGCTCTCGGAGTGATTTTAGCGTCGGATCTTCGGATAACGGCTAAGTTCATTCGTTTCTTTTTTTATTTCTTAACTTTGGTAGTTTGTTTGAACATGTTTAGCTTGTTTGTCATTGTATATACGGTTATGGCTATTGGCTAAATATGAATTATCTATGGAATTAACATAATTTATGAAAATGTCGTTTGTTTGAATTATGTTTCTTTAACAGTTGTTCTTCGCTATTCGATTGTGTTTCCTGTTCTTGTATTTCCATTATATGTTTGTTTAGATATATTAAGAAATCAGGATTTGACACTTAGGAGAGGTAACTCTAGATTCGGACTAGGGTTTAAACACAACGCGACGATCTAATGACCCGGGAGGGCGTTAGAAAGTGTATAATCCATAACGTTAGGGCGAGACTTATGTTACTATGTGTTCTACAAAACGCTAAAGGGGGACTTCGGCATTAACGCGAAGTCACATATTCATTCACTTTACATTTGGGAGAGGGAGTGAATGAGTTTACGATACTGAGATTGTCGGATAAGTCGAATACCGTTATTGTTAACTAAACGAAACCAGACACATTTAAGTAAATGAAGTTAATCCCTAGATAATCCATTCCCCTAAACATCTCAATATTAGTATATTAGATTAATTTGTTTAATTAGTTAATTAGTTTAGTATATTAATTATATTAACAAAATTATAATTTTTTATCGCCTAAATAAAGTTAGGTTATGACAATTACGGTACTCAACGATAATCTACACCAATCCCTGTGTATACAATAATCCTTACTCTTCCCACTCTATTAAAATTTGACCCGCACACTTGCGGTGAAAGTAGCGACATATTACGTGCTACCAAGTTTTTGGCGCCGTTTCTAGAGATTTTGTTTTAGATTGTTGTTGATATTGTGAGTAAATGATTTGATTTTAATTTAGGCATTTCTTTTGTTTATGATTTTTTGTTTGTAGTTTTGTTTGTGTTTTTCCTGTAGAGTACTTGACGATGTTAGATCAACAAGTAATTTTGCATTTCTTTCAACGAGATTCCGAGCCGTTTTATTATGCTTGGGATCGTTACAAGGAGTTGGTAATCCAGTTCCCAAACCATTATTTCCTGAGGGAGTGTCAACTACTGAACTTCCTCGATGGGTTACTAGTTGCAACAAGAAATTGGGTTGAAGGAGAAAACGATACCACCTCATTTGATCAATTTACTACAGACGAAGCCTATTGGTTGTTGGAAGACATAGCCAGTTATGATTATCACTGTTGAAATTATTCTACAAGTTACCAAAGCTTGGGTATAGTTTCATCACCACGGCGCCAGGGATTGATACCCCGGTGAAGATGATGAGTCTTCCCCCGCCTTGGAAGAAGTGTTCGCCACAGTTCTTGAGGGAAACAAATGACCGACTCAACGAGCACGAGGATCATCTTGACAATATTAAGACAGTCTGTAACGTTTCTTCATACGCAAATCGGTTAGCTTATCTGTTATGTTGAGGCCGAGTGAGACGTGGTGGCACTAGGAGATACACAATCCATATCATGTGAAAGCCACCGTGAAGAAGTGAATGCAAATGGGAGGAACTTGGGTGAGATCGATGACGATTATGCTAATATTAAGATAACCCAAGTATGGATTGGCGATGAAGAATCACATGTTAATAGTTGTGATTTTTCACCGTTTGAATTTCAATTGGTGATGCCACCCCCGATAAAAAATGATCACATTTATGAGGATCTGATGTGGCTCACTTGTCATTCGCCGCCTTTAGCACCGTTCTTTCATGCCTACCAAGCATATGAGCCAGCAATGAATCGAGTTGAAAGTGCGGGTGATACAATACTAAATCTTGCCAGTCTTGAGCGCATTATAAATCAAGACCCGTATGTTGCGTTGTACGACACATACTACGGGCGGAAGCCACTTTTTAACGAGCTTTTTTCTATGTCAGGTTGAGGACATTAAACCAAACACTTCTTGGGAGGCACCCCAAGTCAAAAATAAATTAGATTTGTCACTACCAACTTATTCGAATGCGAGATTGTCTCGCCTCTCAGGTAAATGTTCTAAACCCCATTCGTCGGCATGCTTTATTTCAAATGTTGAGATTGATGATTGGGATATTCTGGACACTGCCTTTTTTAAGTTTAGGGGTGATGTTTAGTATGTTAGTATGTTTTATTATTTAATATTTGAATGTTTGTTAGTTTAGTGTAAATGTGTTTATATTGTCGTTGTTGTATGCTGAGTTTTGCGTTTATTTGGGCCATTACCCGATGATGATATTATCCCCTGGTTGTTTGTCGGGGTCAAGGGTAATGCTCATTCATGTGTGTTTTGTGTACTAGTCAATGCATTTTGCTAAAAGTTATTGTGAATCCTAATTTGCACGAGCATGTAAACTCAATGTATAGCTATTAAATTGATTTGAGGTCGATTATCCATTAACTAAACTCTTGACTATTTAAGGGATTCTAGAACCTGATTGAAAGAAACTTGAGGCAAAATTCTAAGCGAAGTAGTTTAGGAGATATGATTTAGGCATTCATTTGATCGCTTGAGTCTTTGAAGCTTACCTTATTATATGTTTATCTCTCATCACCTTGTCGAAGCCGAAAAACCATTTCAATTCTGAACACGTAATTAATACCTTTTTTTTCCAAACTATTATCGCTAAACCGAAGGAACAATTTGAGTGAATCAAGTTAGCATTTGTGTATGCTACTTGAAGTGAGCGGTTGGATTTAGGAAACACTTTTCACTGGTTTGGTATTTGAGTACTCACTTGTATTTTTCTTTCGTTTTAACTATGCCCGTGAAATTGTAAAATTGAATAAGTTTGGGGGTGTAGTTTATGGAGGAAAAAAAAACATATATAATTATGGTTCTATTTTAATTTATTTTGACAAGTGAGTACAACATTCTTAAATGATTGTTCAAGGTTGTTTCGAGTTGATCTTTGAGGGTTCAAGATTGATTGAGTGTCAAGCATGTGCCTCGAGTGTCGTTAAGTTAATAACGTTAACTTGTTTTCTATTCCCGATATACCCTTGGCCATTTTCCAAAAAAAAAAAAAAACAAGTTCTGTTGATCTTTATGAATTTCTTAGCCTATATTAGTGGAGAATGGAACCATGTCAGGCATATGGATTTCCTATACCTTATGGGTTTTAGTTATGAACTTTATTGGTGGATAATCTAATTCGATGGGTGGATATTTGTATGATTGAGTTTTTGCACACACACTTGAAAATGATCTAGAATTGCGCTTACTATTATTGAATGTTGAAATTTTAGAATACCACATGGTGCATTTTATTTTTGAACTCGATAGAATTGGGGGCTAATGAGGGAAAACCGTTTGGCCGGGTAGATGAAATTCAAAACTTGTACGTTGTTGTTTTTAGTTTGTTTTTGTTTTTTATTTTTAGAATTTAAATTTTGTAATTAGTGGTTGTAGTTTCTTGTATTGTGTGGGTGTTTTGCTTGAGGACTAGCAAATTTCTAAATTTGAGGGTATTTGATAAGGGTAATTTATCCATTTATTTCCAAATCGAATTTGGTAGTTTTTGAGTATTTTTATCGTGTTTTAATTTATTTTAATTAGCTTTTATTTGTTTTTGTATAAATCATGTGTTTGGGACAAAAATGAGCTAAAACGGTTGAAAATCAAGTTAATCGGTGGAACGGCGGTGGAAGAACGGTAGAAAAATGATGAAAAATGTCAAGTTGTCCACCGCTACAGTGGTGAGTCCACCGCTGCAGTGGTGAAACAATAGAGTGCCCACTGATGAACCACCACTGTAGTGATCAAGTCACTGCTGCAGCGGTGACCACTACCGACATACCTACTACTGCAATGGTGAACCCCGCACCTATGTAGTGTTTTGTTTAAAATATTTTGAGATATTTTTGTTCCCATATCCTCTCCTCCTCACATTGTTTCGGCCATGAGACATCATTAGAGAGAAGATAGGAAGTTTTGAGAGTTTTTGGGGGAGCTCATTCAAACTTGAAGAAGAAGATCATAAAGCAAAGAAAGAGAAACGCTCTCGGAGTAGTTTTAGCGTCAGATCTTCAGGTAACAATTAAGTTCCTTCGTTTCTTTCTTTATTTCTTAACTTTGGTAGTTTGTTTGAGCATGTTTAACTCGTTTTTCGTTGTATATACGGTTATGGTCATTGGCTAAATATGGATTATCTATGTGATTAACATAATTTATAAAAATGTCGTTTGTTTGAATTATGTTTCTTTAATGGTTGTTCTTCGCTATTCAATTGTGTTTACCGTTCTTGTATTTCCATTATATGCTTGTTTAGATATATTGAGAAATTGGGGTTTTATACTCGGGAGAGGTAACGCCGGATTCGGATTAGGGTTTAAACATAACGTGACAATCTAATAACCCGGGAGGGCGTTAGAAAGTGTGCAATCCATGCGTTGGGACGAGACTCGTGTGACTATATGTTCTACAAAATGCTAGAGAGGGATTTCGGCGTTAATGCGAAGTCACATATTTATTCACTTTACACTCGAGAGAGAGAGTGAATGAGTTTACGATACTAAGATTGTCGGATAGGTTGAATACCGTTATTATTAACTAAACGAAACTAAACACGTTTAAGTAAATGAAGTTAATCCTTAGATAATTCATTCCCCTAAACGTCTCAATATTAATATATTAGATTAATTAGTTTAATTAGTTAATTAGTTTAGTATATTTATTATATTAACAAAACTATAATTTTTTATCGCCTAAATAAAGTTAGGTTATGATAATTACGGTACTCAACGATAATCCACCCCAATCTCTATGGATACGACAACTCTTACTCTTCCCACTCTACGAAAACTTCATCCGTACACTTGCGGTGAAAGTAGCAACGTATTTACGTGCTACCATCGCTCTTTTTTTTTTTTTTTCCCTTTATTCCTCAAGTCAGGTCGCGTACAAGGATAAATTTATCATTTCATGAAATTATTTTATTTAATTATCGGTTACACTTAAGTCTTAACCGCAGAGGTAAGTACTGATGAAAGTATCAATGTAATTGAATTTATCATCCAAATTTTTTTTGGATATGTTTTCCCTAAAATGGAAAAAATGAGAGAGAGAAAATAGTGAAACAAATAAGAGGGAAAAAAAAATTCAAACAAATACAAGATTCAAGAGGGCAAAATGGTCATTTACTTTTCCTCTATGATTGTCATTGGACTGAATAACTTAACATTTAAAAATCAAAGGATAAAAAAATTAAAAAGTGAACAGGACAAAGTAACTTTGGAACCTTTGTTTTTAGGACAAAATTATAGTTTTCCTTACTTCCAAAATTAATTTAAAAATTACGATTTAAAATTATATACATTTATATGGACATTGTGAGTTTTACATAATAATTTTATCAATATGAAGATTAAAATCCATTTGTGGAAATGTAGATTAAATTTCAAGAATTCATGAAGATATTTTTCTTCCCTGAATTTTATATTTAAATAGACACTAACATTTATATCCATCATAATTAGCATCATTCAAAACATAATCTAAGATGATATTTGATGATACATATAGGATAGGTATTTGTAAAACAATACAAAAAGAATATGGTGTCCAATGCCCGTCTCTTTTTGTTTTACAATAAGACGTGTCAGGGTTAGTTTGTTGATTATATATCGTAATCACAATAATACAAAATTAATCAATAAATTAAAGCATACATAAATATTAGGACACAACAATAAAGAACAGTAATCAAATATGTATCTGTTTGGGCTATCGCAGGAGATTGCATCAGTCGCAGCGGATTACTAATTAGGTTTTCCTCCCTATGATCTAGATTATTGTGATGGCGTCTCTCAATGGGAAGAAATCCTTAATCTAGATTAGGGATGGGACCTAGTTATACATACTAGAGTTTCTCGTTGGACCCTCCCATAACGGGTTTCAACAAAACCCTAAACCTACATTTGTCACTTAATTGGGCTTTTATATAAAAGACGCCACAACCCAAATCAAAATATGATCACTGATTTTTTAGGCTGCTTAAATAATAGACTATCCATTAACCTATTTTTGTAAAACAATTAATTCAATTAATGTTAGCCCATAAAAAATATTCCAACATTCGTCCACTTGGGCGACATTAATTGAATAAATTTAATTTGAAAATAAGACTCTTGGGTTAATAATAAAAAAAAAAATAAAAAAATGGTGTGGCCACACCTTTTGTTTAAATAAATGATAATCTATAAGTAGCATCTTGATAAACTTATCCAGTCCAATATGATCTTAATATTGGATTATGATGGTTTATATATTAATCTCAACAAATATAAGACCCTTCATACTCACAAATATTTAAAATCATATCGACATGGATTGTAAGCTGTGTAGTATAGTAAGAAACCAATGCCAACATGTGATCATTATCTATATGCATTATTTTTTATCAGTCTTCATTACAATTTCTCAATAAAATGAAATTGTAATTGCAATTTCTCAATAAAATGAAATTGCTAATTGCAGTTTTTCAATAAAATGAAACTGCTACAATTTCTTAACAAAATAAAATTACTAATTGCAGTTTCTCAACAAAATGAAACTGCTACAATATCTCAACAATATGAAATTGTTTGATTTTAACAAGTCATTTGTCACTAACAATACATCAAGAGATCTCAAAACAATGATTTGTGACAACCAAAAGTATACAACTATAATTCTTAAGGCATAATATTTTAAGATACCATATTATATAATTAATTCAAATAATATGATATGCAACAATATAATATGCAATAATGATGATCATCAAATAGATTTTAATTTTACAAAACGCATAATAATAGTGGTTACAACGTAATCATCAAAATAAAGAAAAATACAAAAACTCCCACTAAATTAGAGAATCAAAAGACTCAATGACACTTATATTCATAACATGTTCCTTGAACGCTATAGGTCTTAAACATTGATTTAATATAATCAATTCAAATAATATGATATGTTATAATATAATATAATATAGAATAATGATGATCATTAAATAGATTTCAATTTTGCAAAATGCATAACAATAATGATCACAACATATCATAGAATTAAAAAAAAATACAAAAACTCTCACTAAATTAGAGAATCAAAATGTTCAATAAGTATAAGCGACACAATATAAAAATCAATTGTGTCATCATAAACTCTCATTTGGGCAGAATCTACAATAAATAATTATTCTTTAAATATGAAGATTAACAAAATAAGAAAAACTTTATAATCAATACTTATACGACACAATCATCGAAATAAATAAAATTAGAGTGATTCTTATTAAATCAAGGAATCAATTTAGAATTTCATTAAGGTGTTATTGTTGTTCACAAAAAAAAAAAAAAAAATGCTTTCACAAAAAATTGCAACTAGATCAATTATGGGCAATAGGAAAAATATTCAATTAAGTATATGTAATACAATATAAGAATCGATTGTGTTATCATAAACTCTCCTTTGGGCAGAGTTTACAATAAATAATTATTTTTTAATCATGAGAATCAACAAAATAAGAAAAATTTACAGATTTAAAAATTCATCTCATTTGAATAGATTGACCTTCAAATTCATATATTTCCTTCAAAATATAATGAAATAAATAATCTTTCAAAATTCATTCTCTTTGAGTAAACAAATTTATCAAATTAGTTATCCTACATAATATTCCCATAAAATTAAATTAATATGCACAATAACCATATTTGGGCAAGTGAATGGACAAATTAATCTAAAAAATTTCCATCAATAAAATAAGAACTCGAATACTTACAAATTATGTTGATTAAATAACTTTGATAAAATAATCTCAACAATTCACAAACAAACGTTCTAAATTGTAAACTATATTACCCAACAATTAAATTAATATACACAATAACCCTCTTTGGATAGATGAATGTACAAATTAATCTAAAAAATTTTCTATCAACAAAATAGTAACTCGAAAACTTACAAACTATGTTGGTTAAATCACTTTGGTAAAATAACCTTAACAACTCACAAACAACCATTCCATAATGGAAATATTAAATAATATTGCCCAACAATTAAATTAATCTATACAATAACTCCCTTTGGGCAGATGAATGTACAAATTAATCTAAAAAAATTTCATCAACAAAATAAGAACTCAAAAACTTATAAATTATGTTGGTTAAATCACTTTGGTAAAGTAACTTCAACAATTCACAAGCAATCGTTTCAAAATAGAAAAATTAAACAATATTACTCAACCACAACAGTGTATATTAGCGACATATATGCATATGATCAAAATAAGATCAAGTACATTACAAAATGTACTTTCAGTGATCAACGATCAATTATAGTTGGAAGAATTTGAACAACAATTTTACTACACTCTGAAACTAATTATTAAATTAGTCTGTATATAGAATAAAAATTAAGGGTTTGAAAATTAGAAAACTATAATTAATCATAATTAGTATTTTTATGGACTCCTTAATATGAACCTCAATGGACGAAAGTTATAACTAAGAAAGTCCGGTTCACTTTATAGGCCCAAACCCAAAATCAATATCTATATAATGAGCCCAAACTTGGATCCCTACCAAAATATTCTAGTCACAGTGATAGTGTTTCTGATTCAAGTCCTTCTCATATGTTCATGAATAATTTATTCATATTAGTAATTTCATCAGACTTGTTAATTAATAAATAATTAATGGTCCAATAGGTCCATCAGAATATATGTACGACTCATTAAACACTTTAAGATCTAGGCAATACAACAAGAAATTCATGCGAAATTGTATAAAAACAACTTAGTACTTTTCTTCCATTCTAAAACGCAAATATATTTCCCCAAATAGCCCAAATTCGAAAAATGAAAGATCTCATTTTCATTGATGGAAGGTGTAGTAATAACCAAATTAGTTATTAACATCATACTTAAACCGCTAAAAATTCTGAATACATATCATACATTTGATTATCTATAACCACTTCTCAATAGTGCTCTATTCAATTTAGCTTCCATCAGATTATTAAAATAAAACAAGGATATAATTCTCTAAATCATGTCACTCATCATGTAAGGATTTCACAAAGACAACAAATAGAAAGATAAGGAGTCGATCTACTTTAGGATTCTTAACCATCAATTACATGAATAAAACAGTCATATGGACAATAATCAAAACAACCAAATTTATACAACCTCTAAACTTTAGGGGTTAATTATGTAATTAACCCTTCTTACTAGTTTCAGTTCATTGCACTTCAGAAAAGAACATATAAAGTTAATAAGACATCTTATACGTTTAAATTGAAATTACTTGGAATAAGTGAGATTCTAGTTAAATTTTCGGAGTACTTAGTGTTAAAACCCCTAACCCTAATTTCAATCCCTTGTGCCATACTACCTGAACATTGCCACTATCTTGTCGCCGCCCTTTGACTCTATCAAATTAATGTTAATATTCTTATCAGGGGCAAGGTAGACTTTTGACAAACTACTACGAACAGATATCAGGTGAAAACCCAACATCGATGTGGAATTCAATACGCCCAACATTAAACAAGAGTCTTAAAGTAGAAAACCCAATGGGTCTAACTTAGTCTCAAAGAAAATCTTAGCTTAGAATTAAGTAACATAAGTGGTGTGGGATTCAACAAAGAATAATATCCCCAAAATAAAATAAACACACCTTTTATAACTCATTATGTGAGCAATATGCAACTACCCAATCATCTAATCCGAACTAGGGCCGCATCTTCATGATTAATTGAAAAGTACTTAGGATATGAAGAAGACTTTGAGATGTTTCTTTATCAGTTAAGATAATTAAACTCAAAGTATAAGTTGGCTTCTTTGAGCCTTCATATTTGCTCTTTAAAAAAACAGAGATGAATCTCATTTTTACACGAATAATAACTTATCATAGTTTATATATCATATAACCAATCCAAGAAAGGGATATATTCATTATCCCTATAATACTTACTTCATCCATATACAATTTATAAACTTTGAACGATATCGTGAAACAAAATGTAAATGTTAGGGGTTGAAAATATCATTAAGCCAAAAAAAAAAAAAAACAATAATGTTGGTCACATAATAAGCCAATGCTCAGTATTCAATTGATTTGCTCAAAACGATTGTTCGCTTGTTATTAGTTTTTAGATTTTTTTTAGTTGAAACTACTAAGCTTGTGAGTAAAAATAGGATTTTGAATTCATCGACAACTAGTCATTCGGTTAGGTGTTGATATCGACATGACCTCACAATTATCAGCCAAGTAAAAAGTTAGGCCCAAATACCACCTACATTATCATATACTCTTACAATTTTGAATGAGTATACCATAATTACTCATGAATGAATATTATCAAAACATTATAAATCAATTATAAAAAGTCAATAATTTATCTAAATATGAACAATGAAAATCACACGTTTTAGAATAGATCAATATTTCACTCCACAAACATATTTCACATAATTTATTATAAAATATGTAATTTTTCCAAAATTCAAAGAACAAATACGATAATATAATGACAATTACAAACGCAATTTACATGGGAGAAATCAGGCTTTCCATTTCGCAAATGCAAATCCAGTAAATTTAAAAAACGTGATAATGCAACAATTGTTAGCATAATTTATCCTAAAACACGATAATTCAGTGATAAATGCAAACACAATTTACGAAAAATCGGGATTTCCTCCTCACGAATGCAATCTCCCAGAGACGTAGAGATAACCAATAGAAATTAATGAGAAAATAGGATTTTAACATATTACCAAGCAAATGATTATAGAATGGAGACATATATCAATATTCATGCTTTAATATTAAGGTTGAGTTCTTCTGAAATTTTTGCCAGAGAATTGCTATTGAGTTACTTGGTTAAGGGTCTCAATGAAAATTACCAGTTTCTATACTGATATTGGTATCAATGAAAGACCATAATTGTCTCATTAAGTGTTTCTGCTTGATTGTTTGCGAATTATTATGCAAACTCAATTATAGGAAAAAAAAAAAAAACAATCAGAAGACAAGGATAGCAACAACAAATTCAAGAAGAAAACGAACTAACTATTATCGTTTAATCGAGATCTCACCTACAAAAAATAATAAAGGGTAAAACTTTTGAGAAACTGTTGTTTCGGCATGCCGACGGCACCACAATTACAGAGATAAAGTTTTAAACTAATTAAGAAATTACACATCAATAAAATTTAATTAAGGGAGAGTGAGTACTGAAATTCTATTTCAAATCATCCAATATAATTTTTGTAAAATTATCAACAGAAAATAATGCCAAAAAATAATTTTAAACTAATTAAATCGTATAATAAGTAATAATTAATTAAAAATTATTTTTAACTCTTAAAAAATAAAATAAATTTTAAAGAAAATTAGAGAACCAAAAACCAAGTGCACAGAAAAAAAAAAAAAAAAAAAAAAAAAAAAAAAAAAAAAGGGTCTTGAAAGAGAGTTCACACGCCCTCAATCTCCTATGTCGTGAGTGGGGATTACGAAATGTGGCTAGATGTTGTCTTCAACCTCCAGTCGATTCCGAACCGGGTCAACTCGACCCGGTTGTGTAAACAAACCCTAAAATTGCGCCATTTTCTACAATTTTTTTTATGGGTTTATATAGATTCATGTTTTTCTAACACGTCTATAATAATTGATTGAAGAAATATTAAGAGAAATATCACCAAAAATCAAGAACAAGTCGTGGTTTTGAGGTTTTCTTATTCCTCCATGGCCAAAAACCTAAAACTTGATTTTAACCCTTATTTCTACTGAATTTTATATGGTTTGTACCTAATATTAATTTAAAACCTTTATAGGATGTTTAATTGTATCAAAACCGCATCTGTATCAGTCAATTTTAAAAACGAATCTCGATTTCACTAGGATTTCGAAGCCGAAAATTAAACCACGAAATACTTTCTAATTACACAATCAAATAACATATGTAATATATCAAATTAAAACTTGAATCAAGAGAAATAAAAGCGCTAAGTTTTTACATTCAATAGAAACAAAACCATACATGAAATCACGGCCCTAAGTTTCGGTTTTGGGAGTTTTCTAGGGTTCGTAGCCAAAACTTCAACCACGAAATACTCTCAGATTAAGCAACCAAATTTCATGTATCTTATATCAAATTAAAGCTTAAAATGAGAGGAACAAAAACCCTAATGTTTCCTAGCTAATCGAAACAAAAAATCACATGAAATCTTGCCCGCAAGTTTCTGTTTTGTTTAAGAACATAAAATAAAAAAAATAAAAAATCTAAAAAAAATAATTGTCGATCCTAAATTGTGTATATAGGCTCTGGTACCACATGTAGATAATTTCTCATAATGACAATATTGCAAAAATTAATTAAAGATTCTAAACATACATGATTATTAGAACACAACAATAAAGAACGGTAATCGAATACATACCTGTTTAGGCCATCGCAAGAGATTGAATTTATCGCAGCGGATTATTAACTAGATTTTCCTCCCTATGATATAGATTATTGTGGTGACGGCTCTCAAGGGAAAAAAAATCCTTAATCTAAACTAGAGAGAGTCCTATTTATATATACTAGAGTTTTTCGTTGAACCTTCCCACAATGGGTTTCAACGAAATCCTAAACCTACACTTGCCACTTAATTGGGCTTCCACATAAAAGACGTCACAACCCAAATCAAAATATGATCACTGATTATTTGGGCTGCTTAAATAATAAACTATCCATTAACCCATTTTATAAAACAATTAATTCAATTAATGTTAGCCTATAAAAAATAGGGTTAATTACACTTTACTCCCATGTGGTTTGGCCAATTTTGCACTTACCCCCCTGTGGTTTGAAAATCGCCACTTACCCTCCCTATGGTCAGATTTTCAAACCACTTATCCCCCTAATGTAGGAGGTAAGTGCAACAAATATCTCACTACAGGGGGATAAGTGGCTATTTTCAAATCACATGGAGTATAAAGTGAAAATTGTCCAAACCACAATGGGGTAAAGTGTAATTAACCCTAAAAAATATTCTAACATAGTTTACTCGTATCTTTATTGATGTCGGACTTTGGACGACCTTAACGATATGGTCTAGTTACTATTAATGGAGATCTTCTTCCTTGCTGGGATTGGATGGAGAGGTCCGGGATCAATCCATTTGACTCGAGATGGGCAAAGTTAGAGTAACCCGAGATGGATCTTGAGTGGTGAAGAAACTTGGGAGTATTTCAATTAGTGGAGAGTCTTCTTATCCACGGGGAGCCTTGGTAAGAGAATGGATGGATCCGAGCTGGGATGAGTCCAAGCTGGGTTGGATAGCAACCTGACACCTGCACAAAAGACTTGTTGGGATGGACTCGGCATGTCTCCTTCGGCGTGAGAATTAGTGCTCAGGAGAAAGATTTAAAAATATACTACCGAGAAGAGTGAACAAATTTGGTGTACCTTTAGGGCATTAATATGCCCTCCTTTATATAGGCAATGAATTGATTTGTTTAGGGGCTTAAGTAAGGATTAGTATTTCATTTCGGCACATAGCCAATGAGAGGGCAAGTGGAGAACTTAATTTTGTGAACTTGGACTTTTTAGCCTTTTTGTTAAGGCACATAGATAAGAATATTAGCAAGTGGAGAAGTAGTCTGGGCCATCATCCGAGATGAATTTGTCCTGCTGCTCCGGAGATGGGGGGTTCTATCCCGTAGCTTTCCCGGATAGCCAGAGACGAGAAAGAGGAGTTTGGAGGAGTTTCCCTCCCTGCCCTTCTCGGATAACGGGAGATGGGAAGATGGGCGTTTTGTTGAGGAGCTTGTGGAACTGATTTCCGAGATGGGCAAGACCAGCGTTGAGGATCATGCTGAGATGGAAAGAGATTTCCCCATCCCGACGACGGCTGGCCTACTACTTTCGGAGGATGCTACTGGCGAGGTCTTGAAATGGTCGGTAAGGGCATGAGATGTTCTTCTACCCAGCATAATCTTTGTACTTAGTATTTGGTAGACATGGACCATATTAGAGAGTTGTTGACCCGTGGCGATTCTTCATTGGTTATGTAAGAGTGACCATTTTTACATTCATCAATCTCAATTAATTATCCCTCCTAACAATTTTAAGGACACACTTTTTCATATCAGTATTGATAGATTTAAGATTAAATTTAAAATTAATTCTACACACTATCTCTCTAATTTTTATATTGAACATGATGCGCACACGGATATACATTTTGAGAACACGGGGCGAATCCGTATCATAAAACCTTCAAGCATGGTATATATGCGCACATAGTGCTTCTGGCCAAACTTTGAATTTGTTTAATTATTAATTAATTACACTTTCAAACCAATCCTACCTAGGTTTTTTTATTTATTTTTCCTAGAATTTGATATTCGGGAAACAAGAATCATAGGATATAAATTATAGTTTGTACCCTTGTAGTTAAATCGAATTACACTTTAAGAGATTTAGGTGTAATTAACCAGTTTACTCTGCAAATTAAATAAATCACAAACAATTAATGGGAATGATTCGAACACTCATTCAAAACAGGTATGTTTGGTTTGAAGGATGAAAAAAAAATAAAAATGAGAGGATAATATTTTTATCCATTGTAAAAGAAAAATTATTTTCCTTAATGTTGTTTGGTTGAGAAAAAAAATATAAAGAAAGAAAATAATTCACTTTAATATAATTTATTATTTTGTCCTCATATATTACAAAAATAAATTAAAAAATCTATTATTAATGGTATAATTGTAATTTTGATACTTTTATTCATTTTCTTTCCATTTTTCTCCCAAATTTTTGAGGAATTTTTTTTTTCGAAAATTGTGTTTTATCTATTTTTTTTTTTTTTTTCATTTCCATTTTCCATCCAATTGTGTTCTATTTTTCATTTTATTTTTTTTATTCATTTTCTATCCAACTAAACACACCAAAATAAAATAATAATAAAATATATTCTCTCCCTCTCAATGCCCAAACGTGGCCTCTACTCCGGCAGTCCACCCAAGCCAACGCCATCTTTAAATCGCCAAAAGCAGTAGCAGTGATTTGGGTTTGAAGAAAATTGACGATTTGGATTAATAATATCTTCTAATTCGAGATTGAAATCTTAAAATTTTGGATGACTTTTTAAATCAATTTTATTGAATTAATTGAGGAAAAATAACAAAATTATCCTTAATTTTTAAGTGAAATGACACAATAATTCTTAATTTTGTTAAATTTTTAATTGTTATTCTTAAAAATATAAGTGCTGACGAAAATATGATATGTAAAGTGCAATTCACTCTATCCATAGGACTGCAAGGTGTAATTGACCCTATAAATTATTCAAAGCTTCTAGTATTCCTATTTGACTATGTTTTTAGTGCAGATCCTCAAACTTGGACCATCCCACTAACTAAGTTCAAACTAAAAACACATGCAATAAAAATGTCAACTCTTTTTCTACCAAACTCCATATATACTATAGCTATAAATATCCATCTTCACCATTTCCATTCTCCATTCTAAATCCTTCTCTCTCTACATCTACATTTCTCTCTCTAGATCTGTCTCTCTCACACAAACATACAAAAAGACCTATATAAATGAAGCTCATGAAGTTGTTAACATTAGTGTTGCTTGTCCTTTCAATGGATCTGGCACTTAACATTAATGCAAGAGCAAATGGTGATGCCGATCAAGATTCAAAGTCCTTACAATCTCTCGATTTCTCAAATAATGAAATCGATGACGAATGGTCTACCTATCTCCACAAACAAGGTCGGTTTTACCCTCATTATAAGAAGATGAAGCACAGTCGCAGGTTGACATGTAATAAGTACCCAAGAATCTGCCATGCAAAGGGCAGCCCCGGCCCGGATTGCTGCAAGAAGAAGTGTGTTAACGTTTTACATGACCGACTAAATTGCGGTGTCTGTGGGATGAAATGCAAGTTCAATGAGATTTGCTGCCATGGAAGATGCGTCAATCCTTCTTTCAGCAGAAGCCATTGCGGTGGGTGTAATAATAGGTGCAGTAAGGGCAGTTTCTGTGTTTTTGGCCTATGCAACTATGCATAGAGAACATATCCTTCTTTTTTTTTCCTAATATTTTTTTATATAATTTTTTATTCAAATTGTTTTGGTGTAAGAATAGAAGCAAACATGTATTCTTTTTGGCATATGTCTCCGAATTTGACTAAATTTCAACATCAGAGTGATTGTGTGGTACAACTATCCGTACGTTTTTGAATGAATGTGATAACCATACGCATTGCTTGTAATCACCTCTCTCTCTTTCTTATTTCTTTTTATAAGCAAACCTTTCTCAATATAACTTAACAAAATCAAGAAATACAATAGGACAAAGTCCAAGAACAATACAGCTTCTCCAAAAACAAAACTTATTTAATACAATGGCTAAAAAACAAAGCTTACAACCTGCAATTCCGAAATACTAAAACAACTACTAATACATCAACTACTCAAAGGTATACACCACCAATCAAAAAAGAAAAAAAAATCAGAATTGATGAAACAAAATAAACTAAACGACAAAAAAAATCAATCAACCTATAAAGATAAGAAGTGAGAGGAGATATTGAGTTAGAGAAAAGAGACGGGTATTGTCCAAAACAGCTCCAATCCAAAAGAATTCTACAATTACACTCCTCCTACTACTACTATAACTTAATCCATGCACCCCGAAAATCATTCATATGGACTGAACAAGTACTCCCACCAAACTTAACTACAAACTCTATATTCTCTTTTGCATTGTCGAAGTCTAATATGAGATTATTCTAAAATCTAAACTTATACATCTTTAGATCCGAATCAAATATTATTGTTGATGTCAAATTTGGTTAGCAACAACGGTATGGTCTGGTCAGGGTATTTAGGTCTTTTCCATACTAGGGTAGAGTGGAGGAGGTCCTAGATCCGTTTTTTTTAGTCAAAATAATCCGAAAAAGTCCTGAGGTCCGAAAAGGGTGTATGTCCGTTCTGGGGTGAGTTCCGAGCTGGTACCTACACAAAGACCCACCGGGGTGTTGCCTGGTGAAATCCTTCTAGCATGAGAGTAAGAGCTCAGGGGAAAATGGCTAACAATATGATTAAGAGAAGTTACTGAGCATTAAGTGATACCTTTAGGCATTGATGGCCCTTTCTTTTATAGGCGAGAAGGCTGATTAGCATCGCAGGATTAGCAGACCTAATCTCAAATGATTACCTTAAGCTTGGCGTGTGGAGAGATTATACCCGTGGGCCTGAGCTTTTTGGCCATTTGAGGGAAAGTCCATGGGTTGGATATGTACGGATAAGGAGAGGCGACCCAACCTGTGGTAGCTAGGAGATTTCCCATAGTTCTTCTGGAGTCGAAGGGTGTTGTCCTAGCTCATCTTGGCATTCTTAGTCGGGCAGGAGATGTTTCACACATGAGTTTGCTGGGTTCGGTTATCGGCCTAGGGAGGTGTCGAGGTGAAGAAAGGCGTCCTCAGCTCAGCAGGAAAATTCCACTAGATGACACTCGTAGCCCTTTTTTGGTCGCAACTAGTCAGAGCTGAGTTTGATCCTCTAACCGGCAGGGTCTTCAAATTTTGCTCTTGGTCACCTGGGTCCCACTTGGGCTTTTGTACACGTGACAGTCTTTTGTAGGGGAAGTGTGAGATGACTAAATTTTACACTCATCAGGTTCTCCCTAGGATCTAGTGTCGGGAATGAACACGAGGCGCTAAGGACTCTGCCTTGCTCTAGCTTGTGTCTTCCACGGGCCATTTTACGTCTTCAGGAGTGTGTCTTGTTTGGGACATTTTGGGTGACTGTCATGACATTATACCATTCTTGGGAAGATTCTTGTTCCGAGAAAGAGAATGGTTCAGCCCGAGAAAAATGAATAACCCGAGAATGGCACGCAATGCCCGTGTCGTCTGGCCTTTTCGCTACGCTTCGTGGATGACCGTCTGATGGGAGACACCTAGACTGTCCTTTCTGACAGGCGCAACGATTAAGACTACCTGCGTCGTTTGATTAAGCGATGTTTCGGTAGCACACGACCCCCATTAATAAGAGGCTACCCCATGCTCATTTTTACACTTGAGCAAATTTAGAGCACCTTTCCCCTTCCCGGCAATGGTAGCATCTCTTCTACATTCTCCATACCTTTGTCTTCTTCTTCATCTTTTTCTTCTCAATCCGGCTTGAGCACGAAGTCTGTTTCTTCTGACCGAACTCTGTCGGTCTCTCAGCTCCAGCGGATTGATCCCAGTTTAGGCCCATCAAGGGTTTTGCCCCCCAATTTGGAGGACCGACTGCGCCTGTCCAGTGGTGCGGTACAACCTCACCCCACCGCTGTGGCCAAGAAGACGGGTTGTTGGCCTAGTGAGCTACCCAAGAGGGGGTGAATTGGGTAGTGATAAAAATTAACTGAATAATAATACTTCAAAAATTCAAATAATTAATTTAATCCTAAATTAATTATTATCTTTTTATTACAGTGAAAATATATTATCAACTAGGTGCACACCAAACAACAATATATAAGTAAAGTAAATAAAGCAGTATATTATGATATATCCTGGTTCACCAAACTACTCTTGGTTAATCCAGTCCTCTGAACCCCATGGAGATTCGCACCCACTAAACTCAAGATTCCTTTACAGGTAGGAACCAAACCTTTACACAATGATTATTTTCACAGGCTCATAATCAACCTTTACAATTCATTTTCCCGAGCTCAGGAATAACCTCTTCCTTTTCCTAGGCTAAAAAATAACCTATCTTTTTACAGGATAAAGATTAACCTAATTCTATTACAAGAAGAATCACGACTTAATTCTTTTTGTACCTTAGACTCAAGAATTAAACCTCACAAACACTCTAAATATCATTTTCTCAGGTAAGAATGAAACATTTACAATTCACTCACAAATTCAATTAAGAAAGAATTAACAACTAATTTTTTTATACTCTAGGAAAAAATCAAAACCTCAATCTCATTACCGGAAGAGATTGAAACCAGTTACCCCTGATTAGACACTCCCAATAGTATCTAATCCGCATACAACTCACCAATTAAAAAAATTGATAAAATTTTTTCCACTCGGAACTTCTACCACCTTAGATTAATTAATACTCAATTAATGTCCTGATACTAGTGATAGAAATAAAATGAAGAAACAAAATCTTATTATAATAAAGAATGCGGATAACACAATTAAGCACGTAATCGGATTAACAAACAAATCGTTTTAAAATATTGTTTATGTTTTTAAAGTTCAAAAACGATTTCTCATACAATCAATTCACCAAGAAAGTAATGATAGCAATAAACTCAATTAAGAACAGGATTGGAACATTTTCACGAAGAAAACATAAAAATCTGATTATGATAGATATGAAAAGCACACAAATAAGTATGAAATTAGATTTTCACCAAAAATCATTTTAAAATATTTTTATCCGAGTTAAAGTTCAAAAAATGATTTTATCAAGATATTATCAATCAAACAAATATAGAAAAATAAATATGCAATAAAGAATAATAGCTTGGAAAGATCTCACCCGAATAATATCGAAGAATTATAGATTGAAACGCTAAACAGCTCAAATCGGTGATGCTTATACAATCAACGCTTTAACTCAAAAACTCCTCAACAATTAATCTCATAATTTGATCTCTCAAAATAATATCAGAATGATAACTCTTATAAAAGCTTATGAACTAGATAGTTCTTGATATGGTGTGTTTTATTATGTGAAATCCACAGGTTTATTTAAAAAGGAATAAAACAAGTCCTCCAACGGCTAGTTCTCATAAATGATGACAATTAATTACACCAATAGACTCTATATATCATAATGACTCATTTCAGGTATAATTCACTTAAAATATATTTTAAAATATTCAATTAAGTCCCTCAAACTTTTACTCAAACTCAAATCAATAAAATAGGAAGAATTAAAATGACCAATTTGAAAAATACTTTAATTTAATGTAGCAAATCTATAGGGATATTCAAATATTAGTTGCATATCTTAAATAATATTAAATCCCTAAAATATCTCTCAAATATTAACCATAAAACGACTAGTATTTAAATAAATCCTGAAATTTCACAAATCCTGAAATAGACCATAAGTTGACTTATCTGTCAACTTACCAATCAATAAGTCGATCTGTCTGTCAACTTACCAGTTCAGAGAGTTTCATAAGTTGATCAGTCTATCAACTTACCAATCCAGAGAGTTTCATAAGTCGACGTGTCTATCAACTTACCAGTCCAAAGAGTTTCATAAGTCGACCTGTCTGTCAACTTACCAATCCAGAGATTTTCACCTTTGAACATAGGTCGACCTGCCTGTCGACTGAACATGTTGGAATCCTTCCTCAATTCAATTTTAATCCATTTTCTTTAACATTTTCGCCCCTTTAATCGATTTCTTTTCTCAGCTAGCTCCACTAAATTCTTAAATTCAATTTTAATTAATTATCAATATTTCTTTTTTAATTACACATATGAGCAAATAATTTAACTAATTAGGATTCTATAAAAAACACACATATTTTTAAAAATTATTTTGTATCGTGTGTGATTCTAATCAGCAATCATTAAGAATAAGAATTTAATCTGAGTTGTTTCCCCTAGGTTCTTCAATTTCTTCAATCTCTTACCTTTCATCATCTTTTTGATATTTCTTTAGTATTTAGAATTCATTTCAGCTTCTTCATGATAATATTTTCATTGGAACTAATAAACTAAAATACTTAATCAAACCATTAGTTCCACAAACAATACCAACATTTAATTGTTTATCAAAATCTTAAGATCAACAATCTCCCCATTTTTAATGAGGACAATTAACTTTGATATTTTTTTCAAATCAATAATGTAACCACGTTCCCCTTAAATCAGAGGACGGGTTCTTTAACTCGTTAAAGTATAGTAATGAAGATAATCATAAGATTTTTAACAAAGCACAAATTTCAATATACAATAAACTCTCTTTTAAGATATTCAACAAAATAAATCAAGCTTCCCTTTAAGACGTTCATTAAAACATCAGACATTCATTAAAATATCAACTAATTATCTCCATTTGTCATCTCAAAAAAAAAAAAAATTGGGGTGGGGAACCAAAAACATCACTACTCTAGGTAAATGTTATGAACTTTAATTTTCCGCTAGAGATTTAGTGAATATAATAGACTAATCAAAAGTATCAAAATGTTCAATATCATCTTTTTTAATTTAAGCATAACACATTATTACCCCACTTATAAAAACTTCTTCCCCTAAATAATTGTAAAGAAGTAAATTCATGCATTGGAGAATAATCCTAAGGCAATTAAAATATTTCAATAATATAGCATGCAATCATAGAATTTCAGTTAATTCTGCATACCTTACTAATGATACCAAATAAGATTTTTCCTTTATAAAAACAAAACATGTAATATTTAACACACTAGAATAGGAAATATATCTCAAAAATAATTTATCAATCATAAATCTGGTGCATGTATAATAAAATTTTAAAACCCTTCCAAAATAATAATCATTTGAAAACCTTTAATATATCATGATATTATGCATTATAATAAATCAAGATACCATTTTAAGAAGCATAACATATCAGCTCAATCCAACACATTTGTAAAAAAGATATATTCATGAATAAGAGCACATTATACAAATTATTTTGCTAACATGCAATAAATCGTTAACACTACTTAGTGAGAGCACAAACACTTGATTCATTTTCTAAATTATATAACATGTTTCAAAATCAAACACATGATTACTACTTGATATAAGCATATAAAGACATGTTAATACTCCTTAACTAAATGTGATTCTCAGAATCACCATGCAATATTTCTAAGACAACAAGTAACACCCTTAGAAATCATTACCAATTTACCTATTTGGCAAGTTGGACACCTCATTTTTTAATAAATGTAAATCGCGAAGGGTTAGGAATACCTCTTATATCCTTAGTGCCGACTTTTCTTTTTACCTCATTTGTACCACGATTGATTTGAGTACACAATTTCTCTTAGCCGATGGCTTTGGTATATCTTTCCTGCTTTCGCTTGCTACTTGTGGGTTTTTTGTAACTTCACATCTCAAATTTGGTTCATATTTTCTATTCACATATGTCACTTGTGACTTCTTTGCAGCTTCACATTTTGATTTCGCTACATCCTTTTTGTTTGCACATGTCGATTGTTGTTTCTTTAAAACTTCACATCTCGACTTTGGTATACCTTTTCGCTTTATGCATATTGCTTGTGGATTCTTGATAACTTCCCGTCTTGATTTTGATATAATCTCTCTGGTTGTTCTTTCCGGTCCAGTCCTAACACTATGTAACTCTGCACAAGCCAGTTGTGTAGCTCTTTTTGGTATCCATTTCATTTTGGATCCATTCTTAGCCATAAACTTAGGGTACCTGAACGGACATAATACTTTAAAATGTCCAACCTGTTGCAATAATTACATCTCAACTTCGACTCAATTCTTTTGGCAATAAGGGCAAATATCAGATTTCTCTTATCATTGTTTGATGCTTCAGAACTACTGGAATTCGTATCATCCCATATTTCTTTCGTAACTCTCTCTTTTCTCTTTAAGTTACTTTCTGATCGAGCCTCATACTGTTGCACAGCCATCTCATGGGTTATCAAATCAATGATGAGTTCATCGGTAGTGACTTTGGTGAGATATTTGGCCTCCTTGATTGCAATCACTTGATCAGTTCCCTCATATGTGTCTTTCAATGTATCCCATATTTCTTTCGCAGAAACACAACCTGAAATTTTCCCGTACATATTTGCATCTAAAGAACAAAACAAAATGTTAGTAGCCTGTAAGTTAATAGATAATTTTCATTTATCAAATAAACTCAGTTGCTCTTTTCGCTTGGCTACTGTATTTTTTATATGAGTGTATGGACCGTCTTCAATAATCAATTATGCCTCGTAATTAATGGCCTGCGAAAAACCAATCATTTTATTATTCTAAACAACATAATTACTATCTTTAAACAATGGTGGACGGTGCATAGAAAGCCCCTCACCTAGTGTGCCTATCATGTGCGCTATGTGATCTTTATTAGCTAGTGTTTTAAGCTAATCGAGCTAAACTAGTTTTGATACCAATTGTTGGCCCAGTGAGCTACCCAAGAGGGGGGTGAATTGGGTAGTGATAAAAATTAACTGAATAATAATACTTCAAAAATTCAAATAATTAATTTAATCCTAGATTAATTATTATCTCTTTATAGCAGCAAAAATATATTATCAACTAGGTGCACACCAAACAACAATATATAAGTAAAGTAAATGAAGCAGCACACCACAACATATCATGGTTCACCAAGCTACTTTTGGCTAATCCAGTCTTATGAGACTCATAGAGATTCGCACCCACTAAACTTAAGATTACTTTACAGGTAGGAACCAAACATTTACACAATAATTTTTTTCATAGGCTCGGAATCAACCTTTACAATTCATTTTCACAGGCTCAGGAATAACCTCTACTTTTTTCCAAGATCAAGAATAACCTATCTTTTTACAGATTAAAGATTAACCTAATTTTATTACAGGAAGAACCACGACCTAATTCTTTTTATACCTTAGGCTTAAGAATTAAACCTCACAAACACTCCAAGTATCATTTTTCCAAGTAAGGAATGAACCTTTACAATTCACTCACAAATTCAATTAAGGAAGAGTTAATACCTAATCTTTTTATACTCTAGGGAAAGATCAAAATCTTAATCTCTTTACCAGAAGAGATTGAAACCAGCTACCCCTGATTAGACACTCCCAATAGTATTTAATCCACATACAACTCACCAATTACAAAAATTGATAAGTTCTTCCCACTCAAAGCTTCTACCACCTTAGATTAATTAATACCCAATTAATGTCCCGATAATAGTGATAGAAATAAAGTGAGGAAACAAAATCTGATTATAATAAAGAATGCTAGTAGCACAATTAATTATGCAATCAAATTAACACACAAATCATTTTAAAAGATTTTTTATACTTTTAATGTTCAAAAATGATTTCTCATACAATCAATTCACTAAGCAAGCAATGATAGTAATAAACTCAATTAAGAATATACTTGGAACACTTTCACGAAGAAAACAAAAAAGAACTAATTATGATAGATATGAATAGCACATAAATAAGTATGTAATCAGATTGTCACCAAAACTTATTTTAAAATATTTTTATGCGATTTAAAGTTCAGAAAATAATTTTATCAAGATCTTATCAATCAAGCAAATATGAAAAAATAAATATGAAATAAAGACTAATAGTTTGGAAAGATCTCGTCGGAATAACACCGAAGACTTATAGATTGAAATGCTACACAACTCAAATCGGTGATGCTTATACAATTAACGCTTTAACTCAAAAACTCCTCAACAATTAATCTCACAATTTGGTCTCTCAAAATAATATCAGAATGATGACTATTAGAAAAATTAATGAAGTGAATAATTCTTGATATGGTGTGTTTTATTATGCGAAATCAACAAGTTTATTTAAAAGAGAATAAAACAAACCCTTCAACGGCTAGTTCCCATAAATTATAAAATTTAATTACATCAATAGACTCTATATATCATAATGACTCATTTCAGGAATAATTCACTTAAAAACATGTTTTAAAATATTCAATTAAGTCAGTCAAACTTTTACTCAAACTTAAATAAAAAAGATAGGAAGAATTGAAAGGACCAATTTGAAAAACACATTAATTTCATGTAGCAAATCTATAGTGATATTCAAATATTAGTTGCATATCTTAAATAACATTAAATCCCTAAGATATTTCTCAAATCTTAACTACAAAATGGCTAGTATTTGAATAAATCCCGAAATTTCACAAATCCTTAAACAAACCATAGGTTGAATTATCTGTCAACTTACCAATCTATAAGTCGACCTGTCTATCAACTTGTCAGTTCATAGAGTTTTATAGGTCGACTTGTCTGTCAACGTACCAATCTAGAGAGTTTCATAAGTCGACGTGTCTATCAACTTATCAGTCTAGAGAGTTTTATAAGTCAACTTGTCTGTCAACTTACCAATCTAGAGACTTTCACCTTTGGACATAGGTCGACCTACCTGTCGACCGACCATACTGGAATCATTCATCAATTCAATTTTAATCCATTTTCTTTAACGTTTTCACCCCTTTAATCGATTTCTTTTCTCAGTTAGCTCCAGTAAATTCTTAAATTCAAGTTTGATTAATTATCAATATTTCTTTTTTAATTACACATAGGAGCAAAAAATTTAACTAATTAGGATCCTATAAAAAATAAACATGTTTATAAAAATTATTTTGTATCGTGTGTGATCCTAATCGGGAATCATTAAGAGAAAATTTAACCTGAGTTGTTTTTTCTAGGTTCTTTAATTTCTTCAATCTCTTAACTTCCATAATCTCTTGTCATTTGTATTTAGTATTTAGCATCCATTTCAACTTCTTCATGATAATATCTTCATTAGAACTAATAAACTGAAATACTTAATCAAACCGTTAGTTCCACAAAAAATATCAACATTTAATTGTTCATCAAAATCTTAGGATCGGCATGGGTCGTTCATACGAGAACTAGAGGGATGGCCTTTCTGAGGACCCCTTTGTTGAGCTCAACTCAAACCCGCTCAACGAGGCCAAATTTGACGATGCCTCTATGATGGAGACCTTCGAGGATCCTCCACAGCCCTAGGCAACCCAGAGTGACGCCATCCCTCCAGATAATCCTATCTGGAGGATTAAATCTAACATAACCGAGGATGAACTCTCCACTACCGAGAGTACGTACACATTTCCCGACACGGTAGAGGTCCATCTTCCCCGGGTTAAGGAATGGGCATGCTCGTCCCCGAAGGGCTATATCACTGTATACTAGCAACAACTGGATGCTGATCTTAGGTTTCCCTTTCACTAGTGGGTCAGGGCCATCTGCTCGGAGTTCGGGTTGTGTCCATCACAGCTCACTCCAAATAGTATGAGGGCGGTCGTGGCCTCCTTCATTATCTTCTACATAGAGGGGATAAAACCTTTGATTGAGCTCTTTTGGGCCTTGTTCGTCACCAAATCGATGCCTCAGGGTAAGGGTTGGTACTATCTCACCCTTAGGTGGCAATTTCTTCACGACTTGGAATCATCATTTAAGGGTTGGAAGCCCAAATACTTTTACCACAGGAGAAGCGATTGGGAGTTCTACCCGAAAGATAAGAAAATGAACCTCGTCCAAATGGAATGGGGAACAGTCAGTAAGATTTATGTTTTGTGCTCAAGGGGAACCTAGCCCCAGAATTGTGAAGCAGAGGGACACCATCCTCAGGACTATTTTTACTGACATTAGTAAATTATTGAAGTTAATACTCTACGACTTGCATTTCGACAGGGCCCCGTCTCTGCCCCCTGTTGAGCTCGATCCTGAATTAGACAACAGTAATTTTTCTTCCCTTCTTGGCGTAATTTACGCTCTTGACATTTTTTCATCTTCTATCTGATTGTTGACTTTTATCTTCTCGGCAGCAATAGACAAGGCTACGCTCAAGGTGATAAAATAGAGACTCGCTTAGAAAGCAAAGGAGAAGGAGTAGGGGTCCCAGCCTAAGGCCGGAACTTCTAAGGGGAGGGATCCCGCCGCAGCTCAGGAATCACCGTACCCAACCCCTACTAGGGCTAAGACTCTAAGAAATGAGACACAGAGAATAGAGGCCCCCCAACAGTCGGGATCATCCTCTCCCACCCCTAATGAGGACCCCGAGCCTAGAGACTACCAGAGTAAGGTGAAAATGCAGGTGGTATATATGGAGGCAGAGCAAGGACAAAAGTGCTTGAGGAATGAGATTACCCCCAGTCAAGATCAGCCCCCGCAACTGGCTTCTTCTCCATGCTGGACACAAGCCTTCAACTCGACCAGAGGATCTTGGAGTATCCAGAGCTCATGCCAAGCTTTATTCATCGGATCACCCCTCATTGGGACCGCCAGAGGATCGATGCCAAGAACAACGTTAAGGTCGTCTCCGAGCTTTATAAGGATGCTATATCGATAAGTCCCTCCTGAACACTTCTTTCTTTTCTTCTTAATTTTCCCAAGAGCTAAAGTTTTCCTGTTGAAAGTCTTTTCAAGACTGCCTCACTCAAGATACGACTTTACCAAGCCCTTAAGAGAGAGAAGACTCTGATAGAAGAAAAAGAGAACATGGTCGCCCACATGAAGAAATTCCATAAGAAGATGAAGAAGGTAGTCTCCAATGAGAGCACCTTCCAGGATTAGGTGGGGGAGCTATCTGGCGAGAAGGAGTAATTCACCTTTCAGGTCAGCAAGTTAGAGGCTGACTTGGCTGAGCTGAGCAAAGGCTCAAGGAGTTTGAAGAGTAGAAGGGAGCGGAGATTGCTCGAGCTGAGCAAGAGACCATCAACAAGTGGACAAAAAGTGTAGAGTTTGACAATTTGAAGCTCGATATCACAGCTGATGTGATAACGGATGATTATAAGATGGTAATCCGGTCTCTTCGCTGATGGTACCCTTCATTCCCTTACGAGACTATTCAGATGGAGCTGTCAGACTCCAAGGAGGAGAGAGAGACAGACCATAAACAGAGGGAAGTGGTCGACAAAGAGGAGGTCGGTAACGATGGAGCGGGACCCTCCTCAGCTAATTAGAGCCCCCAACTCAACCCTAGATTTTTTAATCACTCGTAGTTTTTTGTAATGGGAGAGAACCACACACATATAATCACAACCTTTTTTTATCAATGAAATTCTAATCCATGTTCGGTGAATTTTGCTTAACTTTTCTTTTTCTTCATTCTTTCACTTTTTCGAATGTGAATGTCTTCAAAGAAAGAAAGACTCCTCAACCCTGTTAGGAAAAATAGAGCTAGGGGCTAAGCCCATCTTAGTGCCTAAGCTCAGTATGGTACTCAAGCTTGGTGTGAAGCTTGAGCTCAGCACAAACCTTGAGCTTAGCCGTGGCCACGAGCTCAGCCCAGTCTTTTTCGAAGAGTTTGACCTTTTTTTTTTTTAGTCGTCTTTGCTATTTTATCTTTGTTTAGGTTGAACTCTTTGGAGGATGTCTTGTTTGAGCGTTGTCCAATTATAAGGCTCGGAGGGATGAGTCCTATCCGGCTTATTCCCTTTATTTGAGGACTTTTTCCTTCTTTTCATTTTGTCCCACAAGTTTTCAGCATGAACTCTACTTGGCCTCAAAGCTTGACATGTTGAATTTTGATCGGCAAAATTCCATAACATAGGAGATTTTAGAGTTCCTCTCTTGCTTTAGCATAAGTGTATTCCTTAGTAGTTTTCCTTTCCTTTTTAACACCACAATTTGTCTTCGGTTGAAGATGGGATCCTGAGTCCAGCTCGGCTAACCAATCATGGATTTTATTCTGTGCTTAGTTCAGAATAAAATGGATCCTATTCAAAGCAAACCCTGCTCGGTCTCAGAGCTCAGAGCTCGATAAGACTTGATCTCGGGTCTATTTTTCTGTAAGTGTTCGTTGTTTTTGCCTAAAATATTTATGGTTCATGTTTTATGCTTTCCACTTTCTCATGATTAGATTGTTGTTCTTAGCTATTCAACCATATCCATGACTTTCCTGCCTCCCAGCCTATCATCCAAGCAGAGGAAGTTGAGCTCGGGTAATAGGTTATGCCAGAGGGTGGTACTTGCGTGGCATCTGGCCCTCGTAGTCTCCAGAGGTGCCACACTAAGGTCAGTATCCCGTGGCTAGTCATAGGTGGGTTCTTCTTAGTAGGACTCATCCTTGAGCCTTTTCACTATGTGTAGGGGTCTGGTTTCACCCTCGACGATGTGCGCTAGGATGCCACTCTTGTTGAAACATGCACAAGTCACATACACATTTTGCTTTAAACACTTTTTCATTGAAGATTAATTTCTTTACAATGAAATTTCTAAGCTCTAAATCCTTTTACAATAATTTTATCTGTCATACAAAGTAGCGGTTTAAGTGCTCAGCGCTCTAGGGATGCCTCTATGGGACTTCTTCTTCTGTCTCGAGCTCGTATGTGCCGAGACATGCGATTCGGGTGACTCTGTATTGCCCTTCCCATATAGGGGCTAATATTTCTGCATTCAGCTCCTCAGTGTCCTAGGTAACCTTTCTAAAGACAAGGTCGCCCACATCAAATGACCGTGGTCAGACCCTTCTATTGTGGTACCTAGCCATCGTCTGTTGATAAGCCGTTTGCCATACTCGAGCCCATTGTCTTCTTTTCTCGAGAAGATCGAGGTTTAGGTTCAATACGGAACCATTCTTTGTAGGGTTAAAGGGTATAGCTATCCTGGGGAAAGGCATACCGAACTTGGTAGGAATGACAGATTCAAACCCAAAGGTCATTGCGAAAGGGGGTTTCCTCGGTGGGGTTCCTTGCCGTTATATGATATGCCCAAAAGACGAGGTGTACGTCCTCAACCTATCTTCTTTTTTATTTGTCCAATCTTGTCTTGAGACCATGCAGGATTGTCCAATTGGTGACGTCTACTTGTCCGTTCACTTGTGGGTGCCTTGGAGAGGCAAAATAGGTTTGAATTCCTAGTCTGGCAAAGAAATACAAGAAGAGATCATTGTCGAACTACTTTCCGTTGTTGGACACAATGGCCTTTGGTATGCCAAAGCGGCAGACCATGCTCTTCCATACAAAATATCTTATTTTCCCCTCCATGATTCGTGTTAGGGGCTCGACTTCTACTCATTTTGTAAAGTAATCAATGGCAACGATGAAAAACTTTCTTTACTTGGTCCCTTAAGGGAATAGTCCTAGGAGGTCGATGCCCTACTGGGCGAAGGGCTACGTGCTCGCCATTGGGATGAGGATGGTGGGGAGAAACTAGGGATGAGGTGCAAACCTCTAGTACTTGTCACATTTTTTAGCGAATTACATGACATCTTTGTTCATTTTTGGCCAAAAGTACCCTTGGCGAATGAGCTTGTGAACAAGTGTCTTCCCAGTTGAGTGGTTGTCACATACTCCTTTGTAGACTTTCCTTAGTACATATTTGGCCTCTTCTGGTTGAAGGCATCTAAAATATGGTCCCGAAAACAATTTGCATTACATTACCCCATCAATTAGGGTATACATCGCAACTCTCTAGCGCATTCTCCTGGCCTTGGCATGATGACCCAAGATGGCTCCGTGCTGCAAATAGTCCTTGATCAAATCCATCCAGGTCGGCTCATCGGTAATGGCGTAGATCGTGACCTCCCAGTCAAATGCAATTGTCCTCAACCCGTCCAAGTATTCGACGGGTACTTTTTTCTTCAGGGTGAACTCCACTGCGGAGGCCAAGTTGACCAGAGCGTTGACGTGTCTGTTCTCTTCTCGGGAGATTTGGTTTACTTGGATCTTTTCAAAGTTTTCCATAAGTGCCTTTACGAGTTGTTTACACTTTTAATATTTTTTTAAAAAAAATATTGAAATAACATCGTTTTCAACTTATTTACGGATCTAATGCTACTCGGGGTTCGGATCCCTAGGTATTTGGACCCAGGGTTCTGAACCCCAGGTATTAAAAAATGGCAGCCGTATACTCAGGGATTAGATCCCCAGGTATACAATTTTATTTATTTTATTTTATTTTATTTTTATTTTTTTTATACCCGGGGATCTAATCCCTTGGTCCTAATAAAATTAAAAAAAAATTAATCTGGGAACGGGCCAAAATATTCGGCCTGTTCCCGAGACAGCCGTTACAGCTGCTGCAGCGGCTGTCAGGCAGTCAAAATAAGATGATCGTTCAGCAGCGAATGGTCATCTCATTTTGACCGAGGATTTTGAATCGGGGTTATATAAATCCTATTGCTGTGATTTTTTTTTTTTATCGATTGTTTTACTTTGCTACCAGTGGCTTCCTCTACCAAATTTCTTTTTTTTGACAATTTTTTTCTTCTTCTTCACTCCGGTAAATTTCTTCTTTTGACAATTTTTTTCTTCTTCTTCACTTCGGTTATTTGCTACCCCATGATTTCCTCTACCAAATTTGTTCTTTTGACAATTTTTTTTTTTCTTCTTCACTAAGCCAGTAGCAATTGGTTTTCTCGGGAGTTATTCATCAAGAATTTTGTAACTACACTTTAGAATTTCTTTTTCCTATTAGAGGTAAATTTATTTTTATGTGTTTTGTTTAATTTATTTATTAGTTAAATTTGATTAGATAGTTTAGTTTTGTTTAATTTACTTATTGTTACATACTTAGTTTAGATGTTAATTTAATTAATTTTTAAAAAATATTGTAATATAAATTAGTTAATGAATTAGTTTAGTTGTTAATTTAGTTAGTTAATATGTGAGCATGCTAATTAAATGATAATTTAGCTAGTTAATATGTGTGCATGCTAATTAAATGATAATTTAATTAATCAAATTACAGATTTTGCCCCCAAATTACAGATTCTGCCCCTATTATTTCATTTTGGTCCCTATAGTTGCAATTTGAACACATAACACCCAAAAGTTCAGTAATCATCTCACGTAGTTTCATTTTGGTCCCTATAGTTGCAATTTGAACACATAAGAGTTGTTTACGGTTTTATTATATTTATATATTAATTTAATTAATATTGTAGTATAAATTCGTTAATGAATTAGTGTAGTTGTTAATTTAGTTAGTTAATATGTGAGCATGCTAATTAAATGATAATTTAGCTAGTTAATATGTGTGCATGGTAATTAAATGATAATTTAATTAATCAAATTATAGATTATGCCCCCAAATTATAGATTATGCCCCCATTATTTCATTTTGGTCCCTATAGTTGCAATTTGAACACATAACACTCGAAAGTTCCGTAATCATCCCACGTAGTTTCATTTTGGTCCCTATAGTTGCAATTTGAACACATAAGAGTTGTTTACGGTTTTATTATATTTAGATGTTAATTTAATTAATTTTTTAAAAATATTGTAATATAAATTAGTTAATAAATTAGTTTAGTTGTCAATTTAGTTAGTTAATATGTGAGCATGCTAATTAAATGATAATTTAGCTAATTAATATGTGTGTATGCTAATTAAATGATAATTTAATTAGTCAAATTACATATTTTACCCCCAAATTACAGATTCTGCGCCCATTATTTCATTGTGGTCCCTATAGTTGCAATTTGAACACATAACACCCAAAAGTTCCGTAATCATCCCACGTAATTTCATTTTGGTCCCTATAGTTGCGATTTGAACACATAAGAGTTGTTTATGGATTTATTATATTTTTAAAAAAAAAATACTGAAAAATATTAATTTTTAACTCATTTTTTTTATGTGATTGTAGATAGTTAAATTAACTTTTCTTATGTTTTTTACTTTTCCTCTCATTTTTATATAAATAAATTACCGTTATTAAGTAAGAATCATTTCACCAAAATACATCTCCTTACATAAAAATGAGTTATCATTCAACTAATTTTGAACACAATATTTAATTAATTAATTTTTTATAAATGCATTTTGTTGATCTCTTTAGTTTGCAGTTCGTAGTTTGTATAAATACTAGTGGGTTCGATGATAATATTTTCTTGTTTTGTTTTGGACTGTGAAATGATAGCCGCTTGAAATGGATCACGTTCGGTTGTTATTGTATTGAGGCG
Organism: Eucommia ulmoides; assembly: GCA_016647705.1. Classification (NCBI taxonomy): domain Eukaryota; kingdom Viridiplantae; phylum Streptophyta; class Magnoliopsida; order Garryales; family Eucommiaceae; genus Eucommia; species Eucommia ulmoides. The sequence continues at coordinate 13,522,385 of CM028326.1, forward strand.
GTAGAATATTAGAAGGTATCGAGTTCGAGATTTCTTACAGTACATCATCAGTAAAATCTATGATTGTCCGTAGGGGAACAACCTTGAATGAATTGATTGAGATGCTAAAACCGTGTGTGTTTTAAGATGGGGCTACTGAAATTAAAGTGTAGGATGCCGATGGCTCTTTTGTGGGAAAATTTTAAATATACCTTGTTTCCTATTGGGGATGACTTAGCATTAAACCAAGTGCTTGAGTTACCTTTTTACATATCATCACTTCTTGTTATTGAGGTGTATGTTGAAGTAGAAGGAGGATTTGATCATAATTCGATTTGTTTTTTCCAAACTGGTCATTTTACCCACTTAATGACTCAAAGTTTTAATCCGTAAGTACCCAATCGAATCCTACATTTTTCGGCTATAATATTCCCATGTCGTACCCCCAAGAAGTCCATTCTAATTACACCATTCCATCCCTATACATCCTAGAACAACATTATTCTTATTACACCGTCCCACCCCCTATATTCCAGAACAAGAGCATTCACATAGTGTGATTGACCGTAATCATGGCACCAATTCTGTTCCTTCACATCACTATTTTTTGCCAAGTAGTCCACCGCAATACAATACAAGCAATTATGGTGGTGAGTTTGATACACTTGATAGTCACGGTTTGTCAAAAAAAGAGTTAGATGCGGATGTTGCGTTGGAGTCCAAGGATGATGGGAATGGGGATGAATATCTAAATGTTGGGCCTAGTGGGTAAGGGAGTGAGAGCCAACAATTTGAATTGGATAAGGTTGTTCCATTTTTCAATAACTTGGAGTGGGGTGATGAAGATGACATGGCGAAATACGAGCCGAAGTTCCAGAAAAATTTCTGGACACCGGAGATGGATGAATTTTGTATCGGTATCGTCTTTAAAGATAAGAAACATGTCAAGCACACCGTGAAGTATTACCACATCATGAAGAACAAAGAGTATGGAGTGGTATAATCGACCAAGAAGATTTAGGTAGATAAATGCCTGCATGGATGCGGTTTGAGGTTGCGGGCGATTAAAAAAGAAAGCCACGGTATATTCCAGATTATGCAATACGAGGGTCAACACACATGTTTTTATAATCAAACGGCCTTAGATCATAAAAATTTGGATCTTGATTTCATTTCGAACTTAATACTTGAACAAGTCAAACAAGATCCAGAATTAAAGATAAGTGTTATCGTGGTTTACGTGAAACATTCTTACGAATTCACCATCTCCTATCGAAAAGCTTGGTTGGCCAGATCTAAAGCCATCGAGACCATGTTCGGAGATTGGGACGAATTATATCTAAAGTTGCCGAAGTTTATGGTCGTATTGCAGCAATAAAATCTGGGTACAATTGTGGAGTGGAGCACTGTTCCAACTGATATGCCTAGCTACATGACGTTTGACATGTTGTTTTGGGCATTCAAACCTTCAATTGACGGATGGCGTTATTATCGGTCTGTTGTCACGATTGACGGCACCCACTTGTACGGTAAATATGAGGGGAAGATCTTAATCGCCATTGGAATGACGCCGTCCAATAAGTGCTATCATTTGGCTTTCACCGTCGTACCAAATGAGGACTATCGCTGCTAGCGATGGTTCATCTACATGCATAAGCACCATATCATTAGAGACCATCCTGAGGTGATATTGATATATAGCAGACACGCAACCATTCTTAGTGCGATTGACAACATGTAGCTTAATCAACCGAACGAGCTCGTCCGATATCATCGATATTGTTTGCGTCACCTTTGCAGCAATTTTAACATGATCGCTAAAATCAATATTTGAAAGATCTCGCTTGGAATACGGGTGCTATGAACCAAATTTGAAAATACAATATAATCATGCAAGAGATAAAAGTAATTGATGTTGAGGCTTATAGGTGGTTGGATAGTATTGCAGACTATAAATGGACTAGGGCATTGGAGAATCACACGAAAGTTCTCTGGTGTCATTTGTCGAACCTAGAAGATTACAAAGACAAGTGTCACCAGTGCCGTGGTTTGGGGACGACGTCGTTACCACCCCGGGGAGTATGCAACAGTCGTTCATGGACTTTGGATAAGTTATACAAGTTCATGAGGAAGATGAGGAACCTCTTATTGCTCAACGACGAGAGCGGAGGAACATCCGACGTCGAGGCTGTGGTACATAATTTGTTATGTAGTTGATAGTTTAGCTATAGGAATGTAAATACATTTTTTTTTTACATATATAGTTATATAGGAATTTATGTAGTTAGTAAATCCATTTTTTTATAACGTTTGGAGATTTAGAAAGTTGTTGATCTATCGTATATATTGCTTCGCAAATAGATACAGAATTTGAATGAGAGATCGAGTAATGTGTCTAACATTCTAAAAAGATTCTTAAAAAGGCAAACGGAGTAAAAAGTGGTTGAGTATATATATATATATATTCAATCACTTTATATTCTATATGCTTTTTAAGAATTTTTCTGGAATGTTTGACACATTGCTCCATCTCCCATTCAAATTCTGTTTATATTTCTGAAGCAATATACACGGTAAATCAACAGCTTTCTATGGAAATACCTGTTGATGTACATTATTATACATGCTTGTTGTATTTTTTATTCCATCTTCAAGAGTTGTATATACATATTTATTCATCGTGATTTTGAAAGATTATTTTTCGAAGGCAGATATGATATAGAAATTAAAAGAGAAACAACTTAACGGTGTTTGTTACAAAACTCATAACAAAGATAATACATAAGAAATACTGTACATAACATCACAAAAATAGTGTAAAAAGTACTTAAAAAGACAATTTAACTACAAAAAAAATATTTATTCTTCATTGGATATGTACCTCTCAGATAAATATTCATTGTTATTCATGACGTTATGGTATTCGCTTGGAGATAGTGCTCTGTTGCTTGCAGCATCCATTTCATTGGCTAGTTGTAGAAGATAATATCGATTCCTACGTAACAACATTCGATTATTCTCCACGCGAATTCGTGTAATTGCATCTTTGATCTCGGTTGTGTCATCAATTATACATCATCTAGGCATCTGAAGACTTCTACGATAAGGAACTGGTGCATTCAGATCTCTCAAATGAGATACAAGGTTGTTAGACTCATTCACCCTGTATTCCCATTCTTGACATAAACCGATACGATACTCTATCGGATTGGTATCTTGATCACTCCAGTAGTCATCATAATATAGTTGTAGAATCCAACATATTTGGTGATCCCACGGTCCAGGCCAACCCCAAACACTGTATGAGTTCTCCTCACTTGAAAAACCAAATGAGTTTTCTTCACTTGAATTAATATTTGAAGACATCATGAAAATTATAGGCTAAATAGTTTCTTTATAAATATTATACTGCACAAAAAATTAGATTTTTTAAAAACATAATTATTGAAAAATGATGTTTTAAAACTTATGTACACGAGACTTAACTAAAAAAAAGTAACCCAACACTACCTATCAATTATAAGAGAGAAAATCAGTTGTTTGGTAAAAGTAGCGTTATTATAATTTAACATAGAAACGATACATTAGACTTCAAAGGAAATACATAATTAAACTTCAATTCATCAACGCGAAAGTATTAAACATTACTCTCATCATCATACATTTCAATATCTGATTAATATTGAGGTTTCCTTGAATATCTCTTGTAAGTACGTGCTTCGGCAATCAAACCTTGTTCGAGATGCTCAAGTGCCGTTGTTTCAAGCTCGTGTCAAAAAATTCGAATTTCTATTCGGTTATTTTCTTCGCGGTATCGATACAACGCCATCTGAAGGTTATACGGTGTGTCTATTGGCATTGTTCTGGCCAATTAACACACTATTGGAATATCATATTGCCTGCATCCGTCTACCATAATCTCATATTGGTTGACACGATAAGTGTATTCCTACCGCATCTTTGCAACCCACCATAAAGAGTAACGAACTCTTGAATCGAAAGAGTATGAGTATTCGTCTTCCAAAAGCTAATAATGTCCCATTGAACAATACAGATCTTTTACCGTGTACATTTTTCAATCTTTAAAATTTTAATTTAATTAACTTTAACGGAATATAAATTCGATATCAAGTTAATATCAATTGCATAAATTAAATTAATTTGATTTTAATTGAAATACTAAAATTAATTTTAAATTAAACAAAACAAAACTATCTATTCAAATTTAACTAATAAATAAATTAAACAAAACACATATAAATAAACTTGCCTCTAATAGGAAGAAAAAATCGGAGTCAAGAAGAAGAAGTCAACAGTGAAGTAGCAAACAACCGGAGTGAAGAAGAGAAAAAAATTGTGAAAAGAACAAATTTAGTAGAGGAAATCAGCAGTGAGGTAGCAAATAGAAAGGGAAACACTTGATAAAAAAAAAAATTGACAAGGGAGTATTTATAGGATTTGACCCGAGGATGTGATCCTCGGGTCCAAAAAAATTACTCAACATGAGATGACCGTTCTGCTGAACAGTCATCTCATTTTGACCGCCTGACAGTCGCTGCAGCAGTTGTCTCGGTAACGGGCCAAACATTTTGGCTCGTTCCCAGATTTTATTTTTATTTATTTTTTATTAGGACCCGAGGATCCAAACCCCGGGTAGCATTCGATCCGTAAATAAGTTAAAAATGATGCTATTTCAGTATTTAAAAAAATATATATTAAAAGCATAAACAACTCGTGCCTTTACCCTCCCAAGATATGTAGTCATGCTTGGATCCGTGGCCATATACTTTCCATTAACTTGGTTAATGATGAGTTGTGAATCACATAAGATCTAGAGATTTTTTACATTGAATTCCCTCGCTAGACGGAGCCCGACATGCAGGGCCTCATATCGTCTTTATTATTTGTAGCCCGGAAGCCAAATATGAGTATGTATTACACTTCTTCTTGGTCCGAGGCCACTAGAACTATCTTGAACCCACACCACCTATGTTGGAAAACCCATCCATGAAGAGCTACTACATGTCCAGATCGAGATCAGTCACTGGAGTGGGTTGGGATGAAGTCCCTCCAGGGACATAACTAGCAGAGAAGGGTTGAGGATCTTCCCCTTTCAAGGTAGGGGCGCCATTGTGCAAGTTGGGCACCTCAAGAAAGGTGAGTTCAGCTATGAAGTCAGTAAGGATTTGTCCTTGATGGTTGTCCTAGCCCGATATTCTATGTGGAACTGCCCAAGCTCGATGCTATACTTCATAAGTCGTCATAAGATGTCAGAGGAGTGGAGGACTTGTCTTAGAGGTTGATCAGTCAGGACGATAATTGCATGTGCTTGGGAGTATTTCCTTAGTTTTCTTAATGCAATGCGAAGGGCACAGGCGAGTTTTTCAAACCGCAGGTACATTGTCTTAGCATCGGTGAAAACCCTACTGGAGTAGTACACTGGGCTCTGAGTGCCATTTTCTTACCGAACGAGTGTTTTACTTACCGCTGCATCTAAGACAAATATATACAGGAATAATTTTTCCCCCTCATTCGGAGTGCTGAGTAGGGGAGTCAAGGAGAGATAGGTCTTGAGTTCTTGGAAGGCAGCTTCACACTCAGCCGTCTACTCAAAGTTCTTATTGCCCTGGAGGGCCTTTAAAAAGGAAAGACATTTTTCCAAGTATCATGCGATAAACGATTCAAGGCGGAAAACTTTCCAGTGAGCATTTAGTCCTTCTTCTTCATGTGAGGAGAAGCCATTCCAAGCACCGCACTAATCTGATCCGGGTTTGTATCAATACCACGTTGAGATACCATGTAACCAAAGAATTTTCCTGCTGAGACCTCGAATATACACTTGCGGGGATTGAGATTCATTTGATGAGCTCAGAGCTTGTCAAAATAGTTCTGGAGGTGGTCGACATGATCGGAGGCTTGGGAGCTTTTCACGATCTTGTCGTCTATCTACACCTCCATCGTCAATCTGATCTTTTCTTTGAATATCTTGTTTACCAATCTCTGATAACTAACCTCAATATTACAAAGGCTAAAAGGCTTGGCCTTATAACAATAGGTCCCTCTATCCATGATGAACAAAGTTTTGCTCTTATCAAGAGGAAACATGGGTATTTGGTTGTAGCCAACATAGGCATCAAGGAAACTTAAAAGCTCATGCCTTATCGTGGCATCTATGACGAGATCTATCCACAGGAAAAGGAAAAAATCCTTTGGACATGCCTTATTTAAAATAAATGAAGTCCATGTAGAGGCGCCACTTATTCCCGGCCTTGGGGGCGAGGATGATGTTCGAGAGCTAGTCAGGAAACTTGACTTCCTCTACTATAGCAGATTTTACCAACTTGTCCATTTCTTGCTTAATGATCTTTTGGCAATCTAGGTGGAACTTCCTACACTTTTGCCTTACGGGGGATGATGTGGGTCGGTGTAAAAATGATGCATGGCCACAATCAGGTCAATCCCTGGAAGCTTATTGATAGGTGTGATCTACCTATTTATTTTCAAACTAAACATTGTTAGTTTTCAAGTATGTTTATTACGTTATAATAAGTTTTTATGTATTTTGTATAAATCAGGTGTGTGGGGTGAAAAGGCATGAAAATGGATCATAAACGATCAAATCGGATCAAGAACGGCGGGAAAACAAGTATAAGGGAAAAATTCATACCTACAGCCCACCATAGCAGCGTCCAGATCACCACCGCAGTGGTCAAAATCTAGAGAAGCCCCTAAACATTCTGTAAATCCACCGCCGCAGCAATATGGTGAAACAACTGAAAGCTTCTGCACCCACCGCTGTCTCCACTGCTATGGCGAAGATCAAACCGACATACCCAACGCCGTGGCAGTGAACTCACCACCGCAGCGGTCACTCTGCACAGAGTTTAGATATTTATTTAGATATTTTGAGCCCTATATCTTTTCCTCTCATCTCTATTCAGCTAGAGAGACCCCTTAGGGTTTATAATATTTTTAGAGTATTTGGGGGAGTGCTCAACCAAATCCGAATGAGAAGAACACGTTGCAAAAAAGGAGAAACGATCGTCGAACGGTTTTAGCGGTAAATCTTTGGGCTACTGCTAAGTTCCTTCATTTCTTTCTTTATTTTCTTAATTTTGGTAGTTTGTTGAGCATGTTTAGCTCAATTCTTGTTGTATAAATGGTTATGGCCATGAGCTAAATGGATTTTGTCTAGGAATTAATATATTTTATGAAATTGTTGTTTGTTTGAGTTTGTGTTTCATTAATGGTTGCTCTTCGCTATTTTGATTTTGTTCACCGTTATTCTTTGATATTATGCTTGTTTAGATAATTAGAGAATACGGGGTTTGACATTAGGGAGAGGTAACCCCGGATTCGGATTAAGGTAAACACAACGCGATGATCCAATAACCAGAGAGGGAGTTGGAAAGTGTGCAATCAATGACGTTAGGGTGAGACTCATGTGATATAGTGGCATTAAGACGTTGAGAGGGACTTTTTCGTTGACGCAAAGTCGCATATTCACTTGTCTTACACTCGGAAGAATTGGCGAGTAAGTTTACGATATAGAGAATGTCGGATAGGTCGAACGCCGTTAATGTAAACTAAACGAGACCAAACACATTTTTGTAAACAAAGTTAATCTCTAGGACTCTGCTTGGAGTCTTCGCTAGTCCTGAGCCTGGCTTGGTCCTTCCTCAACTCGGCTTTTCTTTCTCTCAACCCCTTATCAGTCCCTCTTTACATTGTCCCTTAGGTCGGCCTCGTAGAAATTTGTACCTCTATCTAGGGCAGTGAAAAGGTTTGGTGCAGGGTGCGAACAAAGATCATATGACAACTTCCATTGCCTTAGCCCATTGATAGGTGTGAAAAACCTATCTATTTCGAAGCAGAATTTGTTAGTTTTTTAGCATATTAGTTATATTTAATTATCTTTTAGTTTGTTTTAGTGTAAAACAGGTGAAGGGATGTTAAAGGGTGATAAACAAGTGAAAACGATGGAAAAAACGGTGAACAAAATGTGAAAAACATGGTTTTGGTGAATAAAGACCATCGCCTAGGCGGAAAAGAGGCAAAATGTTGGAGTGCTGAAGTGCTGAACCACCGCCTAGGAGAGAAAACATTAGATTGTTGTGCTAGCAGCCACCGCCTAGGCGGAGAAACCACTGCCTAGGCAAAGATCCGACAGAAACTTAACCGCCTCAAGCCACTGCCTAGGCGGTGACACTCTGTGCAGAAATATTTGTTTTCAGATATTTTGAAGATATTTTCCCAAACCTTCTTTTTAACCCCTTTCTCCCCCAATTGTTAAGACTCCTAGAAGAGGCTTGGATGTTTTAGAGAGCTCCTTCCACCTTAGTTAGGTTTAGATAACTTAGGGAGTAGATTAGATTAGTTTTAGGAAGTGTTCTTGGCCAATTCTTGAAGAGCTAAAAGAGGAAGTTCATCAATGGAGAAGATGAAGCTCGGGAGAATTATTCTTTAGCGAAAGTGGACTACTCCACTTTGAGATTTGGATTTTCTTCCCTTGTTTCCATCTTTGTAATTAATGTTTATTGTTGATATTGATGATCTCCTCTTGATTTAATGTTGCATTAGCTAAGAACATGTTAGTTTAATTAAAGATTAGTTAGGGAAAGATGTAGTTGTATAAATACTCGTTTGGTTTAATATATGTTTCTTTAACGGTTGTTGCTTTTAAGTCTGATTGTGCTTATCATTTGATGACGATCTTAGTATTCTTGTTATGGTATTAGGGTTAGATTTGAGAATCTAGGGTTTGACACTCGGGAGAGGTAACCCTGGATTCGGATTAGGGTAAACACATCGTTACGACCAAACGACCCGGGAGGGCGTTAGTTAGTGTGCAATCGATGACTTTGGGTCAAGACTCATGCGGCCTAGAGTTGTTAAGACATTTAGGGGGACCTATTCGTCGACACGAAGTCACATATTCCGTCGTCTTACACTCGGAAGAGGTGGCGAATGAGTTTACGAATTGCGATGGTCGGATACCTAAACTCTATTATTGTTAACTAAACGAAATCAAACATGTATTAAGTGAACGAAATCAATCCCTAATTAATCAACTTAGTTAGGATTAACTCACTAATTGTAGTTTAGCTTAGTTTAATGTTTAAATCATTTCTTTAATCGTCAGGAAAATATGAAACTACGTAAATTGCGGTATTCAATTATTCACACTTTTCTCTGTGGGAACGATATTCGATCTTCAAGATCCACTATATTAAAACTTAGGCCTTGTATACTTATGAGAGTAAGTAGCAGTATGTTTCACGCCCTACCACCCATCGATGAAAGTGTTCAAGGCCATGACATCCGAGAGGTCTTCACAGGAAGTGGTCTCTCTCTCGAAGCAATCTTGTCCCGTTAGGTTACTTAAAGCCTAATACTTCAAACCCTAATCATTGTCTATATAGAGACACAATTATACATCTCAATATTATGTACATATCACATATATTAATACAATTTGTTGATGTCGGATCTTGGACGAGCTCAACGGTATGGTTTAGTCACTATTGATGGATATGATATGTTTGCTTACTGAAATAGAGATGGAGAAGTCCAAGATGAAGACCTTTTTCCATGCTGGGATGGGGACGAAGAGGTCTAGGATCAGTCCATTTAACCCGAGATATGGCAGACGTGGAGTGACCCAAGATGGATCCCGAGTAGGGATACTATCTGGGAGTCTTCTAATCCGTGTAGAGTTTTTTGTTATCCAAGATGGGATGGGACTAAGCTGGAATGAGCTTGAATGCCTTCTGGTCCGAGAAGAGATGGGTTCGAGCTGGGATGGGCAGTACCTTGACACCTGCAGAAAAGATATTCTGAACTGTGGAGAGATGAATTCAAGTTAGAATGAGGTTAAGTCGAGATGGGGCAGAACTTCGACACCTGCACAAATGACTTGTCGGGATGAACCCAGCATGTCACCTCAAGTGTGAGAATCAGCGCTCAGAGAAAAGATTTATAAAAGTGCTACCAAGAAGAGTGAGCAAATTTTGTGTACCTTTGGGCATTGGTATGTCCTCCTATATATAGACAATGAGTGGATTAGTTTAAGGGCTTAAGTAAGGATTAGTGTCCCTTCAAAATCCTATTAGTGTCCCATCTCGCCATGTGGCCGATGAGAGGGAGACATAAGGGCATATTTATGTCGTTCATGGGATTTTTAGTACTGTTGCTGAGGCCAATGGAAAAAGATATTTGTAGTTGGATAAGTGACCCAGCCCATGATCTAAGAAGAACACTTTCCTACTGTACCCGAGATGGGCAATTTGATCCCTGCCCTTCTCAGATAGCCGAAGACGATATGAGGGGTTTTGTTGAGAAGCTTGTGGAGTTGATTTCCACGATGGGAAATGCCGCTGTGGAAAATGCCAAGATGGGGAAGGATTTCCATCCCTTCGGTGGCTGGCCTATCATTCATGGAAAGTACTGCTAGCTGTCTTTGAAGTGGTTAGAATGGGCTAAGGTGTGTACTTGCCCGACACAATCTTCTTTGGTAAGAGTTGATCTTGGTGGAAAGTTGTGGATAAGTGGGAGTCGCTGGGGGGCGGCCTCCGGGCGGATCTCGGGTCTCAAGGGTTGAGCGCATCAATACCCTTCTCGGCCATTCTGTCGAACTTGGTCAAAATGCCAGTCAGCGTGGTAGGGCTCCAGTAGGGGTCTTTAGGGGTGACCAAATTTACCATCATTAGTAGCCCCTCACTCCTTAGTAGCGAGGTACGAGGTACTAGGGAGTAATGGTAGTTGCATTCGGTGTTGATGCTAAACCAAAAGTCAACGATCCCAAGTCAGCACAAAACTCATACTAGTATATTTCCATGGCACATGTCCCTAGAAAAATGGATTCCCGTAGTAGTAGGTCTTCAAAGGTTCTCTCTTTGAGGCGCTTGATCGGAGTCAAACCGGAGGCTGAGATCGAACGATTTGAGCTTGGCATGGTATCCGAGATCGGTAAGGTACCTGAGTACGGAGTTTAGCTTCTTCTCAGTAGATTTCCTGAACTCATCTCGGAGATAGACCTGAGCCCTGCTTTGTCATTTTTGTAGACTTGGACATGTTTCTTGTTATATGAGTCTTTTGTTCTTTGCCTTAGTTAATTGGATGCCCTATGCAACTTTTCTGGATCTCGGCGGTACTCTACTCTGGACAGACAATCCTTGTTACTTGGCTGCTTTATTCATTTTTCCTTTTTTTTTCTTTAGGTTTTATGCTGGATGTCTTGCTAGGGGTATTCCTTTGCGGCAATATCGTTCAAAGTTTGTCTTGAGATCGGCATAAGATCTAATCTTGGTGCATAGATGGGATCAAATTGTTGTCTGATCTCGGCCTTTTGCCTGATCTCGGCTCGTGCAGCCCTTCCCGTTCTCGGGGGTATGCTTATTTGATCTCATTTCAGCAATCCATTTAGGAGGAGATACTTTTGGGTTAGACCCTTCCCGGTTATGTCCTCGGATCGGCTGTTACACTAGTGTTTGTAATTTTGCTCGAAAAGTTTATGCCCTTCTTGGGTTGTTGCATACCCTTTTCGACTAAGCTGCCAGGAAGAGATCATGATCAAGCTTTTCTTTTCTCGGTTCGCATTTTTTCTTGGCTAAGCTGTCATTCTATGTTGTTCTACCATATCCATATCTTCTCCGCCCCCCAGTCTAGCATCCGAGCAGAGGAAGGCTCGCGTGGTAGGTAATGCCTGAGGAGGGTACTCGCATAACATCTGGCCCTCACAAACCCAAGAGGGTGACCTTTAGTCGGCCCCCTATAGCTGTCATATTTAAATTCTTCTTAGTAGGGATCATCCTTGAGCCTTTTCAGGTTATCCCAAATTCTTCTTATAGAAGCATTGTCCATTTATATCGTATAAGCAAACTCGGCTATCAGGGATGAGATGTTTAACTGTAGGTCCTTAGACCCGATCGGTGCAACACCGTCGAAAGATGATTACTATCAGTCCACGGGCCTCATATTAGTGAATTGTGGAAAGGGTCTGGATCCATTTTCTTTGTGGAGAGCACCTTCGACACTAAGCATTGGGATGTTGTTTCTTCCTATAAATCACCCTCGATACTGTGCACCGAGATAGGGTTTCTTCTCAGCGAAAGGTCAAGGGCTGCACATCCCCATCCAAGATGGGATGAAGGGCTGTTTATCCCGCCTTGCATTCTTTTTAGAGATTGACTGGAGGGCTACTCATCTCCGCCCGAGATGGGACGGAGGGCTACTCATCTCCGTGAGCTGATTCGTCTTGGAGATCACCCTCGACGCTATGTATCAGGATACCGCTGATGAGAATCAATCACGACGCCAAAGTCGGGATGAAACTTAAAGGGTCGAAATGCCATTAAGAAGAATCATTCACGACACCGAGAGTCAAGATGCAGATTTGGAGAAGCAACCACAACTCAAGAGGTCGAAATGTCGTTGAGAAGAATTATTCACGACATCAAAGTCGGGATGCGGATTTTGGAGAATCAACTACGACTCAAGGGGTCAAAATGCCATTGCTAGAGAATCATTCGTGACGCCGGAGTTAGGATGCGGATTTGGAGAATCATCCATGACTCAAGGGGTCAGAATGTCATTGTTCAAGATAGGCTGGAGGGCTACTCTTCCCTATCCGAGATGGGACGGAGGGTTGCTCATCTCCGCCTCTGCTCGACTCATCCTCTCCTTGGCTCTTCCTCCTCTCAATTCTTCCTCTTCTAGGTCTCTTTTCGGTCCCGCTTCACGGTGTCTCCGAGGTTTGCCTCATAGAAGCTCATACCTCTAGCCAGAGCGACAGTCAAGTTAGGCACGGGCCATGAGCATAAGTCATACAATAATCTTCGGTGTCTCAGTCCATCAATAAAAGTGTTTAAGGCCACGACATCCAGAATGCCTTCACAACACAGGCTTTCCCTATGGAAGTTAACCACAAAATCGCTCAAGTTTTCTCTGATGTCCTGTTGAAAGGCGAAAAGGTGAGTCGTTGTCTTAGATCTTCTTCAGGATCAGTTGAATCGGTCCAAGAAAAGCCACTCAAGCTGGGCAAAAGTTGAAATCGAGGCTGGGGCTAAGTCTTGAAACTATGTACTAGCCATTCCGGAGAGGGAAAGAAGAAATGACTTACACCTCACTACCATGAAGGCCGTGTGCATGTCTATGAAAGCAACAAAAATGGAGCTCCAAGTTTTTAATTTGCATTGCATCCACAGCTCCAGTAACTGGTCCAATATAAACTCCTGCAGGCGGAGCTGATGGGCCTACCTGGTTGTTGGGGGGGTGTATTTCCTTCTTCTGCCAAGATGGGGACTGAAGTCCGAACATCTGGTCCTGGGACTCTTGATATTTCTCTAGCCGGGTTGCTATCTACCATGCTATTTGGGTCTCTTGTCCGTGTAGAATGACCAGACTATATAATCATCAAACCTTTAGCCAAAACGGGAGCTGATGGTTGAAGGAAGACTTTTAGTAACGCTTCCCACAGACAGCGCTGATAGGTGTGAAAAACCTATCTATTTCTAAACCGGATTTGTTAGTTCTCAAGAATTTTAGTTATATTTAATTTTGTTTAAGTGTGTTTTAGTGTAGAACAGGGAAAGGACCTAAAATGATGAGAAACAAGTAAAAACGGTGGAGAAACGGTGAATAAAATATGTAAAACAGGGTTTCGGTGAATGAAGACCACCGCCTAAGCGGAAGTTCCACCGCTTAGGCGGAAAAAAAGTAGAATGTTGGAGTGCTGAAGGGCTAAACTACTGCCTAGGCGAGAAAACAATAGAATATCTTGCCAACAGCCACCACCTAAGCGGAAAAACCACCGCTTAGGCGAAATCACCGACAGACTTTAACCGACTTAAGTCCACCGACCGAGCAGTGAACCATCGCTTAGGCGGTGACACTCTGTACAGAAATATCTGTTTTCAGATATTTTGAAGATATTTCCAAACCTTGCCTATAAAACTCATTTCTCTCCCAATTGCAAAAAGGTTAGAACCCCTTAGACATGAGAGGAGGCTCCGGTTGTTCTTGGGAGCTCTCTTCCACCCTAGTTAGATTAGTTTAGTTTAGGAAGTAGATTAGATTAGTTGTAAAGAGCATTCTTGGCCAATCCTTGAAGAGCCAAAAGAAGAAGTTCATCAACAGAAAAGAGGAAGCTCGGGAGGATCGTTCTTTGGCGAAAATGGACTACTCCACTTTGAGATTTGGATTTTCTTCCCTTGTTTTCATCTTTGTATTTAATATTTATAGTTGTTAATGATGATCTCCTCTTGATGTACGTTGTATTGGCTAAGAACATGTTAGTGTAAAATTAGAGATTAATTAGGGGAAGGTGTAGTTGTGTAAATACTCGTTTGGTTTAATGTACGTTTCTTTAACGGTTGTTGTTTTAAGTCCGATTGTGTTTATCATTTGATGACGATCTTAATATGCTTGTAAAGGTATTAGGGTTGGACTTGAGAATCTAGGGTTTGACACTCGGGAGAGGTAACCCTGGATTCGAACTAGGGTAAACACATCGTTATGACCTAACGACCCGGGAGGGCGTTAGTTAGTATGCAATCGATGACGTCGGGTCAAGACTCACGCGGCTTAGAGTCGTTAAGACATCGAGCGGGACCTCGGCGTCGACTCGAAGTCACGTATTCCCTCGTCTTACACTCGAAAGATGTGGCAGAGGAGTTTACGAACCGAGATTGTCGGATACCTAAACTCCGTTATTGTTAACCTAAAGAAATCAAACGTGTATTAAGTGAACGAAATTAATCCCTAATTAATCAACTTAGTTAGAATTAACCCACTAATTGTAGTTTAGCTTAGTTTAATTTCAATTCACGCTTTCCATCGTTAGGATAACACGAGACTACATCAATTGCAGTATTCAATTCAATTATTCACACTTTTCTCTTTGGGAACGATATCCGATCTTCAAAGATATACTATATTAAAACTTTAGACCTCGTATACTTGCGAGCGTAAGTAGGCGTGCACAAAATATGCCCCTACCAAGCGCCAAACTGTTGTCGAACCTTGGAAGACCACAACAGTATGGTTTGGTCACTGTTGATGGAGATGATATGCTTGCTTACGAGAATGGAGATGGAGAAGTCCGAGATAAGGACCTTTCTATATGCTAGGATGGGGACGAAGAGGTCAGGGATCAGTTTGTTTGGCCCAAGATATGGCAAAGGTGGAGTGACCCGGGATGGGTCCCGAGCAAGGAAGCTACCCGGGAGTCTTCTAATCTGTGGAGAGTCTTCTGATCTGAGAAGGGATGGGTCTGAGCAGAAATCAGGTCGAACACCTTTTGGTCTGAGAAGAGATGGGTCCAATTTGGGATGGGCAATACCTTGACACCTGCACAAAGGATCTTGAACCATGGAGAGATAAATCCGAGCTGGGATGAGGCTAAGCCGAGATGGGATAAAACTTCAATACCTGCACAAAGGACTTACCGGGGTGGACCTGGCTTGTCCCTTCCGGCGTGAAAATCAGCGCTCAGGGAGAAGATTTATAAAAGTGCTACCAAGAAGAGGGAGCAAATTTTGTGTACTTTTGGGCATTGGTTTGCCCTCCTATATATAGGCATGAAGTGGATTAGTTTAAGGGCCTAAATAAGTATTAGTATCTCTTCAAAGTCCCATCAGCGTTCTATCTTAGAATGTAGCCAATGAGAAGGAGACATAAGGGTATGTTTATATCGGTCATGGGATTTTTAGCACTGCTACTGAGGCCCATAGCAAAAGATATTTGTAGTTGGAAAAGTGACCCAACCCATGATCCAAGAAGAGTACTTTCCTGCTTTACACGGGATGGCAAATTTGATTTTTGCCCTTCCCGAATAATCAAATACGGGAAAGGAGAGTTGTGTAAAGCTTCTTGCCCTGCCCTTCCCGGATAACTGGAGACGGGAAGAGAGGGTTTTGTTGAGGAGCTTGTGGAGTTGTGATAGGTGAAATTTATCTATCCATTTCCAAATCGAATTTGTTAGTTTTCGAATATTTTTATTACGTTTTATTACGTTTTAATACGTTTTTATTCTCCTTGTTATAAATCAGGTGTGTGGGGTGAAAAGGTATGAAAATGGATCATAAACGATCAAATCGGATTAAGAACAATGGAAGAACGGTGAGAAAACAAGCAAAACGGAAAAATTCATAACCTGCAGCCCACCGCCACATCGGTCAAAATGTAAGAAGGCCCTAAAGTCTCTAAAAACCCACCGCTGCATCCACCATCACACTCGTAACCACAGCCGACATACCCACCGCCGCGGCGGCCACTCTGCAAAGATTTTAGATATTTTGAGCCCTATATATTCTCATCTCTTCTCCATTCGGCCAGGAGAGACCCCTTAGGGTTTATAATATTTTGAGAGTATTTTGGGGAGTGCTCAACCAAATCCAAAGAAGAAGAACATGTTGCGAAAAAGGAGAAGCGATCGTTGAATGGTTTTAGCGGCAAATCTTCGAACTACGGCTAAGTTCCTTCGTTTCTTTCTTTATTTTCTTTACTTCAGTAGTGTGTTGAGCATGTTTAGCTCGATATTTGTTGTAAAAATGGTTATAGCCATGATCTAAAAGGAATTTATCTAGGGATTAATAGTATTTATGAAAATGTCATTTGTTTAAGTTGTGTTTCTTTAATGGTTGTTCTTCACTATTCGATTGTGTTTTTCATTCTTGTATTTCCATTAAATGTTTGCTTAGGTATATTGAGAAATAGGGGTTTGACACTCGGGAGAGGTAACCTCGAATTAGGATTAGGTTAAACACAACGCTACAATCTAATAACTCAGGAGGGAGTTAGAAAGTGTACAATCCATGATGTTGGGGTAAGAATCATGTGACCTAGTGTCGTTAAGACGTTGAGGGGGACTTCTTCATTGACGCGAAGTTGCATATTCACTCATCTTATACTCGGGAGAGGTGGTGAGTAAGTTTACGATACAGAGATTGTCGGATAGGTTGAACACCGTTATTGTAAACTAAACAAGACCAAACACATTTTTGTAAACGAAGTTAATCCCTAGATAATCTTTTCCCCTAAACATCTCATATTAGTAATATAGATTAATTAGTATTTTAGTATTAGTATTAATTAATTATAAATCATTTTATATCGCCTAGATAAAATTAGATTATGATAATTACGATACTCGACAATAATCTCAACTAATCACTATGGACACGATAACCCTTACTCCCCCCATCTATACTAAAACTTGACTTGTACACTTGCGGTGAAAGTAGTGATGTAATATTCTGCCACCATGTTTTTGGCGCTATTGCCAGGGATTGTGTTTCAGATTATTGTTGATATTATGAGTAAATAATTTGATTTTAATTTAGGCATTTTTTTTTGTGTTTATAATTTATTTATTTTTGTAGTTTTGTTTTTGCTTTCCTGTAGAGTACTTGACAATGTTGGATCAACAAGTGTTTCTGCATTTCTTTCAACGGGATTCTGAGCCGTTTTACTATGCTTGGGATCGATATAAGGAATTGCTATTCCGGTTTCCAAATCATCGTTTTTCGAGGAAGTGTCAACTACTGAACGTCCTCGATGGGTTATTAGACACAACCAGAAATTAGGTTGAAAGAGAAAACGATACCACCTTTTTCGACCAATTAACTGTGGACGAAGCCTATCGGTAGTTGAAAGACATGGTCGAGTTCGATTTTCAATATTGGAATTATTCACCAAGTTATCAAAGCTTGTGGGATAGTTTTACCACTTTAGAGCCATGGATTAACACCTCGGACCAAAATGTGGAGTCGTCCCCTACCCTAGAAGAGATATTTGCTACAGTTATAGGAGAGACTCAGGCTTTTTGGAGGGTAACAAATGACCGGCTAAATGAGCACGAGGTTCATCTTGACACAATTGAGACAACCTGCGCCGAAATCGATATGACCGTAACGTCTCTTCAAACGCAAATCAGTCAGCTTATCTGCTTAATTAAGGCCAAGTCAAACATGGTGGTACTGGGAGATACAAATGCCACATCCATTAAAAGCCACCACGAGGAACCAAAAACGAGCGGAAAGAGCTTGGGAGCATTCACAGATAATTATTCGAATGAGCCGGGAACCCAAGCATAGATCGACGATTGTGATTCGTCACCATTGAAGATCCACATTGTGATGCCACCGTCGATCCATAACGATCACATCTACGAGGATCCGATATGGCTTACTTGTCCTTCGCCTCCAAAAGCAATGCTCTTTCATGCCCAGTAAGCACATGAGCCGATGGAGAGTTCTGTTGAAAGTTCGGACCAAACAATGTCAAATCTCACCAAGCTTGAGGGCATACAAAATCAAGACCCATACGTAGTGTAGTACGACACTTACTATGGGCAGAAATCGCTCTTTGACGAGCACTTTAGCGTGTCAGGCTGAAGACATTAAATCAAGTGCTTCTTGGGAAGCAACCCAAAGAAAAAATAAATTAAATCCGTCATAGCCGACTTGATTCGGAGGGAAGATTCTCTCGCCTCCTAGGTACGTGTTCTAAACCCCCATCTTCAATATCATGTTTTATGCTTTCATTGGGATGGCTGACGGGTTGTTGAGGATAATGTCCATTTTAAGTTTGGCGGTGATGTGTAGTATGTAGTATGTTAGTTATGTTTTATTGTTTTCTAAGTATGAATGTTTGTTTAGGTTAGTTGTTGTTATGTGCTGAGTTTTTACTTTATTTGGGCTATTACAGGATGATGAGTTTGTCCCTTGATTATTAATTGAGGTCGAGCATAAAACTTATTCATGTGTGTTCTGTGTGTTTGACGTATCATTTTAGTAAAAGTTATTATAGATCCTAAATGCAGGAGTACGTAAACTCAATGTATAACTATCCAATTGATTTGAAAATGATTATCCGTCACCCAAATTCATGACAATAGGGACTCTAGAACTTGATTTGGGGGAAATTCGAGGCAAAATCCTAAGCGAGGTAGTTCGGGAGATATGATTTAGGCATTCATTTTATCCCTTGAGCCTTTGAAGCTTACCATGCAAAATGTTTATCCCTCGTTACCCCGTCGAAGCCTAAATGTAGTTTTAATTCTGAACACATAAACAAATACCCTAGCCAATTGATCTTTTTCCAAACCTATATCGCTGAATTAAAGGCACAATTAGAGTGAATCAAGTTAGCAGTTGCAAATGCTACTTGAAGTGAGCGGTTGGATTTAGGGCCAACTTTTAATTGGTTTGGTATTCGAGTACTCACTCATCATTTTTATTTCGTTTAAACCACACCCGTGAAATTCTAATAATCGAATAAGTTTGGGGGTGTGCTTCATGTTTCATGTTTAAAAATAAAAAAATAAAAAAAATATGTACATGTAGTCTAATTTCCATTTCTTTAAACAAGTGAGTACTTCATTCTTAAATGATTGTTTAGGGTTGTTTCAAATTAATTTATGGGTGTTCGAGTGTGAGTTTATGCAAAACGTTGTGCCTTGGGTATCGTTGAGTTAACAACGTTAACCTGTTTCATATTTCCGATATACCCTTAGACATATTCCTAAACCGAACCAAAATCTATTGATATTTTTGAACCTCTGAGCCTACATTAGTGGAGAATAGAACCCAGGTCAGGCTTATGGATTCCCTATGCCTCTTTTATTTTAGTCATAAACTTATTTGGTGGATAATCCAATCCAATCGGTGGATATTTATATACTTGAGTTTTTGCACACACTTTAAAAGGATCTAGAATGGCGCTTACTACTATTGAATGTTGAAATTCTAGAACACCACATGGTTTGTTTTATTCTTAAACTTCATAGGATTGGGGTCCAATGAGAGAAAAATCGTTTAGCCGGTAGATGATATTCAAAACTTTACATTTTTGTTTTTAGTGTTTTTCATTCTTAGTTTTTAATTTCATAATTAGTTGCTATACTTTCTTGTATTGTGTGGGTGTTTTGCTGGAGGACTAGCAAAATTCCAAGTTTAGGAGTATTTGATAGGTGTAATTTACCTATCTATTTTCAAACCAAACTTGTTAGTTTTCGATTATGTTTATTACATTTTATTATGTTTTAATACGTTTTTATGTATATTTGCATAAATCAGGTGTGTAGGGGTGAAAAGGGATGAAAATGGATCATAAACGATCAAATCGAATCAAGAACAGTGGGAAAACAAGCAAAATGGCAAAATTCAGAACCTGCAGCCCACCGCTGCGACAGTGAGACCTTCGCCGCGGCGGTCAAAATGCAGAGAATGGCTAAAGTCTCTGAAAATCCACCACTGCAGCGGTGAGTTCCTGATAGGTGTAAAATACCTATCTAATTCTAAACCGAATTTGCCAGTTTTCGAGTATTTTATTGAAGTTTGAATATCGTTTTAGCTATTTTTATTAGTCAGGAGTAGGGACGTAAACAATCGGCAAACCGAGCTAAATGGTGCGAAAAGGGTAGCAAAAAATATGGGAAAAAAAATAAGGTTTCAAATAACAGAGCAATTCCGCCTAGGCGAAGTTTCCACCGCCTAGGCGAAAATTCATCAGAAAAATGCAAAAACTGAAGATTTGAAATCCGCCTAGGCGAAGTTTCTACCGCCTAGGCAGAAATTCGTCAGAAGGTTGCAAGGGCTGAAGTATTGAATCCCCCTAGGCGAAGTTTCCACCACCTAAGTGGAAATCCATCAGAACGCTAGAAGTACTAAACTGCTGGACAGAGCTGCACTGCTGTAAATCCGCCTAGGCGAAGTAGCTACCGCCTAGGCAAAATTCCGTCAGAAAGATAAGGAGCCAAGAAGTTAGTCCTCCGCCTAAGCAAAGATTCTACCGCTTAGGCGGAATTCTAACCGACTTAAACTCCGCCTAAGCGAAGTTTCTACCGCTTAGGCGGAAATCGCAGAACAGGTCAAAATATCTGTTTAGATATTTTTGAACCCCTAGGCCTATAAATACCCATTGGCCATGTATGAAACTTGTTGTTGAAGAACCCTAACCCTAGAAAAGAGATCTTAAGCTATATTTTGAAGATCAAGAAGGAGGTTTATCATTCGGATAAAGAAAGATAACCAACAGATCGATTATTAGTGACAGTGAACCGTTTCACTTCCAGATTTAATCGTTTCTCTCTTGTTTTATTCTTTGTAATCACTTTTTCATATCTAAGAATGTTGAATCCCTCTTATTTTGTATGGTGTATGGCTAAGATCTTATAGTAGTAGTTAAATGTTACTTAGGTGTAGTCGAAATCATGTAACCGTTTAGTTGAGTAAATTTATGTTACTTTAACGGTTTGTTTGTCTAAATCCGATTATGTTTACCGTTATTCTTGATATTATGCTTGTATTGATAAATCGAGAATATGGGGTTTGACACTCGGGAGAGGTAACCCCGGATTCAGATTAGGGTAAATACAACGTGACGTTCTAATGACCCGGGAGGGCGTTAGAACGTATGCAACCCATGAGGTTGGCTCAAAACTCACGCGACCTAGGGTCGTTAAAGCGTTGAAGGGGACTTCTTCGTTGACACGAAGTCGTGTAATCCCTCATTTTACACTCGGGAGAGGTAGCGGAGGAGTTATTGATACAGAGGTTGTCGGATTAGATAAAAATCATTATAGCTAACTAAATGAAATCGATTATGCATTATATAAAAGAGATTTATACCTAAGTAATTAGTGTAATTAAAACTAACTTTATAGTTGTCATTTATCTTAATATAGTAATTAGAAAACAAACAAATTTGATTAGTCGAGATAATATGAAACTATTGAAATCGCAATACTCAACCGAATTACCTGCCGTTCCCAGTGGAATGATATTCAATCCTAAAAGATCCATTATATTAAAACTAGATCTCGTACACCTTCGAGTAGTCCAATTACCGCGAGGAGAAAATGGTTGTGAATCCTCACGTGTACAGTTCCACTGCCATGACGGTGAAACAATAGAATGACTCTGCACTCAACGTCGCATCCACCGCCGTGGCCGTAACCATAGCCGACATGCCCACCACCGCGGCAGTCACTTTGCACAGATTTTAGATATTTATTAAGATATTTTGAGACCTATATCTTCTCCTCTCCTCTCCATTCGGCCAGAGAGACCCCTTAGGGTTTATAATATTTTGAGAGTGTTTTGGGGAGTGCTCAACCAAATTCGAAAGAGAATAATACGTTGCGAAGAAGGAGAAGCGATCGTTGAACGATTTTAGCAGCAAATCTTTGGACTACTGCTAAGTTCCTTCGTTTATTTCTTTATTTTCTTAACTTCGATAGTTTGTTGAGCATGTTTAGCTCGATTCTTATTGTATAAATGGTTATGGGCATGAGCTAAACGGATTTTGTCTAGGGATTAATAATATTTATAAAAATATCGTTTGTTTGCGTTGTGTTTCTTTAATGGTTGTTCTTCGTTATTTAATTGTGTTTACCGCTCTTGTATTTTCATTATATGCTTGTTTAGGTATATTGAGAAATCAGGGTTTGACATTCGATAAAGGTAACCCCGAATTCGGATTAGGGTAAACACAATGCGACAATTTAATAACTAGGAAGGGAGTTAGAAAATGTGCAATCCATGATGTTGGGGCAAGACTCATGTGACCTAATGTCGTTAAGACGTTGAGGGGGACTTCTTCGTTGACGCGAAGTCGCATATTCACTCATCTTACACTCGGGAGAGGTGGTGAGTGAGTTTACGATATAGAGATTGTTGAATAGGTTGAACATTTTTATTGTAAACTAAACGAGGTCAAACACGTTTTTGTAAGCGAAGTTAATCCCTAGATAATTTTTTCGCCTAAACATTTCATATTAATAATATAGATTAATTAGTATAATTAGTATTTTAGCATTAGTATTAATTAATTATAAATTATTTTTTATTGTCTAGATAAAATTAGGTTATGATAATTACGGTACTCAACAATAATCTCAATCAATCCCTGCGGACACAATAACCCTTACTATCCCCATCTATACTAAAACTTGACCCGTACACTTGCAGTGAAAGTGGTGACATAATATTCCGCCACCAAATTGATTTCCGAGATGAGCAATGCCACTGTAGAGAATGCCGAGATGGGGAAGGATTCCCTATCCTGGCAGCGGCTCGTCTGCCCTTCCTAGAGAGTGTTACTAGCTATCTTTGGAATGGCTAGCATAGGCTAAGTTGAGCCCCTGCCCGACACAATCTTCACACTTAGTCCTTGGTTGAAGTTGATCTTGGTGCAGAGTTGTGGACACGTGGCGGTCTCTGGGGGACGGCCTCTGGGCAGATCCCGGGTCTCGAGGGCTGAGCTCCTTCATTCCCTTCTTGGCCATTCTGTCGAACTTGGTCAAAACTCCAGTCCGCATGTGGGGCTCCAGTAGGGGTCTTTAGGGGTGATCAAATTTATTATCATCACAATTATTTTATATTTTCTCTCAATATCCTATCTCTTAATTATTTTAACACACTCCTCCACTAATTTTTATTTTGTTTATTTATTTATTTTCTGTGATGTGAGTCATAAAACAGATGCGCACACGGATATACATTTTGATCACATGGGTGTGAATCCATCATATACTAGAAGTGATGCTCAATGATCCACAATGTATATTCAGACCGAACTCTCATCATTAGTATTTAGTTTTAAAATAATTTAAGAGATTTTATATGACTTTGAATCTATAAATAATTACTTGTTTAATTACACTTTCAAAAAATATCATTTTTTATCGTCGCCCTTTTTCCTATCCTGCCTAGTTTTAGTAATATTTGAATAATTTTGATTCTTCAAAGCTTCTAATATTCCTATTTGACTATGTTTTTAGTAGTATATCCTCAAACTTAGACCATCCCACTAACTTGAGTTCAAACTAAAAACACATGCAATTTGGTGATGGTAAATTTGATCATCCCTAAAGACTCCCTGCTGGAGTCCTACATGTGGACTGACATTTTGACTGAATGACCGAGCTCAGGCCTCGAGACCCGGGATCCGCCCAGAGGCCACTCCCTAGAGACCGCCACGTGTCTATAACTCTCCACCGAGATCAACTTTTGCCAAAGTTTAAGTGTAAAGATTGTACCAGGTAGAGGCGCATCTTTGCCTATGCCGGCCATTCCAAAGGCCTCAGTAACAAATACTCTCCAAGAAGAGCGGGCAAGCCATTCCCGGGCTGGGGACACCTCCCATCCCATCTAGGCATTCTCTACAACGGTGTTGCCCATATTGGAAATCGGCTATAAAAGCTCCTAAACAAAACACCCCCTTCCCGTTTCCGGCTATCCCAGAACAACAGATTGCAAACTGCCCCCCTTCTAGTCTTCGGCTATCTAGGAACAGCAGGGGGTAGAATTCCCCACCTCGAGGGCCGCAAGACGAACTCATCTCGAATTATGGGCTAGGTATCTTCTCATTTTTCTAATAGCTCCGGCCATGGGCCTCAGCAAAACAGCCAAAAAGCCCAGGCCCATGAAGTTAAGCACTTCACTTGCCCTCTCATTGATCACGCGCTAAGATGAGACACTGATGGGACACTAATCCTTGCTTAAGCCCCTAAACTAATCACTCCATTGCTTATATAAAGGAGGGCATATCAATGCCCAAAGGTACACCAAATTTGTTTACTCTTCTCGGTAGCATCTTTATAAATCTTCCCCCTGAGAGCTGATTCTCAAGTAGGAGGGACATGTCGGGTCCATCCGGGCAAGTCCTTTGGGCAGGTGTCAAGGTGCTGCCTATCCTAGCTCAGACTCATCTCTCCACGGATCAGAAGACCAAAAGGCATTCAAGCTCTTCTCAGCTCGGACCCATCTCTTCTCAAACCAGGAGGCATTCGAGCCCATCCTAGCTCGGACCCGTCCCTTCTCGATCAAAAGACTCTCCACGGATTAGAAGACTCTCCACGGATCGGAAGACTCCCTGGTTGTCTCATTGTTCTGTTCCCAATCCAGATCACTCCAACTCTGCCCATCCCAAGTTAGATGGACTGATCTCAGATCTTTCCATCCCCATCCCAACAAGGGCGAAGATCTCCATCAATAGTGACCAGATCATACCGTTGAGGTCGTCCAAAATCCGACATCATGTCGACTCTTTTTCTTCCAAACTCCGTAGCTATAAATATCCCTACTCCACTATTTCCATTCTCCATTTCAAATCCTTCTCTCTCTAGATTTCCCTCTCTCTATCTCTAACATACATACGAAGAAACCTATATAAATGAAGATCATGAAGTTGTTAATATTGTTGCTTGTTCTTTCCATGGATCTGACACGTAACATTAACGCAAGAGCAAACGAAGATGATGATCAAGATTCAACGTCCTTACAGCCTCTCGATTTCTCGAATAATGAAGCCAATGGTGAATGGTCTACCGATCTCCACAGACAAGGTCGGTTTTACCCTCATTATAAGAAAATGAAGCACACCCGCAGGTTGACTTGTAATAAGTACCCTAGAATCTGCACTGCAAAGGGCAGCCCGGGGCCGGATTGTTGCAAGAACGAGTGTGTTAACGTTTTACATGACCGACTAAATTGCGGTGTCTGTGGGAAGAAATGGAAGTTCAATGAGATTTGCTGTCATGGAAGATGCGTTAATCCTTTTTTCAGCAGGAGTCATTGGGGTGGCTGTAATAATAGGTGCAGCAAGGGTAGTTTCTGTGTTTTCTGCCTATGCAACTATGCATAGAAAATAGATTGATGCATTCTTTATTATTTTCTTTTTTAAAAAAAAAAAAAAATTGCATTTAAATTGGTTTTGGTGTAAGAATAGGAGCAGATATGTACTCTTTTAGGTATATATATATATATCGAAAATTTGAGTTAATTGGTTCAATTTTTGTAGGAATGGTGACTCAATATTTTAGAACAATATTTCGTTTCACTCAAATTTAAGTCAAACAATAGTCCGCACATCCTTTGTGAATGTTTATTGATTTTACTCCTCATGTTCACTATCACTACTGCAACAACAAATAAATAAAAATTAATATAAAATATAAAAATTATATAATTAAAAATACTAACAATACAAAATTGTATTTCAATATAAATCAAAATAGATCTAAAAAATTTAAATACTAAAAATTCATGAAGTTAAAAAAAAATAAAAGGGCGATTATCAAGCAATCCCAAAAAGGTATCAAAACTACTAATTAAACCCACAACATTTTCTTTGAATCGAGCAGTCTTTATAGCATTTGCGTGACTAAAATGCCTCTATTTAATGCGTCACTTCATAACATCACGTAATCAACTCCCTCTAATGCGGAATTACTTTAGGTAACATGCGATCATAAAAGGTGGAACCAAAATATTTGTTTTAATCTCAATCCGAATGTAAAAAATAAAATTTTTACACTTCATTTACTTGCAAATAATTCTCTTTAAAATGATATATCAATCACTTTTTTTGGAGATGTTTATCGTAATGAGTATGAATGTTACATGTAATATTTATTATTTAAACCATGTTACATGTAACATTTTTTTTTATAAGCGCATGTAACATGTACGTATGATTGTTGAATCGTATTTCATGTAAATGTTATCTTATAGTTCGTATGGTAACAATGTTGAATGTAACATTTGGTATTTGATATTAATCTTTTTTTGAAAATTCCAAATTAAGATATGTTGGTGTCCCAAAGTGGTCAACACTTCGAATATGGTCCAATCAGATGACAAGTGGGTCTATCTACTGAGGTAAGGTTGGTTAGCTGGAGTTGGAGTTGAAAAATCTTTAAATGAGTTGTAATGGTCATTCTGAAGGGTTGACTTGTTGAAGTCCAGCGTCCTTGCTCCTCAGAAAGTTGTACCTGCACAAGGCTGAGCTGGGATTTATCCTGACGAAGCCCCTCCAGTGTGATAGTAAGAGCTCAGAAAGAAAAGGTATATAAACGCATTAAGTATGTTAATAGCGATTGAACGTTACATTGAGCTTGAATATCCCTTGGTATTTATAGAAGTTGGAGATGATTAATTTTACCTAATCGGGCCTAAACATGGTTAATTAGGCAAAACCACGTGTTTAGCCATAATCTGGGGCGTTTAGGTGATAATCACTAAGTTTGGGCTTTTGGGCCATTTGGAGAAACCTGGGGGCCCCTGGCAGGCCTATGGATGAGTCTTGGCGGAGGAGATCAGAGATCCGTGGAGTTTTGAAAGGAAAAACGGAATGAAATGGTACGTGGGTCGAGACGAAAGGCTAAGTCCCTGAAGTTGGCCGTTCTGGGCGGTAGCGTCCCTGTGGGGCATATCACTCTTTCCTAGGTGCAAAATATGTAAGATCCCGATCTTTGATATATGCAGTTTACGTCGCGTTTTAAAATATTTCAAAAATAACGGGGCTGATAATGTTATTTATTGTTTAATCAAAAATTTGAGGGGGTAGCGTGTGCCATTTATTATTTAATTAAAATTTTGAGGGGTTAATTCGTAAATTCTCAAAACATTAAAATTTGAATTGGGTTAAATTATAACTTAACTAAAATAAAGGGAGGCTTAGTGCAAATTATATATATATTATATAGAGAGCGAGAGGCGGTGAAGATAATGAACGGGGAAGAAATGGCCACTTAGCCGGTCATTTGATCGCATATATATATATATGTATATATATACATATATATATATATATATGTATATATGTATATATATACATACATACATATATACATACATATATTCATACATATCCACACACTCTCGGGAAGAACGAAGAACAATCCAGAAAAAACAAGAGAGAGAGAGAGAACCACAGGAAGGGGGTTGTCAGAGGTTCGTGATCGCCAGTGGTGGGTTTGCGTATTTCGTCTGAGTATGTGTGTGTTTGCTGTTTCTGTTTAGTGTGCCGTTGTGTGTATGTGTTCCGGCGGTGACGATGGTGCCGTGTTCACTTGGGTGTGGGTGTATTTCTCCATGTGTGATTGTGTGTCACCGTCGATTAATTTGGCCAGCGGTGAGTATAAGTGAGAGATAGAAAGATAAAGAAGTGGGTATGTATGTGTTGTCTGTTTTCGGACGGTGTTATGTTCACCAGTGTGTATGTGGATGTTTTCTGTGGGTGTGTGTGTTCAATTGTTGCGGTGTGTGTATGTTGTTCACCAGCGTGTGTTGAGGGTAAGGACGTTCGTAGGTGGTAGTTACCGGAGTTGGTGAGGAGAAGGAGCAATGGTTGTGTTCCGTGGGGATATGTTGTTGTTCAGCTGTGATGGTGTGTATGTGGGTGTGGATGTGGGTGTTGTTGGTCGTCTGTGTGAGTGCATGTGTTTGATGTTTGGGTATGGGAGTGTTCATTTGTGTAGAATAAGTGTTTCATGGTGAGTGTTGTTAGTCGTCGTGGTTGTGGATGGTGGTTACCAGAGTTGGCAAGGTGAGGAGAGATATGGTAGCGACTGAGATCCAAAACAGAGTAGAGAGATGAAGATGACCACCACCGCAGTTGTGAGGTGTTCTCCACAAAGGTGGGAATTCAGTGAAGAAGGAATAGGATATGTCGCGTGTTCGCCGCGGCGGTGAGGTTTCTGCCGCAGCGGTGAAGGATCAGAGAGCTTGTTCGCCTAGGTGGTGAGGGAGCAGTACGCAGAGGAGAGAAAAAAAAGGGTGGCTTCGCCGAGGTGGTGAGTGCAGGAGCAAACATTAACAATTTTGTGGGAAAATCGACAACCGTTTCGAAACGGGTAACGTTTCTCGTTAACTTTTATGATTGTTAAATTAGATTAGTCTTAAAATGTCAAAATAGTGATAATAAATATCGAGACCGTTCACATAAATAAATTCGATATAGTAAACTGTAACAGAGCAATATTCGTTGAATAGTAACATTTCATAATAAAAATAAAAGGCGAGGAATAGGAAATTACAGAAATTAGGGCCTACATTGCATGGTTAAGTTATTGTTACATAATATATTAATTTAGGCCCTGTCTCTATTAGGTTCGCAGGTACCGGAGTACCAGTAAGGGATAGTCGGTAAAAGTTTTCAAAAACGGATAATCAGGTGAGTATACTATCTTCTATTAAATCTATTTTCATATATATATATATATGATGGAAAAAAAAGGTGTTTACTTAAAATTGGATGAATTTTCTAACTTACATGGATCAAGCGGTATTTTGGGTGTTTCTGAAATTGTAGATTTCAATGTTTTTTCTTAAGGGGTGGAAATTGTTTGTGGATAGAGACGTTTCTTGTTGAGGTGGGAATTGATTGTGGGCAGAGTTGTTGTTGAGGTGGAAATTGGTGTTTGGGGATTCACCTGCTTGACATAGTCCAGCAGAACGTTGTTCACCTGTTTGGCATAGTCCATCAGAACGTTGTTCACCTACTTAGCATAGTCCAGCAAAACGTTGTTCACCTACTTAGCATAGTCCAGCAGAGCGTTGTTCACCTGTTTGGCATCGTCCAGCAGAGCGTTGTTATGTCCCGCTAGAAAGGCATATCCTACAGGTGGTACGGTATCGTTACAACTCCCAATCGTGAGATTAAAATAATCACTTGGCTAGCCGAGGTGTAATGTGGTGTGGTGTGATGTGATGTAGTGTTGTATGTGGTGTTTTGTCATATATGGTGATTGGGATGAGTACATTTATACATATTCTTTTATACTGGATTGGTATGTTACGATTTCATTATACTATATGGTTCGTTGAATTATTTTGGTTAATTTTTACTATTTAGTTGGGGTGCTATATATATATATATATATATGTACATAGACGTTGATTCTGTAATGACAGGAAAAATATGTTTTCCTTGTGGTATGAGACATTTATATATTACGAGATTTTTATTTGATATGTGATGTTATATGTTTTATGCTTGATTCATCTAAAATATTTTTATTAAGAAGACAGTACACTCGCAGGTACATCAGCTAGGAGCCAGTCCCCTACTGACACTAGGTAGAGCCCTGCGATGGAGTCGTGTGGGAGTTTTTGAGATGAGCTGTTTGAGGCGAATCTATGAGAAGTTCATGGTTATATTATTTTTATTGTTAGTATATAACTGAGGGACAGGTATGTCCCCAATTAGAGAGGATGTATCTAAACTGATTTAAATTGATTGTATATTTATGCATGCACTTTGTCGACTCTATTGGTTTGATGTTCAGGGTGATGTCGTGATGTTGTCATGCCGGCCCTAGGGAGATGGGTGTTCAGGGTAGGGTGTGACAAAATAGATTCCAGGTAAGGAGCTCTGGTCGGCGTATGTTCTTGCGTTGCACTTTTGATTCTTGAATGTGGCCACGTCACGGTGAGGGTGGACACATGGTTGGGGCCCTAGTGCTGACTCGGTGACGAAAGCGAGACAGCCTCAGGTGGCGAGGGAAGCGAGACAATCAGGGATATCAACTTTTGGCTAGAACGAGCATCCTAAAGGCTTCGAGCACGAGATACCACCGTGGACGGTTCTCTGGAGTTTTCTGCCTACCAGAGGTTAGTCCTCCTGGTCAGCAATTCTTCCACCCTACTATGCCATCCTCCAGGCCAATAGAGCTCCTCGAAGGTAGGCACGTCGTCTAGATGATCTAGCTGACAAGTAGGATTTTGAGTGGCACTTCTTAAACTATTAACATATTCTAGGAGGACTAATTTGGAATAGGCCCCCATGTGGCCGTGTTCCGGGCAGAAATAGCACGGTAAGGTGTCCCTAAATTCTTTCATTTGTTTTGCACGACGCTTTTCAAACCATTAACTTCTTCTGGGGGGGGGACCACTTTTGGATACGCCCCCAAGTGGTTGGGCACCAAGAAAAGATAGCACAGCAGGGTGGCCACAAATTTCTTTGATTTTTTGAACGGCTCTTTTCGAACCATTGACATTCTTTAGGGGTCTAATTTGGGGCAAGCCCCCAAGTGGTCGGGCACCGGGAAGAGATAGCATGATAGAGAGGCCATAAATTTTCTCGATTTTCTGGATGGCTCTTCTCAAACTGTTAGCGTCTTCTGAGAAGGCCAATTTGGGATAGGACCCCACGTGACCAAGCACCGGGTAGATATAGCACTATAAGGAGGACGTAAAGTTTTTCAATTTTTTAAACAACTCTTCTATAACCATTAAACATATCCCATGCATAGGTTGGCCTCTGTAGCAGAGAATGAGACAGAAGAAAATTCGAGGAGGATACGCGCAGCGGACGGGTAAGAGGGCCCGATAGGCATAACCCTCGGGGGTGCTGAGTGTGCTGATAGTAGGTGGCGTGCTAGGTCTAAGACTGCAATGCTCGGAGTATCAAGGTATTTTACAGGGATGCTTTTTTTTAGAGTCTATTATACCACCAAGACAAGATTTGTCAGTGTGTCAGCATACCTGTTCTTTTCTCAGGGGATTTGGGACACTTGGAGTTTTTCGAAGTTTTTCATAAGTGCACTTACCCACTCTAAGTATGCTGACATGCTCAGGTCCTTGTCTGTGTAATCGTCATTCACCTGGTTGACTACAAGTTGTGAGTCACAGAAGACCAGGAGGGCTTGTACATTGAATTTCGTCGCCCGACGGAGACTAGCGAGAAAGGCTTCATATTCTTCCTCGTTGTTCGTAGCCTTTAATCTGAGTTGGAGAACGTATTTATTAACTTCTCTATTTGGGGCCACCAAAATCATCTCTGGCCCACAGTCACTCACATTAGACGATCCATCAGTATAGAGCTGCCATGCTGTCAGGCCAAAATTGTCGAGGTTAAAGAAAGTCCCCAGTTCCCCAAGGGATGGAGTTCCCTGGTAATTTGCTTCTAGACCCTTTTTGTTTGGGAAGGTGAATTCTGCGATGAACTTGATGAGGACATGGCCTTTGATGGTCATTCTTGGCTGATATTCTATATAGAATTGTCCCAACTCAAAACTATAATTTATCAGTCTTCTTGAGACGTCAGGAGAGTGCAAGATCTATTTAAGGGGTTGATCGGTCAAAACCACAATGATGTACGCCTAAAAATACTAACGGAGTTTCATGGAGGCGATCAGCAAGGCATAAGCCAACTTCTCGAACCTTGAGTATCCTATCTCAGCGCCTAGGTGGACTCTGCTGGAATAATACACCGGGCTTTGAACACCGTCATCTTCTTTTACAAGGGATGTTCTTTCAATAGTTGAGGAAGCAAAAATGTACAAATGCAACTCTTCTCTCACTATTCGGAGTGCTGAGTAAGGTAGCCGAGTAGAGGTAATGCTTCAGATCACATCAAACAACTTTACACTCACTCGTCTAGGTGAAGTCTTTGTTCCTGCGGAGCATTTTAAAAAAAGGCAGACAACACTCTGAAGACATAGAGATAAACCAGTTCGGGGTTCCAAGCCTTCCAGTTTGCATTTAGATTTTCTTTTTCGAGCGGGGTGGGGACATGCCGAGTATAGTGGTGAGCTTGTCAAGTTAGAGTCAATTCCGTGCTGAGAGACCATATACCCAAGAAACTTCCCAGCAGACACTCCGAAGATATACTTAGAAGGGTTTAGCTTCATGTGATAAGGCCTCAATTTATCAAAACAATTCTGGAGTTGGGCTAGGTGATCGGTGGCTTGCGAGCTCTTCACCAGCATATCGTCGATGTAAACTTCTATGGTCTTATCGATCTCCTCCTTAAACATTTCGTTCACCAACCTCTGGTAGGTGGCGCTAGCGTTACACAAGCCAAAGGGCATCACCTTGCAGCAGTATGTTCCTTTATTCATAATGAATGACGTTTTGCTCTTGTTAAGGGAGAATAGAGGAATCTGGTTGTAGGCGGCATAAGTGTCCAGGAAGCTAAGGACCTCATGACTTGTCATGGTGTCAATAATTAGGCCAATCATCGGGAGAGGAAAGAAGTCTTTCGGGTAGGCCTTATTAAGGTCCTTAAAGTTGAAATAGAGCCTCCACTTGCTTCCAGCCTTAGGAGCAAGCACAACATTGGACAATCAATCTGGGAACGTCACTTCCTCCATAACGTCAAACCTGATTAACTTTTGTATTTCATTCTCAACAATCTTCGAGTGCTCAAGATTGAACTTCTTTTCTTCTGCCTTACTAAAGGATTGGGCAAGTCTGCATGGAGCCTGTGCATGGCCATTTTTGGATCTATTCCTAGGAGCTCATCATGAGACTAGGCGAACACATCCACATTTTCTCGTAGCAGCTTGGTGAGCTCAACCCGTTGTTTAGGAGTGAGCTTAGCTCCTACTCTGACTATTCATTCCTTAAGAGTTGAGTAAATTGGTATTTCAACTAAATCTTCATGTGGGCGGGGGCCTAATTCATCATCCCTGGGGTCATCAATTAGCACCAGGACTTCTTTAGCGTCAAGGGTCATGAGCTTAGGAGTCACTAGCTCAGGCCCTCGGGTTCCAAGCCCCACCATTAGTTTCTATTTCTTATGGTCTAGTGCCCTCCGGGCACAAGCTCGTGACGCTTCCTGGTCATATCTAACTTCTCCTACCCCCTGATCGGTAGGAAATTTCATAACTTGGTAGTACAAAGAGTAGATAACCTTGAAGGCCAAACTGTCAGTCACCCCATGATAGCATTGTAGGACAACGGCCTGTCCATTTTTAAGAACTTGGTCCACACCGTTGAAGACCTTAGATTTGTCTTAATCGTAACGGATAAAGATACCCATACAAGAGAGTTGATCACTTCTCCCTTAAAATCGACCAGGGAAGATTTAGTGGGTTGCAAGCCACCAGCTTCAATCTTCTGCTTGTCAAAGGCACATTTGAAAATGATGTTAGTCGAGCTCTCTCCGCTGACTAGGATGCTTCCTATCCTGCAATGATTGACTAGGATTGTGATGACTAGGGTATCATCATAGGGCATATGTACTCCTCGGAGGTCAGCTTCGCTGAAGGAGATGAGGTTGTACAAGGCAGCGTCAACCGTGCACAAAAGGGTTATCGTTGTTATAATTTATTATTACGTCGCTCATTTGTGTGTGCAGATGTTACATTCTTTGAGTCTACCCTTTACTTTTCTACCTCATCATCTCGGGATGATCTGGATGTTACACTCCCTTTGCCAAGTGTGCCAGACCCTACACTATATTTCTCTACTCTAAATCCTATCCCGCCTATTTGTTATTCAGCTTCTTTGTAAGTATACTCTCGTCGCTAAAAGGTAGCCTCCGCTATCGCACCCATCGACTCTGTGTCCTCAGATTCTTCTCCAACTAAACCATTGATGTCTGAACTGGATATGCCTATTTCCATCCGGAAAGGTAAGCGCACCTGTACTAACCATCCTATTTCTAATTTTGTCTCGTATGTCCACCTATCTCCTACATACTACTCTTTTGTTGCTTTTTTGTCCTCTGTTTCTATTCTTAAGTCTGTTTCAGAGGTCCTCACTCACCCTGGTTGGGTAAAAGTAATAGAAGAAGAAATGTTTGCCTTACATCAGAATGGTATTTGGGATCTCGTTTAGCTTCCGCCTGACAAAACAGTAGTTGGATGTAAATTGGTGTATACTGTCAAAGTTCACCCGAATGGCACTGTTAATCGACTCAAGGCTCACTTAGTTTCCAAAGGCTATACTCAGGTACACAGTCTTGATTACTATAAGACTTTTTCTCCCGTTGCCAAGCTTGCTTCGGTTCATTTGTTTATCTCTCTATCTGCCACCTTTCGTTGGCCATTACATCAGCTCGATATCAAGAATATTTTCTTAAATGGTGATCTGACTAAGGAGGTATATATGGAGCAGCCTCCTAGGTTTGTTACTCAATGGGATTCTGATATAGCTTGTTGCTTGAAAAAATCTATTTATGGCCTAAAGCAGTCTCATAGAGCATGGTTTGTAAGATTTAGTAAAGTGGTCACTGAATTTAGTCTTCGAGGTTACGGAGTCGATCGTTCCGTCTTTTACCGGCATAGTAAAGTCGGGAGAATATTATTGATTGTGTATGTAGATGACATCATGATTACCGAGGATTACCAAGGTGGTATTCAAGAACTCAAAAGGTTTTTGCATAGTAAGTTTCAAACTAAAGATTTGGGTCACCTAAAGTATTTTTTGGGATTGAAGTTGCTCGATCAACTTAAGGCAGTTACTTGTCTGAGAGAAAATATGTTGACCTATTGAGTGAAACATGAATGCTAAGAGCTAAACCAATTGACTCGCCTATGGATCCAAACACCAAATTGTTGCCAAATCAGGGTATACCACTAACAGATGCAGTACAATATAGACGGTTAGTTGGGAAGTTGAACTACCTAAAAGTTATCAGGCCAAGTATCTCCTTTGTTATTAGTGTTATAAGTTAGTTCTTGGATCGTCCAATGACTTGTCACTAGGATGCAGTGATTCGTATTCTCCGATATCTGAAAGGTGCTCCTTGTTGCGGTTTGCTATATCAAAATTTTGGTCATACTCAAATAAAGGGCTACACAGATGCAGATTGCGCCGAATCACCCTTGGATAAGAAGTCTACTACTGGGTATTGTGTGTTTGTTGGTGGTAACCTTGTTTCTTGGAAGAGTAAAAAGCAAACGGTGGTGGCGCGTTCAAGTATAGAATCGGAATATAGGGCCCATACCACTTGTGAGTTAACTTGGTTGAAATATTTATTGGAAGAACATGGGTTTAAACACTCTTCATCGATGGACCTGGTATGTGATAATCAAACATAATTTCACATTACATCCAACTCAGTCTTCCATGAGAAAACAAAATATATTGAAGTTGACTGTCACTTTATTCGAGAAATGTTTTTGCATAAGTAGATTGAGACTAAACATGTGAATTCAGTTGATCAGTTAGCTGATATATTTACTAAACCGTTAGGGGGTTTAAGGATAAAGTACATTTGTAACAAGTTAAGAGCATATAATATATATACTCCAACTTGAAGGGATGTGTTAAAGGGTATTTATTTTTTTTCTGTATAATTTAGGATTTTCTATATGGTTTAGGGTTTACTGTATGATTTCCTAATTTCTATTATAAATATAACAGAGAGGTTAATACAATGTTAAGCTTTCTCATTCATTTTTCTCTTTAACAATAATAAACTATGATTTAACAATCAGTATCTATTTATTTAATTACCTGGACGCAACATATAAATTTGGATTATTAAAGTGACATAAAAATATGTTCGTGTTGAAAAAAAATCGTTAGTGTTTAGTTAACATCAACTTGATTAAATCTATCAAATTAATATTAATTAGTTATAGAATTAAAAAAAAAAAAAAAAAAAAAAAAAAAAAAAGATATGTAAAATTTTCTTTTAGTATCATACTTAATATTAAATAAATTATTGATGAATACTAAAAAATAAGTTCAAAATAAATTTAATTTTGAATTTTTTTTTTACCAGCTCCAGAAGCTGCCACGTGGAAGAATAATCCCACGTAACCTATACGTAAGGCAAAAACACGTGTTAAGCACAGGGGTTCGTAACTACTAACAGTAACCGAGGACACTGCTCATCTCTTATATAGTGATGGTTGGAACACTTCCACAAGGCCATGATACGACGGATCAGGGTGCCCAGATTGTCCATTACTCGACAATTCTACATATTTTGTGATATGTGCAAGGGACACTCTTCCAATATGATCTTCATTTCTTTTCACAATTCTCTCCAATTTTATATGCCTACACAGGCACTAATTATGTTGGATATCCTATCGATTAGTGCTTTGTTACGGGATAGTTTCTTCCAAGGAGAATCTCTCACTTCATGTAGTAAGAAACAAATTGTTGCCGCTCGATCTAGCACAAAGTAAGAGTATTGTGCTAAAATTGATGGCACTAAAGAATTATTTTGGCTTCAATGATTACTTGATGACATGGGAGTACCTTCTCTCGATGCGACCACTATTTATTGTGACAATCAGAGTGCCATCCAATTTGCCCACAATGACAATTTTCATGAGGGCACCAAACATATTGAGACTGATCACTACTTTATCGGTCATCACATTTTCCAGAATATTGTTTGACTACAAATATCTTCACCAAAATCCATTCACCCAGACGCTGTCAAACTTTACTTTCCAAAATCGAGTTGACATAAACTTTACAACCTTGAGTTTTAAAGGGATGTTAATATATGTATAAATGGATCTTGTCCCGTTAGGTTACTTGGAGCCTAATACTTCAAACCCTAATCATTGTCAATATAAAGACACTTTTGAACATCTCAATATTATGTATATATTACATATATTAATACAATTGTCTCATATTTTTTTTCAATATTTCATCTTTTGATTATTTTAACACACTCCTTCACTAATTTTTATTATTTATTTATTTATTTATTTATTTATTTATTGTGATGTGAGTCATAAAACACATGCGCACACGGATATACATTTTGATCACATGGGTGTGAATCCATTATATACTAGAAGTAGTGCTGAATGATCCAAAATGTATCTTCAGACCAAACTCCGATCATTAGTATATAATTTTAAAATAATTTAAGAGATTTGATATGACTTTGAATCTATAAATAATCACTTGTTTAATTACACTTTCAAACAATATCATTTTTTATCGTCGCCCTTTTTCCTATCCTGCCTAGTTTTAGTAATATTTGAATAATTTTGATTATTCAAAGCTTCTAATATTCCTATTTGACTATGTTTTTAGTGGCAGATCCTCAAACTTAGACCATCCCACTAAGTAAGTTCAAACTAAAAACACATGCAATTAAAATGTCAACTCTTTTTCTACCAAACTCCGTAGCTATAAGTATCCCTACTCCACCATTTCCATTCTCCACTTCAAATCCTTCTCTCTCTAGATTTCTCTCTCTCGATCTCTTACATACATACGAAGAAACCTATATAAATGAAGATCATGAAGTTGTTAATATCGTTGCT
Organism: Eucommia ulmoides; assembly: GCA_016647705.1. Taxonomy (NCBI): domain Eukaryota; kingdom Viridiplantae; phylum Streptophyta; class Magnoliopsida; order Garryales; family Eucommiaceae; genus Eucommia; species Eucommia ulmoides. The sequence goes on from CM028326.1 coordinate 13,560,129, forward strand.
TGTCCTTTCCATGGATCTGGCACTTAACATTAATGCAAGAGCAAATGATGATGATGATCAAGATTCAACTTCCTTACAGCCTCTTGAATTCTCGAATAATGAAGCCGATGGTGAATGGTCTACCGATCTCCACAGACAAGGTCGGTTTTACCCTCATTATGAGAAAATGAAGCACACCCGCAGGTTGACTTGTAATAAGCACCCAAGAATCTGCAATGCAAAGGGCAGCCCGGGGCCGGATTGTTGCAAGAAGAAGTGTGTTAACGTTTTACATGACCGACTAAATTGCGGTGTCTGTGGGAAGAAATGCAAGTTCAATGAGATCTGCTGTCATGGAAGATGCGTTAATCCTTCTTTCAGCAGGAGCCATTGCGGTGGCTGTAATAATAGGTGCAACAAGGGCAGTTTCTGTGTTTTTGGCCTATGCAACTATGCATAGAAAAAAGATTGGTGTATTTTTTATTATTTTCTTTTTAAAAAAGAAAAAAATGGATTTAAATTGGTTTCGGTGTAAGAATAGGAGCAGATATGTACTCTTTTAGGTATATGTATCGAAATTTTGAGTTAATTAGTTCAAATTTTTGTATGAATGTTCAGAATAATATTTCATTTTACTCAAATTTAACTCAAATAATAGTTCGCACGTTCTTTGTGAATATTTACTGACTTTACTCATTATGTTCACTATCGCCGCCGCCGCCGCCACAACAACAACAAATAAATAAAAAATATTATAAAATATAAAAATTATATAATTAAAAATACTAACAAAACGAAATTTTATTTCAATATAAATCACAATAAATCTAAAAAAATAAATAGTAAAAGGTATCAAACTACCAATTAAACCCGCAACTTTTTATGTGAACCAAACAATCCTTATAGCATTTTCATGACTAAAATGTCTCTATTTATGCCTCTAATTAATGTGTCACTTCATAACATCATGTAATCAACTCCCCCAAATGCGGAACTAATATAGGTAACATATGATCATAAAAGGTGAAACAAATATATTTGTTTTAATCTCAATCCGAACATAAAACTATAAAATTTTTACACTTCAATTATATGTGAATAATTCTCTTTAAATGAGATATCAATCACATTTTTTGGAACTGTTTATCATAATGAGTATGAATGTTACTTATAATATTTATTATTTAGACCATGTTACATGTAACATGTACGTTTTTTTATAAGCACATGTAACATGTATTTACGATCGTTTCTCTTTAAAATTTTAGTGTGTTGAATGTAACATCTTAACAGATTGTTGAACCGTATTTCATGATAATATTGCATGTAACATACTATAATTCATGTGGTACTAATGTTGAATGTAACATCTGGTATTTAATATTAATCTTTTTTTAGGAGTTCTAAATTGGGATATGTTGGTGTCCCAAAGTGGTCAACACCTCGAGCATGGTCCAGTCAGATAACATGTGGGTCCTTTTGCTAAGGTAGGATTGTTTAGTTGGAGTTGGAGTTGAAAATTATTTAAGTGAGTTGTAACAGTCATTCTGAATGGCTGACTTGCTGAAGTCCAGAGTCCTTGCTCCTCAGAGAATTGTACCAATACAAGGCTAAGCCGGGATTTATCCTAGCAAAACCCCTCTAATGTAAGAGTAAGAGCTCATAGAGAAAAAGTACAAAAATGCGTCAAATATGTAAATAGCGATTGAGTAATACCACAAGATTGCATAGCCCTTGGTATTTATAGGAGTTGGAGATTATTGGTTTTACCTAATCGGGCATAAACACAATTAATTAGGAAAAACCACATGTTTAGCCAATAATCTGGGGCATTTAAGAGATAATCACTGGGCTTGGGATTTTTGGCTCATTTAGAGAAGCCTGCGGCCCCTGTCAGGCCTGTGGAGGAGTCTTAGCGGAGGAGATCAGAAATCCGTGGAGTTCTGAGAGGAAAAACGGACTGAAATGGTGCGTCAGTTGAAACGAATGGCTAAGTTCCTGAAGTTGGCCCTTGAGGGACACGACACAAAGTTCTGGGCGACAGCGTCCCTGTAGGGCACATCATTCATTCATGGGTGCAAAGAAGATTCCAAGGAAGAGCCCTAATCGGCGTATGTTCTTATGCGGCACTTTAGATTCCTGAATATGGCCACGTCACAGTAAGGGTGGACACGTGGCCAAGGCCCTGGTGCTGACTCGGTCAGGGAAATCAACTTGTGGTTGGAACGGGTGTCCTGGAGGTTTCGAAGCACGAGAGACCACCCTGGATAGTTCTCTGGAGTTTTCTACCAACCAGAGGCCATTCTTCCTAGTCAACAGTCCTTCCACCTTGCTGCGTCGTCCTCCAGGCCAACAAAGCTCCTAAGAGGTAGGCACGTCTTCTGAATGACCCGCTTGAAAGGTAGGATTCTGAGTGACACTTCTTAAATTGTTAACATATTCTGGGAGGACCAATTTGGATGAGGCCCCCATATAGTCGTACACCGGGAAAAAATAGCATGGCAAAGCGACCATAAATTTTTTCAATTTTCTACACGACTTTTTTCGAACCGATAACTTCTTATGGGAGGGACCAATTTTGGATAGGCCCCCATGTGGCTGGGCACTGGGTAGAGATAGCACGATAGGGCGGCCATAAATTTCTTTGATTTTCAAGATAGTTCTTTGCAAACCGTTAACATCCTTTGGGGGTCCAATCGGGGACAGGCCCCTATATAGCTGGGCACATGCCAGAGATAGCACAGCAGAAAGGTTGTAAATTTTTTGAAATTTTTGGACGAATTTTCTCAAATTGGCACAGCTTGGCCTCTACCACAGAAAAGGAGACAGAAGCAAATTTTAGGAGAGTATGCACAACGGACGAGCAAGAAGGTCGAACAAGTATAATCCTCAGGGGTGCCGGGTGCACTGATGGCAAGTGGCGCACTGGGTCTGAGACTGTAATGCTCGGAGCGTCAAAGTATTCTACAAGGATGCTTCTTTTTAGAGTCCATTCCACTGCCAAGGTAAGATTTGTCAGTGCGTCAGAAATCTGGTATCAGCAAAAATTGATCGCAATTGATTCTCATAATCACTCTTAGAATAGCTCACAATATCGTAGAATGATAACTCTTATAAAATCTCTCTCAAAATGATATAAAGTGATTAACTCTCTTATAATGATTAGCCTTGCTAGTGAAATTCCCAGGTCTATTTAAAGGAACATTTAATCAGCCTTCTAACGGCTAGTTTACAAGTGTCATGACAATTAAAAGCTCTTATAGACCCCTTATATCATAAGGACTTCATTTAGGTTCAATTTCACTTACAAACATCTTTCAAGTCTCTTAATTAAACCCCCAAAGTATTTCTCAATCTTAATAAATAAGTATAGAATCTATTTCAAGTACCAAATTAAGAAACATTAATATTTAATTAACCATATTAATAGGATTTAATTAGTATATGAACCATATCTTAAATATAGATAATATCCCACAAATCTCTCTCAAATTCCAACAAAAAACGGCTACTTTTGGATATAATCTCGAATCAAACTATATCCTAAAACTGTGCGTTTGGTCGACTGCCCAACTCAGGTTACAGCCAAACCATCGCCGCAGCGTGCATAGGTCGACCGCCCAGTCAACTCACAGATTCAGAGAGTTCAGTACTACTTCACCGGTCGACCTATCGGTTGACTTGTTGATTCAGAGAGTTCAGCCTTCTTGGTCGGTCAACTTAGAGATACAAGATGTTATAGCTTCCATGTCCGGTCGACTCACCAGTCGACTGTTGTGCCTGGATCTCTTCTCTAAATACATTTTTAACTTATTTTCTTTTACGTCTTTGCCCCTTTAACCATTTTTTTCTCTTGATTTGCTCCACTAATATTCTTATATTCCATTTTAGTCATTCAAAATTATTTCTTCTTATTTAACATAGGAGCAAATAATTTAACTTAATCAAAACACACATAAAAGATAAAATACATTTTGTGTCATGTGTGTGTTCCTAAATGGGATATTAAGAGTTAAGATTCACCTGTGTTGTTTTCCCTAATTTCTTTGAACTCTTAATTATTCTTCATCATCTTGACATCTTCATTTTTCATCTATTCAATTTGACGTCTTCATTACTGAAACTTTAAATCATTGAAACACTCAATTAAATATTAGTTCCATCAAAACATCAATACTTAATTGTTCATCAAAATCTTAGGATCAACAAAAATATTGATAATTAATTAAAATTGAATTTAAGAATTTAGTGGAGCTAACTGAGAAAACAAATCAGTTAAAGGGGCAAAAACGTCGATGAGAATGAATTAAAAATGAATTAAGAAGAAGATTCCAGCATTGGTAAGTCAAGAGGCAAGTCGACCGATGCATAGAATATGAAATCTCTGAATCGATAAGTCAACAAGAAGGTCGACCTGAGCTTAAATGATGAACTCTGAGAATCGATAAGTCGTTAGGGAGGTCGACCTGTGACCAGAAATGTAACTCTCTATATCTCTAAGTCGACAGATAGGTCAATCGATGGGCTATGGATTTTTTGCTTGGCTACATCCTGAATCGAGCGGTCGACCGGTGATCCTTAGTAAGTCGACTTATGGCATTGTTTCAGGATTTTATGGAATTTTGAATTTTATTCTAATAGTACGCATTACTAACCGTTTTATGGTTAAGATTCATAAGATATTTTAAGGATTTGATGTTATTTGAGATATGCAACACATATTATGATATCTCTATAGATTTGGTTCATTAAGTTTGAATATTTTTCAATTTGGTACATATAATTCTTTCTATCCTATTTAATTGTGATTGAGAAATATTTAGGAGACTTAATTGAGAAGTTTAAAAGCCATAATTACGTGATTTGAACCAGGATAAAGTCTTAATGATAAGGAATCTATAAAAGTAATTAAATGTCATAACAAGTAGCAACTAGCTGTTGGAGAGCTTATTTTATTCCCTTTTATATAGACCCGCGTTTTTTATTATTAGAGATCAAGAGAATTATACTGAGCTTTCTAAGAGTAATCATAGTGAAAGAATTGTGAGATCTTTTCTTAGAGTTAATCTTGAGAAATATTTGTTGTGGATTGTTGGTACTACCAATCTGAAGTGATATTGCTATCATTATTCTTTCGGTGGAATCCGGGTGAAATTTTTCTAAATTACTTTCTATTAATTGATTGCTTGATTATATTTGCAATTTGATCTTTGAAATTATTTTTTAATTTTTTTATTGAAAAAAAAAATTGAAGCAATTTTTGAATAAATCTGATTATGTGCTCAATTACGTGCTACCCAATTTTTGTTTAAAATTAAATTTTGAATATCTCACTTTTCTATCATTGGTTTTGAGATATTAATTGAGTTCTAATTTATCTGGGGTGGTAGAAGCTCCGAGTGAGAAAAATCACTTATCAATTTGTAATTTGTGAGTTGAGTGATGTATTGAATACTATTGAGAGTATTTAATCTAAGGGTAGTTGGTTTCAATCTCTTCCTGTAAAGAGATTGAGGTAGTAAGTCTTCCTAGATTGAATTGATTTGTGAGCAATTTTATAATGGTTCAATCTTTACCGAGTAAAAGGATATTTAGAGTGTTTGTGAGGTTTTGATTCTTAGCCTAACGTATAAAAAGAATTAGGTTATTCTTGAACCTGTTATAAGTAGAGGTTATTCATGAGTCAGTGAAAAAGAAATTGTAAAAGTTGATTCTGAACCTATGAAAAGAATCTTTGTGAGGGTTTGATTTTTACCCTTAAAGAAATCTTAAGTTTAGTAGGTGCGACTCTCCGTGGATCTTGGGAAACTAGATTAGCTCGGGAAGACATTTGGCTACAACTTTTATAGTTCGTTGTGAAAAACTAATGTTTAGTTACGAAATTTTATTTTGTAGCTATCTTTCATAGGAAAAAGTAATTTTTCTTGTAGTTATTCAATATTAAATTCGTTATGTTACATGACTTTGAAGACGTAATTATGTAATTTGAAATGTATTTTATTGTTATAATATAACACGTATTTAAGGGTTTTGGGACGTATTTATGTGATTGAGACATATTTATGTGTTGCGACGTATTTACGTATTTCTAGATATATTTATGCGGTTTCAAATATATTTATGTATTTCGAGACACATTTATGGGGTTGACACGTGTTTATCTGTTTCGAGACGTATTTATGTGATTGATACATACTTATGTGCCTTGAGACAAATTTATGTTGTTAAGACACATTTATATGTTTTGAGGTATATTTATGTGGTTAAGACGTACTTATATATTTAAGAGGTATTTATGTATTTTTCAAACATATTGCGAAAAAATTATTATTAAAGTTTTGATTTTGTTGATATTTTATGAAAAACATTTATGATATTATTGAAATTTTAATGTGGATATTGGAGATAATTATTTTTAGTCCCACGGGACAGTCCATGAGGAATTTGAACTACCTACTAATTACGATGCCAGTTGCAAATATGTTGGTTTGAATGTTGGATAAAATTGATAAATGTTGGTTATGGAATATAGCAGGCAACTTGAAAAGTCATACTAAGTGAAAAAAATTATTGAGGTCATAGACCTGTTGGAACTAAGGTAGATCCAATCCAGTGAAACTATCGTGATATTTTAAAAATATATTGTTATTTATTACTATTTTATCAAAATAGTATAGCAGGAGCTTGGTGGTGACTTTTGGTTATTATTGGTTAACCGAGAGTAACTAGTACGGTACGATTATGAATTATTATTGTTTAAAACGAAATTTTGAAGACGAAATTTATTTAGGGGGGGTAGATTGTAATACCCCCAAAAATTTATATTTTCAAAAATATTATTTTTTTATAAGTTTAATATTTTTGGGATTATTTTATAAATTTATGGTATAAATAATATTTAATAATTTTGAGGGTTGAATGTTAATTTTAAATTAATTTTAAAAAAAATTGGGACTATTATGTTATTTAAAATATAATTTTAAAAGTTTGGAGATATAATTAATATTTTATTTATTTTAAGAGGATATTAGTCTAAATAAAAAATAAATAAATTAATAAAAGATTAATATGATTTCCTTCCTAAGGAAGAAAATTGTATTAACCACACACATGTATATGTATAGTAAGTGGTGTGTGTGTCTGGGTGTTAATATATAATAATACTAAAAATAATAATATTAAGAATAATAATTTTTTTTTTAAAAATGTTTTTTAATAAGGGCCTCAAAGCCAACCTATATATTAGTGTTATCCCCTAATAACCCTATACATTCAAAATAAACCCCAAGAGGAGTCATGACCTTTATTGTGGGAAAATAGGCACATGAAGGAGGGCTTGTTTTGGAAAGGGGATTTTGTGAGAAATATTCAATCCAAAATTGGAAACTACCATTCAAATAAGCCTAGAAATTATTGCACATCAATTATCTTGGTGCATTGTTCTTCTCCTACCCATAAGCATCTTGTCGATTCCAAGAGTCGTCGATTCCAGGAGCCGTAACAAATGATTCCAGCAGTTTGTTGTCGTCGTCGCCGTTTCATCCAGGAGACATTGTCGTTGATTCCAATTGTCACCACCATTTATTCCCAGCCGTCGTCACCGTCCATTCCCAAGCCATTGGTGTCCTTATCTGGTAAGTTTCATCTGACGTAATCAATTCTTCGTTTAGGGTTTACTTGTTTCGCAACCATTGTGCATTAACAAACGTGGATTGAGTCTCTGATATATTTATTGATGTACTAAAATCAAACATTGATGTGGGTTGTTCATTCTCAAAGTTGATTTGGGCGTTTGTTTCTTCTCTGTTGATGTTGTCTTTTGTTCATTCTCTATTGATTTGGGTTTATTTATTCTCTGTTCATAATCTGTTGAGTTGGGCGTTTGTTTATTCTCTGTTGAACTAGATTTGTTCATTCTTGATATTTTTGTAGTTGCAATCTCTTTGTAGTTTTGTGCTTCATCTCTACCAATTTGTTCGCCGTTTAGGATTTAGGGATTAGCGAACACTATATAGCAAAATTCATCGATTGAGTTCTTGATATATTTTTTGATGTTCAAAAATCGAACATTGATATGAGTTTATACATTCCCAAAAGTTGATTTGGGCATTTGTTGAAAATTTATAACTGTACAATAAATATTTAACCAAGTATAACTGTACAGTAAATTTTCAACCAATTATAGCTATACAGTAAATTTTCAACTTCCCATGCTGATTTTCAATCTTCTTCTTCTTTTTCTTGTTGATGTTTGATTTATTGAGAATGTTACTGTGTAGGAATAATCAACAATTAAAGATTTGTTTTGGATTAACGTCTTGTTACTTTTCATTATTGATGTTGGAATGTTCATTAAATCCTTACTATGATGTAGAAATCCATGTTTAGTAGTTGTGTAGTAAACTTCGATGTTTTGGGTTGTTGAAAATATTTAGTGTCTAGTAAAAAAACCATACCTAAATTGTTGCTTTGAATTATCCTCCTCTTCCTCTATATCGTCGTTGTAACCGTCGCTTGCTATTGCCATGCCATCACCGTTCAATTCACAGCCGCTATCGCTGTCCATTCCAAGCCTTCAATTTCCATATCTGTAAGTTTTATCTTACTTAAGCTATTGACCGTCTAGGGTTTAGGGTTTGGCGAACACTGTGCAGTACCAATCATAGTTTGGGTTCTTGGTATTTTATTTATGTGCTAAAATCAACATTGATATGGGTTTGTTCATTCTCAAATTTGATTTGGGTGTTTCTTTCTTCTCTACTGATGTGGGTTTGTTCATTATCTCTTGATTTGGGCATTTTTTCTGTTTATTGTGTGTTGACTGGGGGCATTTGTTCAAATTTAATTACTGTTGCAATTTTTTAGTAGAATTTTATTTCATTTTTCACAATCTATTGGTCATTTAGGGTTCATGGATTTGCAACCAAAGTAGCAAAAATGGTTTGTTGACATATTTATTGATTTGAAAAAAATCGAATATTGATGTGGGTTTGTTCATTATAGAAGGAATATTTTGGGTATTTGTTGAAAAATCGAACATATTGTTGATTTCTATTATTGATGTGGGGTTGTTGATCAAATCGTTATTGTGATGCAAAAATCGAGGTTTAGTTAATGTGTAGTAAAAATCGATGTTTGATGTATTGAGATTTTTATTGTGTATCAATAATCGTTACTTTTCATTACTTTTCATAATTGTTACTCAGGTAACAACAGGTGGATCCGACAACGATCCAGTATCACAAAAGCAATCAAGAGGTAAACAGTATAGATGTAATCTATGTAACTTGTGTGAATTAATGGGAAAAACACGAAGGAAGTTTTGTCCTGCCCACAATGAGGTTATGTCATCCACTCCGCTTTGGCCTTTCTTTAAGGCTTTCGTGGATGGAAATGTTGTGATCCATCAATGCACTAAAAGTATCCAGTACATATTAACACTACTCAAGTATTATAGTCAATAAAATTTGTACTTATCATCTCGATCCAAATCCGTTGCAATGATATTTACTAGTTACCTATAATTTTTTGAACATGGTTTTATTGTATTTTTGCAAATGTGTTTTTTGCAGAAGTAGGAAAGCGTTTGTGTTTGGTGGAAAGTGTATTTCTCTGAGTTCAAGAGATATATCGTTATTCTTTGGGATAAAAAAATGGAACCAAAGCGGTTGAACACACTTATGCGAAAAAGATTGTGACTCCATTTGTTGAACGACATTTTGCTGGAGTGGAGCAAATCTCAACGAGAGTTATATTACAGACAATCGACACGATTATTGATCAAACTGATCACGACAACATTGAGGACGTCGTAAGGTTGATATGTTTATACGCTTTTATGACTTGCTTTTTTGCAACCACTGGTACAAATATCGGATGGTCGTTTGTGTAAATGGTAGAAGGCTTGCGTGCAATGTCTGAATACGCATGGGTTGATGCCATTGCGAATGAGATAGATGAGTCTATCCTTAAAAACATCGACAAAACCGTACACAATTCGTGGTTGCATCATTGCTATATTGGTAAGTTGTTTATAGTTGCAGTAACAAATGTTGTATATATTCTTGTTTGTTGATGTAATAATTTTTCTGATTTCTATATATTACTCTTAGAATATGTTTTGCGGGCGTTCAACCTTGTTAGAACCAGACTACAATCACCAAGGTGTGCCGGTGAGGAGGGAGGATGTTAGTTGGATCGGCATTCCGCGTTTCACACCAGGTGGAATTTGTCTTCTCTAAACAACATGCTGCATGGGGTGAATGAACTGAGTAAAGATCAGGTTAGTGCTTACTGTATCTTTGAAATATTATCTGTATGTCGCAGAAGAGATTATTGCATCATTTATAAGAATGTTACTGCATATTAATAGTTACTTGTTTGTTGCACAGTAGTAATTACATGTTTCTTGTATCATTTATAAGAATATTACTGTACAGTAATAGTTACTTGTTTGTTGTATCATTTACAAGAATGTTATTGCACAGTAATAGTTAAGTGTAGTTATAGTTTAATACATTCTTTTGGAAATTTAATGTTCGTCAATAATTGTCTACTCGATGTTGATACATATGTCATTGTGTGGTAACATTCGTTCCACGTTATTTTATTGTTTATTGTATATCTAAATGGCTATTAATTTTTGGGGGAAAACGTTTATCTTTTAGCGTTTCTTGATTGTTCCTATATATTAAGTTGCGTGTTCTAATGTTTTCAGATAATCTTCGATGATCTAGTGCCATCAACTATGGAAGAGCTTTATGTATTCGGGGCCCAAACTGCATTAGCAGCTGACGTACCTTCCCCCAGCCAACAACCCCCAGACGATATCACTGAAATCAGAAAACAATTGGAAGATGCGTTGAATTGGACTAGTAAGTTGGTTGTTGAGAACATGCATCTTCGATCTGAGCTGAAATCTCGCGATGAGTTGATATCATCGTTGATGACACAATTAGATGATTTGGCGGAATGGACTACCATTAGTGATGCGGAACAGTTACGCGACGAAAAATCCTTTGCCAAATTAGTTTTATCTCCAAAATTAAAGGCCCTAAACATGCCGCACTACAAACATCTATGGTGATAGAGATCAAACGGCAAAAGAGAAAACCCGCACGAAAATCAGATTACGTCTACGAAAGGGTTAAAAAGCGAAGCAAAAAGGGGTGTGATCGAGGAGTGGTTGATGTGGATGAGATCCCGTTAATACATCGAGTGAATAGAAAGAAGCTTGAAAAATTCCCAAACAAAAACAGATACGCGATGGCCAAATTACTAAACGACGGTGATTGGGATAAACTAAAATCCATATATGAAACACATAACGATATGTATGTATTCCTTATATTTACTTCGAATCATTTTGTTCTTTTTTCTTTGGTTTATTATGAAGTATTCGATTTTATGTTTCTTCCTGCAGTGACCTAGCATGGATTGGATTAGACGAGTTTCTTGGTGTCCATTTTAGCGACATAATCTATCTCTTAAACGGAGAACAATTGTCTAGTAGGATAAGAAAAAATACTATATATCATGTATTGTAATGAAAATATAAACTCGATTTTTTTCCTCATTTTTTGTAGGTGATAGATACGTTTGTTGAGATAATATATCATCGTCAAATTAAAATGTTTGATGGAAACTCAAATGTTGATGCACCACACAGAGTGTTGGTTATGCCTAGTCTTTCTTGGGTAACTTCCTCTGTCATGTTATTCGATTTTTTAATATTTTGATGTATTTGTCTAACTAGTCTTTGAGTGCATATTAAATCTTGTGTTGATTTTGATGATAGACTTACGTTAAAGAGAATAAAGAGATAATCATTCGGAAACAAATGGACAATCAATTAAATAAAGGTCTTGTTGGGAAATATGAAACGGTAATGTTCCGGATAAACACGCCTGGGAAGAAAACTAAACTGTCGCACTGGACATTACTTTTCTTCGATATGTAAAATGGGACATTGAATCACTAAAACTCGCTATACAATCTTAATTCACATGATCCGCATTTAGAGAACGCCAAACTTATATTAAGATTTTAGATATTTTGTGCATTAATTGATTATGAGTTGTTACTAATAAATTTTCATGCCTAATGCACACTCTTATTCAGTTGCTTTACAGTTATAAATTGTCTGGTTATTGTGTCACTATATTATTGCTTGATAACAACATTTTTATCTATATCCCCATTTTACTAAATATGCTACAATTACTTAGTTACTGTGTTTGCAAATTTTATTGTTGCACAGTAACATTCGAATCGAGTGTCCCCATATTCCCCCCCCCTCCATGTTTTACTGTTTCGTTTTTTAATGTACATCAATAATTAGTCCAACTCCTCCCAAACACTCGTTGTTGTGATGATTGCAAATTTTACTCCCCGTCCTCGACCCCTGTCCCCGCCCCCAAGTCCAGTATCATATGTTGTTTTCGTTGTTGCGGTTCATCAAAAATCATTATCATGCGTCCTACTATGTTATATTATTTGGTGTTATTATTTGTTTAGTATTAACTGGTGATTTCATTATTTGCAAAATATAGGCGGATTATATTACCAACTATTTCACTCGGAATACTTCTGATTCAAGCATTTCAACTCAAAAAAGATCGATAACTTTGGAGCCTATTTTTGACACACCTCAATAGAGAGGGACAGGTAAGTGATGATTTTGATTTGTATTAGTTTTGCGAGTATATGCGCTGTGATCATATAAAGTTGTATATTTTTTTGGGTAAGCCTGATTGTGGAGTAATTGTTACTTATATAATAAGGCAATTCGTCCTTGGACAACAAGCAAACATCAAACATGAAGGCAACGCTGGAGTAGCAACTGTTGAAAGGGCAGATCTTATCAAAAACATAATAAATGACAAACACGGTAGTTGGGCTTTTGATACATTTTATGTGCATAGCAATTGAGTACGATAAATCCGTCGATGAAATGTTTTTTTTTTCAGTTCTTAAGAAAAGCAATATTCACTAGATCATTTATTCCAACTTTGTTATATTATTTTGATTCAATGTTTTACTTGTTTCTAAGTTTATTTGACGTGTGAAATTTAATGATAGATGTGGTTCATGAGTAATCCCCCATGTGTATGTGTATTCCTTGTTAACACACTTCCCATCAATTGTGATTACTGCGCAACAATAATTATGTGTGCAGTAATATTCTTGGTGGATTATTGTGCAGCAATAGTTATGTGTACAGTAATATTCATCGCTAATTACACTATCTTTTGTGTTTGTGTTTGCAAGATATGCCCATAACATTTGTTGTTTGATCTGAAATAGAGATCTAAGAACCATAAATCTATGTTTTCTAACAAACTTGATGGTATTATGTCAAATAAAGTACAAAAATTTGGTTGGGTGAGACAAATAGCTGGTCCATTAGATTCCAATTTTTGTTGTTTACATTTTCCAGTTTTTGCATTTAGTTCCGTAAATTTATAGATAGATAATGTTGATGATAGAACTATAGAAGCTGACTTGAATCAATTCCTCTGTGCAACGTATCTCAAAATTTTTGTGCAAATAAATTTCATTAAATATTGCTTGTTTTTTTTTTAAAAATAATCGATACATCGTTTCCCGATATTTTTTGTGAGTTTTCACAAGAAACATAATCAAAAGCATTAAATTAGTATGACAAACTAGACAATGAAAGATCAATTAATGAAACGATTCTAGTCATTAAAAGCTCCACAAAAAATGTTTAATTTTTAAAAAACAATAGAAATTGTTGCTACAAGAAATAGAATGATACTCTAATAAATGGTGTCATCTCATATACGTTCTTTGCGTGTTTTCCGGTTGTGTCCTTTCTCACCGCAACAACTGAATTTCAATTTTCTCTTGTTGAATTCTCCTTTTGATGGGATCCTCGTTTTCTTCAGTCGTCCTCTAGGTCGTTTGGTAACTAGTGGTAATAGTACAATATCTTCTTATTTTGTCTTTTTTTTTTTCCTACAATTGACACAACAAAAATTACATCCTCGTAACTTAGACGGTAAAATGACATGTGGAAGTAATCCTCTACATATAAGTTCAAATCTTCATCTGGTCTTTGTAATAGCAGCCCAAGCATATGAACACGGTATCCCGTTGTCCCTCCAATCGAAACAAGAACATGTTCAGTTTTTTAAGTCCACAAGTACAGAAGGGTTCGATTGAACTTCAAAAACTCCATTCATAGATTCACACACCACCTATGCCTTGCATTCTTCCAATCTTTTTAACATTTGACTCTCAATTGTCTCACAAAGAATATTCTTCACCCCTGACGCCATGTTACGTCGTTTTGTCCGTTGTTCCATTAGGTCAACACGGATTCGATCAACAACTTGGTGAATTGGCAGGTGTCTGGATTCCGCAATCCATCCATTGAATGTCTCTGTGGCGTTGGCTGTCAATTCACCGTATCTTCGACCTTTGAAGAACGCGTTTGTCTAATTCTCAAGCGGCAAATCATCCACCCAATCAAAAATATACTTGGAACCCTCGGTTTTTAGTTCTACCAATAATGCGTAAAAGTTGAACTCTATTTTTGCTTTGTAACACTCACATAACAACCACAACAACTATTGTTTTACCACTGGTGACCGAGCTCCAATTTTTTCATTCAAATTCATTGTTAAGTGGTTCAAACAAAATTAATAGAATACATCTGGGAATACCTTCTTCACAGTTTTTATTAACCCAGCATGTCGATCAGATATGAATGTCATGACTCGTTCTGATGGGATAACGTTAACTAGTTGTTTTAGAAACCATTCCCAATGGACTTCCGTTTCAGAGTCAATGATTCCAATAGCGCCAATGGATTTATACCTGTCAGAAAATAACAAAACTTTAGTCATTCAGAATGCATTATTTACTGTACATCGAATAATATGATTAAAAAATAGTAATAATTACAGTTGTCGCTGTACAATAAAAATTACATTAGATACAACACAAAAAATAATGATTAGCACGTCGAAAAATAATAAGAATTTTTACCCAGCTTACCATTATTCCTATCTTTGCTAGTCGCGCCAAGTAACGTGCCTTTATACTTTGCTTTCAAAAAAGTTCCGTCAAGAAATAGTAGATATCGTACATATTTAAAACCATCTATGCTAGCCCCGAATGAAACAAAAAGTTGGTTAAAACAACCAGTACTCATATCATATTCAATTTCAAAACAGGTTTCCGGGTTTGTCTCCATGCACGCTTCTTTGTACCATCTCAACCCGTCATAACCACTACGATAATCCCCCAAAACATATTCTCTCGCCTTTTCAACCCCCCACCGTGCATAGTGATAACTTATATCCAACCCATAGTTATTTTTAAATTCTTTGACGACGTCAATAGGACACTTTAGTAGTTGAACCTTTAACATGTTTTTTATACAACTCAACACAACTTGGGAATTAATCCTACCATTTTTTCTGGTAGGGAATGTTGCACCACACGTGTCAATATTGTTTATTTTCTTGATGTAAAAATATTCATTCTTACTATCGATGCTCACACATACGAACCATTCATATCCCCGCTCAACCTTATATGCGCAGTATGCAACAACGCAAGATGGTTCGTTCTTATCGTAATCAAATTTAAACCCAATTTCAATGGAATATTTTATCAAGCACTCTCTAAAATCATTAACTCCACCTTTAAAAACTTGCCCTACCTCACGAATTAAATACGTCTAATTAGCAGACATTGTTGTCGACTTGATTGGGCAGTACGGTACCAACATACTTTCATCTTCATCACTCCCTCAGTTTTCGCTGTAATATTCAGTGTCAGTTCCTATTGCATCTCCGCTCCTCTCTCCAACATGCATCAACTATATGGATAATTCAATAAATTCCAAATTAAGACTTTTTTAAATCTTTTAGAGATTACATAATGACTCCATGTCTCCTAACTAACAATTAGGGTAGTTAGGGATTGAATAAGACAACTTGAAATTTCTCATGCGCAACCCCGTATACTTATCGCACACACGGTCAAATAGATCTTCAATGGTTGAAAAGCTATCAATATAAAAAAATATGTGTGGTCCCCATGTGTTTAGCCACAAGTATGGTCGTCTAATTTTCCATTTCCTGGTCAAAATAAGAAAATATTCAGCCAATTATAAATGTAGAATAATATTCAATCAATTATAACTATATATCAATATTCATTCAATAAAAATTGCACAGTGACTTTTAAACAGATTCCACTTCCATCAAATCAAAACTTTCAAAATAAGGGTTTTAACCCATTTTTTTCAGTTAACTATATGTGTGTGTGTGTGTGTGTGTGTGTACAAAAGTCATAACCCATTTTTTTCAAGTGCTTAACGCAAGAAAACAGGCCTATACAGTATGCCCTACCATACCAATCATCACCTAACGTCACATAAAGAGTATGTACTTGATCAATGACATACCACAATAACACCCCCCCAACGAACAACTCCGAAGATAATGCTATAAGATAATAAAGATGCATAATGAATATAGCTACATAGGACAATTAATGGAGATCTGGTTGATTTAATAAGAAGAATACACCAAATTAGCTTTATAGCCAATTTAAAGTACTTCGAATAAGGCAAATCTCAAGTTTGAATAGAGGTTTAGTAGATATATATATATATATATATATATATATATATATATATATATATATAAGGATTAGAAACAATATCAAGTTTTCATAAATATCAATGTAGACTTCAGAACCGGTAAAAAAAAATGACTTGTTGATTTTTGATGAGAAGTGGTTTTTGAATAAACTAGTGAACGACACTAGTTGATTTAACACATACTGCAATAAGTTCTTGAATATCAACATGCATATTATTAAAGTGTCAAGCAAAAAACTACATTGAATCAAATTCTTGGGGTTGAGCTATGCTACTAAATTGGCATAAGGCAATAGCAATACAAATGATTGCAATAATCGAGCCTACTCGAAAAATTTACTATCCAAAATTTCAAAAATTTAAACTAATACACATTTTAGTTCAGAAAATCAAAATTGAAACATGAAAAACTAATTATAACTGTACAGTAAAATATTCAACTAATTATAAATGTAGAGTAATATTTAACCAATTATAACTGTACATCAAAATAATTAACCAATTATAAGTTGTACATGAAATATTCAACTAATTATAACTTACATCAATATTCAATTCATGAAACTATGCATTAAAAATCAACCATTGAACATTACTTGATGCTTTGGCAATGAAAATCAACAGTGAAACTGTGCATTAAAATTCACAGTTTAGTAATATGTACGCTACTGATTTAACTTCAAATGGAAATCCCATTGAACACTACTTGATGCTTTGGCAAAATTTTCTCAAATTTCATAACAAAATTCAAAATTGCAACACAGTTCTGCCACTTCGATCTTCATGGGGGGTAACGGAGTATTTTACCGTAAATCTGAAAAGGCTAAATTGGTGCATCTTTCAAACAAAGTATACAGACATTGAAAATAAAACTGGAATAAAAGAAGAAGAAAGAAAGAGGAATGGAAGTAATGCATATTACTAAACTCTTTGACCAGAAGAATAACAGGAAATAGCTTCAATAAAAAATTACAACATTGATTTAAAGGTCCGCGTCTAAGACAGAAAGGCAATGTGTCAAGCATAGAACTTCAAAGATACTTAACAAAACAGTAACAAAAATTAGAAACTGGTAAAATTGGTGTAAGAAACTCGACCTGGGAACCAAGATCTGTTGCTCAACCGTCGATGCAGTCACCGTCGATGTTGTCGCCGGTAATGCTAACCGTAGTAGTCGTCGACTATGCCGGCGTGTGTGTCCGATTTCGAGTGTTGCAATGGCCTTGATTATCTTCTTGCAATTTAGGGCATGAGAAATGTGAATGGAAAGTTTAGGCCCCGTTTGGTAACCGTTTCCATTCCAGAATTTCCCATTCCATTCCTAGATTTTTGGGAATTCTGTTTGGGAATAGCGTTTAGTAATTTTTGTTTTCTTTTCCATTCCATTTCCATTTGAGAATTGTGCTCATTTTTTTCTTAAGAAATAAAAAATAAAAATAAAAATTGTTTCTCATAATTCTCATTCCATTTTCAAAACTATTTTTTACTGTTCATCTGTCAGCCACCACCGTCCGCCGCTGCCAGCCACCGTCTGCCACCATCGCCGTCTTCCGTCGGTCACCGTCCACCGTCCATCTCCGACGACCGTCTCCGATCACCTTCGGCAACGCCAACCGCCCACTGTTCGGCCACTGCCGCCGTCGGCAACTTTCGGTCCACCTTCCGGCCGCTGGCACCGTCACCTCCGCCGCCGCTGCCGTATGCCATCCGGCCAAACGCGATTCTACACCTAAGAAGGAAACAAAATTCCCATCCCATCCCACTGCTGGAATGGAAACCGAAACGGTTACCAAACGCTACCTTAATTTCTTCCATTTTTGTAGGTTGGTGAATGAATTTCTTTGATTTTTCCTTGATTAGCTTGATTGTAGTTACCAAAAATATCTTAGAGATCTCTAACAATCCCAACCGCGCGTGTGTCTTCTATGTGTAAAATTTGGGGTTCTCTCAAAATCAAAATAAATGAATTGGTTTTTTAGTGTTTGGGCTTGATTATTGGGGCCCATTCAAATATTAATTGTGAAAATGGATTTCTAATTAAAAATTCCTAAAAAGAAAAAAGAATGATCAGCCGTGGGATATATATATAGAAACACATGTATATTATGTGTGGGGACTTGTGCTGAGGAAAAAAAATAGGGAAAGAAATAGAAACAAAAAAAGAAAGAGGAAAAAAAAAACAGGAATATGGGAACAGAAACACTGATCGAACGGCACCTATATACACGTTTCTTTTAATTTATGGTTAAGAGAAGCAAATACTCTCAAATAAATAAGTGAAATTATATCATGTCGATTTCAGCTTCAGATTTGAGGTAGAATTTCTAATTTTTCTAATATATGCATTTAATTTCTCTATTGTGAGATTTATATTATTATTATCGCCGGATTATAGTGATTAATTTCCATGAAATAATTGTGTTTATGTGAAAATTATATGAAAATTGTGCCTATGTATTTTATTTGTTGTATTAATAATATGTACATACTAGAGAGGTTAAAATTTTACTGAGCGTTGGCTCACAACTTACTGTTTTGATTGTAGGGCCGGTGATAATGAAATGGAGACAAAAAAATTATTTGAATTTCCATTTAATTTTTAATAGTTGTATTTATTATTTACTTTTGTAAAATTAACTGCAAATTAACTGGATAATTCAATAATTAGAATTATCCAAAAATTACTTAATTTGGTCAGAATCGTGTGGTGATCATTTTGATCATTTGGTTTAGTATGGTTTATTTATAATTTGATTATAAATAATCTGATTATAAAATATTTCGCAGATTATAAGATCATTTTGATCATTTGGTTTGGTAAAATAGCTCGATAATTCTAAAGATTATAAACCATTTACAAAAACTGTTTATAAATTATTATTATTTACTGAATTATTGAATTACAAGGCCGGGCCCTCGCTCGAATTATTGAATTACTGAAACCCATCCTTCGCTCGATAATTCGATAAGTTATAATTATTGCCCATTAATGATCGTAAAAATTGTCAGAATTATATGAAATAAAATATTAGTGATCGCACAAAGTAAATAAATTATAGGTGGATCAATTTGCAGCAATTCATTTCTTGACAAAGTAATATTATTATAAATTTCTATTATAACTTAATAATGCATGGATTATTAAGTTATAAAGTTGGATTGGTTAGTGTATAATTTATTAGATTTATGAATAATTAAGTATAATTAGATATTATTTATTATCGCACAAATTGATAATGATAATTGTCGCCGTCCCATTATAAAATACTCAAATTTATGAAATGATAAATTGGTAATTCGGTTTTATTGTTAATTCTATAGGAGAAACCTAGTTGGGGTCCTGAAAAATCGGGTCGTTACATAAACTTTAGGTCGTTGGGAAATAGGAATCACTCGGTGGAAAGTAGAAAAACAAAGTGAATAGAGAGGCGTTAAAAAGGTTTTTTTTTTTTGTGTGAATGGGGTGGGGTTTATAGGATAAATATTTTTACCCTTTTTGCATAAAAGTTCACCATTCGTCCTTAATGTTTAGTATCATTCTCAAATTAGTAAGACCCCGTTTAGTAACCATTTCATTTCAGAAATTCCCATTCCATTTTCAGATTTTTGGAAATTCTGTTTAGAAATAGTGTTTGATAATTTTTGTTTCTGTTTCCATTTCATTCCCATTTGAGAATTGTGCCCACTTTTTTATTAAGAAATGAGAAACAAAAAAAAGTTGTTTCTCATTATTCCCATTCTATTCCCAAAATACATGGTCACTGTTTATCCGTCGGCCGATCACCGTCCACCGTCGGCCACCGTCGCCGCCGCCGTCCGCCATCCGCCGTCGCCGGCAACGGCACCATTGCCTTCCGGCCGGCGTCGCTGGTGCCGGCGCCACCGTTATCTGGTCGTCACCGGCCGGATCCACCGCCGGCCTGTCGTCGCCGGTGCCGGAGCTACCGTCAGATCGTCGCCGGTCGTCGCCAGCGCCGGAGCCACCGTCCGGCCAAAACCAAAAAAAAAAAAATTAAGATAAAATCGTTACCAAACACATTCCCTTCCCAAAATAAAAAAAAAAAAAAATTATCGTTACCAAACGCGATTCTACTCCCAAGAAGAAAACAAAATTCTCATCCCATTCTCATCCCACTGTTGGAATGGAAATAGAAACGGTTACCAAACGCCACCTAAAGTTTTTATTTTTCTAATTTGACAATGATACTAAACATTCATCCTTAATATTTAGTATCAAAACTAAAATCGCAAATGGTTAAAGTTTTTAAACAAACCAAAATCAAAACCGCTAAATGTTGTTTTTTTATATATAAACAAATTAACCAATTAACCCTATATAACACACACACATATATATAGACACACACTAGGGGTCAAAATATAAATAAATTAAAAAAGTAAAAGTAATATTTATACAAAAAATATATCTAAAATATCGGTTACACAGTTTGGTTTCACGACTATTATCCCAAAATTAAAACCGATTCGGTTTTCAATTTTGAAACCAAAATCATTTAATTGGTTTCAAAACTGAACCATTCATTTTGGTTTAGTTCGGTTACCTGTCGATTTAGATTGAATTGTCATCCCTCCTTCAGAAAAAATTTGCTCAATATTTTTAAAAAATATATAAAAAATTGATTTTTTAATATAATAAAGAATTAATTTCATATTTGGTCTTTAGTGAGGTTTTTTACTACAGTTAGCTCTCTGAAGCTCTTTATGATTTTTGTTTTAATTCTGCATAAAATTAAACAATTTGGTTTTAAAAACCGTTAAAAAAACGGTGGTTTTGGGTTTGGGTCTGGGTTAGTATATACTTAACGGTTTTGGTTTTGATTTCTAGTGAAACCAGTCCAAAACCGAACATTTATCATCATTGAAATAAATAGCTTATTTTTTGTCCCAATGTTTAAAAAAGGACTTAATTAGAAAAATAAAAACTTTAAGTTCTAATTTGACAATGATACTAAACATTAAGGACGAATGGTGAACTCTATGCAAAAAGGGTCAAAATATTTATCCTTCACACCCCACCCCATTCACCAAAAAAAACACCTTTTTAACCCCTATCTATTCACTTTGTTTTTCCACTTTCCACCGAGTGATTACCATTTCCCAACCGACCTAAAGTTTTTCTCTCTCTCTCCCATATGCAAGCAGAAAATTAGTCTGCTGCAGTGCTGTCCACCCACCCCTGAATTTCGAAGGCGTACCCAAGATTACGAACTCCAGGTTTAACTTTAAAAAAAAAAAATTAATACTATATATCCGATATTGTTAACACTGGATATACCAAACTTGGATTTTTTAATACCCGAGGTTACCAACTATAGCTGGCCTGTGTTATAAATAGGATGAAAATTGTCTGTTTTCAGATTATTATTTTTTTAAGTATATTCATTTAGTAAACAAGCCAGTCTTAGTTTATCTTTGTTGTTACTTTGTTTTATGTTTTTTTTAACTTTTATTTGCCAAAAAAGATACCTTTTACCATTTCAAGGACAATATAAAAAAAGTTACAAATATTCAAACACCACTTAAGATTTTGTGCAAAGTAAAAAGAAAAATAATGAAAATAGAAGGAAGATATAATGAGTAATGTTAGTGTGAAAAATTTGGGTTTCAAGAAACCCATGCCAAATCACCCTTATTATACTTGCTCTTTTTCCACATCCTCATGGCTGTGGCTTGTGAACATGGTTAACTGCATGTGTTTTCAGCCAATTTTGGTGGGAAATTCCACAATCGTCAACTTCAAAATTGTTGAATGAAAAAAGGTCCCCCTTTTTTTGTAATTTGAAAGCAACCATTCTTGCAGGCTGCGCTTGTTTTGAGGGGTGCCAAAATGCCAATTTGTAATTGTTAAAAACAGAATAGCTTAATTTTGAAACAACTATATTTAAGGATTATACTATAACTACGGGTGGCAATTCAACCTAACCGAATCAAACCAAACTGAACGATAAGAATTAACATTTAATTTTTAGCTTTGGAATTGAAAATTGAAGCGGATTGATTTTGGTTTTGATTTTAGGATATTAACCTTGAAATCAAACCACGTAACCAAACTGTGAAATCATTGTTTCAGATCTATTTTTTTATTTATATTATTCATACTTTTTTATTTATTTACAATATAGCCTCTATATATATATATATATATATATATATATATATATATATATTTATGGGTTTGCGGATTTGATTTTGATTTTATGTAAAACTAAACGGTTCGGTTTAAAAAATGACTTAAAAAATTGACAGTTTATTATTTTGTTTTGGGTTTAATATTTCTTAACAATTTCAATTTTGATTTCTACTGAAACCGAACCAAAATCAATCTTCATTCCTAACTATAAGGTAGGCTACAATAGCCATTGTAGATCTGGCAATGAAATTATCTTAAATCTTAAGCTTCTCTTGCGAAAAGTAAGTGCCCTCTATATTTTCTCTCCTTTATGAGGAAAGTCATATACTTGAAAGACAAGTCCGGGGGTGATTTAATGAGAAACTATTTAAAATATACAATTTGTTCTTTAGATGTTACGAAAATGATGATATGTTAATTGTTATCAATATTATTTTCCATGCTATTAATATATAAAATTTTCCAAAAAAAACTAAATAAAAATTATTTTAAATTTATTGATAACTAACAATAATGAGAATTAGGAATGAACTTAATCACATGCAACTTCGGAAAAGCAAATGAAAATTTTCATAAAACCATTTAAGAAAAGTATTAAGCTTTTATTGCGGTGCCTAAAACTATTAACTTTTAAGTTTTTCTTTTTTTATTATTATTATAAGGCCATTAAATTAGACTTTTTTTTCTTTACAAATAGAAAACTAAACCTCTTACTAGAGAGACACGCTAGATAAGCGTTAGACACTAACAAGGTGTAGATCAAGTGCACACTTGAGTTAAAGCAGTTGAGAGTTCTTTGCAAAGTCAGAGGTTTGAGCCTACGGGAAAATACTGGTTGGGAGAGATGACGACGCACTCCGAACGAGTTAGTCTTTCACCCTGTGTGGGTAGGGAGACACTCGTGACATACCAAAAAAAAAAAAAAAAACTTTAGAGTACAAGTCTTTGAGTTATTAAATTAGACATTCAATAAAACCCTGCTATAAATTATAAATCAGAGTATGGTAATTAATTGTAAATATTGTGAACCACCAAACGTGGTGTTTTATTGTTGCACAAAAGAATCACAAACCTCTTGGAGCAGCTCAAGAAATAAATATATCATTCTCTTTCTTTCATCTTTTTTTTTTTTTTTTTGGGTAATTGTTTTAGGCGTAATCGCACATTCCGTATATACAGAAAAGTCCAGTGGAGCAGCGGTTGTTGCAGCGGCCGCAGTGCCGCTTGTCATAGGCGAGCATCACGCACTCCCCTCGGCAGCAAGCCTCCGTGAACGCGCACTTCCTCTTGCACGCGCCGCAGTTCTGATGGTCCTCCACCAGATTGACGCATTTGTTGTTGCAGCATGTGGTGGAGTTGCCGCCGCCTTCCAGGCGGTTGCACACCTCGTTGTCCTTGTGGCAGTGATCTGCAGCCCTAGGGTTCCTCTGCTCCTGCAGGAACCGACTCACCCGCCTCGCCGGAGCCGGTGTCACAGTCTTCTCCTGCCAATCAGTGGCGGCGCCCACGTATGGCGGATTCTCCTCTTCGTTCAGCTGGAGGGATTTCATGGTGAGGGTGATGCTCAAAGCCATTGTGATGGCTATTAACAAGATTACTTTTAGCACCTTCATGGTTTCTGGAATGAACTCTAGAGAGAGAGACAGACCTGTGTATATGTGTGCGTGAGATAGAGAGAGAGAGAGAGGAGGTTGGAGTTCGAGTTCGAGTTTGATGTTTAGGAGAGAGATTATGCGGGGGGGTTTATAGGGTGACCGGGGGGGGGGGGGGGGGGGGGGGGGGGGGGGGGGGAAGGAAGTTGACGCGGAAAAAGTGGTAAAAGGTCGTAATAGAGAGGTGCAGCGAAGAGTGTGGTCTAATTTTTGTAGCTTAAGTCTCTTAATTTAGAATTTCTGGCGCCGGGACCGTTTTGCCCCTCGAAAACAATAAATTAATCCACAGTAATGTTTCTTCTACATAAAGTTTGTTGGTCTGTTGAAATATCTCCTGCTGTGACTGCAGGACTCAAGGGGGTACTTTTGGAATTTTTCCTTCATAACAAGAAGGAGGCGTCCCATATTCATTATTAATTTGTTAATGATTTAAAAACCTGGGCATAGGTATGCATGAATTGGGGGTGGAAGCAAAGGCTAACCTGGTAAACCTTCGTCAACTAATCTGTGAACTACTCCAACTCGGTTTGATAATATTTCATTCGAAATTTGTCTATTTAAAAAATAAATTAATATCAAATTTTTAATTAAATTCATTTATCAGATAAATAAATAATCATATGTTTAATCTCGATTCGTTAATGTTGGTAAACAACTCGAATAATATAAAATTAAAATATTTGTTATATTTTTAGTATGAAAAAACAGTAAACAAACTCTTGAATTTCTATTATAATGCAATCTTAGAAATTTAATTTTTTTAAGTTTTATTTAATTAAATTTTAATTTTATAAATAGACATTTAACCTATTTAATTATTATAATAAATTTATTATCCGTAAATTTACATTTGGTTGTTTTTAATTTTTATATTTCGATTTGCTACTAAATTAAATATTTGAATTTTTTATATAGATTTTGAAAAAACGATTATAAATAATTACTTTTATTGAAAAACTTGTATTATTTATATAGTTTGAAGCATTAAAATTTAATTAATAAATATTTTTTTTTAAAAAATAAATTAAAAGCTGAAATAAACTCGCGAACTATTCGATTATTAAATGAACCAAGTTTGAACATAAGATTCAGGCTCGACTCGAACACGAATAGTAAAAAAAATAGGAATGATTGATCAATAGTTCCAAGTAGAGAGCCTAATCCATAATTTATCATATGTTAATTATATTTTGATTTGTATTTTACTCCCATGGTCAATACTTCTTTATATCTCTAATTAAATGTTTTCATTTAAGGTTTGCGTCGTCTATCGCCGGCGCCACCATCTGTCTCCATCCTCAGTCGCCGCTTGTCGAACCTCTGGGCTTTGGTCACCAAAGTCTGCCACCGGCTGTCGAAATTTCTATTAGTTACATGTATTTATTTTTAGTGTAATTTTTAGCAATTGCATATAACTTTTGTTATTGTTTTTTTAGTTACATTTTTCAAGTGTATTTTAGTTACATTTTAGTATACTTTTCGTTACAAGTAATTTTTCTAGGACCGAAAATCGATAAATTAGTTGTATGTGACTAAAAAATTAGAAGTAAAATGTAATTAAAAAAATATTACAGAAAAGAAGTTGAATATCACTAAAAATAATTCTGACAACCGGTGACAAGAGTTTCCGCAATTGGCGGTGGCCGGAATCTAGTGACCAGAGTCCGACGGCCGACAATGGTGGGGCAGCAGTTGATGTTGCAATCCTAGTTAGAACAAGTGTTTCCATAAATTTTATCAACAAGATTAAAATTAAAATAGTTATTTATTTTATGACATTTTATTAATTTGGTGTATCATCAGTTTTTCTAAAAAAAATAAACGAACTAAATTTTTTCATTTATAACCCGATTCGGTTCGTTTACCACCGTAAGAAAGGGTAATGAAGTAAAAATTGAAATTTGATTGAGACACTGAATATATCACAGCTTCATGCATGCCATTTGGTATAACTGGGAACTGACGCGAGTGTGTTTTTAATCAAACCCTAAACTTGAGCAGGAAGGCAATTAAAACCACTAACCAAAGCTTACGCCCCCTTCCCGTCCCGTCTATGTAATGCACACGTTTATTCAGTTGGACGTAATTCATACTAAATTCTCATGTATACAAAGTCAACGGTAGACACATGTCCAAGAATTAAAGGTGCATAGGCAACATGTTTTCCAAGGTAAGAAGCAATTACATATCATGCCATTATAAGTATATTAATAAATACTTGCATAGGGTCGGGTCAAACCGCTCAAACTGCAATACCCTCATTGAAACTAAACCTACCTAAAGAAAATCGCACATTGTGCAGGTGTTAAGGGTGGAACGGGCACATTGCTAGGGCAGTTCACGGCTATTCAATTCTCGGAAGCGGATTGGCCCACCCTGTCCGAATATAACCCTAAAATGACATCGTTTAAAGGTTATATATATATATATATATATATTATTAAAATGATTGAGAAGTGGAAGAACGAATCATATATTGATGTGTAAGAAAGAGGTACCAGAGTATAACAATATATACACATATTTATAGAGAAAATGAGGGTTAAAGTTTTGCCTTAATGAGCCACGTAGGCCAAGCACATATAATACATTAATATATCCCCTCAAACTCAAGGCGATAAGTGGGAGGTAAACTTGAATTTGGAAATCAAAAAGTGAAAGCGTCTGAGTGGATGGACCTTAGTGAAGATGTTGCTGTCTGATCGGCTAAATTGACGGATTGTAGATAAACCGTATTCAAAAGAATGTGATAATGAATTAAATGACAATCAATCTCGATATATTTTGTATGGTCGTGAAAGATATCATTGTGAGTGATCTGAATAGCACTCTAATTGTCACAGTATAGGATAGTGGCAGCAGAAGAAGAGATGCTCATGTTAGCGAGTAGTCATCGAAGCTAGAGAAGTTCTTGAGTTGCATCAGTCATAGCACGACATTCAGCTTCAGTATTGGAGCGAGCAACCACAGTTTGTTTTCTACTACGCTAGGAAATGAGAGAATTGCCCAAAAAGGAACAGTAACCAGTGGTTGAACTTCTGTCGGTGGGGTCTCCGGCCTAATAGGCATCAGAATAAGCTTGTAAGAAGGAAGTAAACTAAGCTGAGAAATGAAACCCATGAAATAAAATACCCTTGACATACCAGAGAATGAGAAGAACATCCGAGTAATGGGTTGTCCGAGGAGCAGACAAGAACTAGCTAACCTGATGCACGGCATAGGCAATGTCAGGGTGAGTGAGAGTAGGATATACAAAACTTCCAATCAGTTGACGATATAGAGTGGCATCCTGAAAAGATGAATCATCGAGTGGGGTAAGTCTAACGTTAGGCTCGAGATGAGTAGTGGTAGTGGTTGAGTCAGTGATCCCAGCCTTGGAAAGGAGATCGAAGGCATATTTGGCATGAGAGAAAAAATATCCATCAAAACCAAATAAGACTTCGAGACCAAGAAAATAGGTGAGCACGCCAAGGTCTTTCATCTCGAATTGGCCACTGAGAAACTTTTTGAGTTCAGAAATGTCACGTAAATCATCTTCAGTAATAACCATATCATCCACATACAATAAAAGAATGATAATACCATTGATAGTATGGCGAATAAATAGAGCTGAATTATGAGCACTAGGTGTGAACCCAAACAGATGAATGGTAGTGCTGAATTTGACAAACCATGTACGTGGATCTTGTTTCAAACCATATAGGGCACGGTGAAGGCGACAAACTTTATTTCGAGGGGCATCCAGGCTGAGAGGGATACGCATATAGACTTCCTCAAGAAGATCGCCATTAAGAAATACATTTTTAACATCCATTTTAAAGATAACCCATCTTCGAATGGCGACAATGGCAAAAAGTGTAAGGACAAATGTGAGTCTCGCTACTTGAGCAAATGTCTATTCATAGTCAATGCCATATTCCTGACCAAATCCCTTGGCATCAAGTTAGGTTTTATATCGTTCAACAAAGCCATAAAAAAAGTCTTGATCTTAAACACCCATTTGCACCTAATATGAGTTTTTCCAGGGGCAGATCAACAATATCCCAAGTATGAGTTTTGGCTAGAGCCTGAAGTTCTTCATTCTTTAATTTCTACCAAAGAGGATTAGTACTAATCTCCTTATAGGATTGAGGCTCATGCAGATGAAGTATAGTGAAAAAAACAATGATAATCAGCAGGATAATAAGGGTGATGAGTTACCCTGGTAGATCTGCGAGAATGATCTGGAGGATGGCTCTTAGAAAGAGTCGGTGTAAACTCATCAGACATAGGAATATCCTTGGGCATGACTAATTGAGTTGAAGGGGTGCGGTCAGTTGATGGTTCTGGAGCTAGAGCTGGATCTAGATGGTAGGGCCAGCTAGTGGTTCCGAAACGAAATGGGTGATTCCGAGGTGGACTTAACAGTACTTGAAACTGGATGCTCATGAAATAACTCAATAGATAGATTAGTAAAGAATCTTGAGTAAGTAATGGTTGACATGTTAAATGACCGTAAGGAGGAGAACATTTGATGTTCCCAAAAAATGACATGATGAGAGATATGAAGGGTTTTAGAAATAGGATCCGAACACCGATACCCCTTATGTTCAATATCATATCCAATGAAATAACATAGATGAGCTCTTGGTTGCAATTTGTTATGTTCATATGGTTTGAGAAGAACAAAACAAGCGCAACCAAAGACTCTGAGTTCAGAGTAATCAAGAGGTTTATCGAAAAAGCGTTCGAATGGCGATTGATTCTGGATTATGGCAGAAGGGACATGGTTGATTGTGAATACTGCGGTTAAGGCAACATTACCCCAGAAATGTTTAGGACATGATGATGAAATGAGTAGAGCACGAACGGTAACAAGAATATGTCTATATTTGCGTTCGGCTCGTTCATTTTCTTGGGAGGTTCCAAGGCACGAACGATAGGGGAGCGTGCCATTTTTGTGAAGTAAGTTTAGAAAAACACGGTCTTTGTATTCCATTGCATTATCTAAACAAAAAACTTTGATATTCCAAGAGAATTGAGTTTGAACCATAGAAGAAAAATCAGAATACATTTGAAAGAGTTCAATTATGTTTTTCATAAGAAACAATCACGTATAATAAGAATAATTATCCACAAATATAACAAAATAGCGAGCACCACCCATTGATGCATGAGGAGAAAGCCCCCAAATATCATAATGTACTAAATTAAAAAGTGCAAAGGAAAGAGACTGGTTGTCATTAAAAGGTGAAGCCGATTATTTTTCAAGTTGACAACTAATACAATGAAAAGACTCATGCTAAAAATAACCTAACTGACCACTAGAAATAAGAGAACATAAACGACTGGATGAAGTGTGACCTAATTGAGAGTGACACAATTCCACGGGTGAGAGTGTTGGGATGTATACGGCTGATTGGTTTGGTAATTGTGAGGATGAGACTTGGAGGTGAGTGAGCTCAAAGAGGCATCCAAATTGATGGCCGGTTCTAACGAATTTTCCTATCTGAGGGTTTGCACACAACAACCAGTAGAAGAAAAATGCAAGTCAAGTCCAAGATCACATAGTTGTCCAATAGATATAAGGTTAAGTGTAAGATTAGGGACCAAATATGTGTCAGGGAGAGACAAATGATAACTGTCAACATGTCCAATGTAGCTGACCAACATATTTGATCCATTAGCAATGTGAACAATAGGTCCATGCTCATCACGAGTTTTAGAGAAAAAGATAGAGGTATCCGAAGTCATGTGATTGCAACAGATAGACTCAAAATACCTTCGAGATGTATCTGGCGTAGCTGACATGGCTATATTGCTACCAATTTTAGTTAGAGCCTCGGTAAGCACGGTGCAGAGACTACTCCAATCAAGTGGAGAGCTAGATGAAGTTGGTATAGCATCAGTGGCTACAGCAGCAGCATTTCTTGGCTTGAAATATGATCGATTGCGAGAGCCTCAAGAGCGATATTGGTTCCTTTTGGACTGATTTCTAGATGGAAGTTTAGGGTCGTTTGCAAGATAGTAGCCTGGTTCTCTACAGACTTTACACAGGTGATAGGTGTAAATTACCTACGTATTTCCCATCTGAATTTGTTAGTTTTTGAGTATGTTTATAGTTATTTTTATATTTTTTTAACATTTTTGTATTAAAAAAGGTGCGTGGGGTGAAAAGGTATGAGATCAGAGCGAAAACGATGTGATCGAACCAAAGCGGACAAAGTCACGGTGGATAAAGGAGCAAGGAGGCAACATTGTGAAAGAATCCCACCGCCTAGGTGTCCAGACCTCTGCCTAGGCTGTGAAGATGCTGAGAACATTTCCAAGTCCACTGCCTACTTCTTCGCTTAGGCGGTCACCAAACCTGCAAAGCCGGTACAGGTGCTGTAACTTCAAGACTATTTTGGACTATCATGAAATACTATTTTGGAAACACTCAAAACATGTAAGTTGTATATATTTTTCTTAGATTTCCATAGGTTTTTGAATTACCTCAATCGGAGTTCGGATGAAGAAGTTACAGTCAAAACAAAATTGCAAACCTGTAGTAACTTCCTAAGCGAAGTTTTTTTCGCCTAGGAAAACTTCTGGAAGAAATTTAACCAACCTAACTTTTCCTAGGTGAAGTTTTCTTCGCCTAGGCGAAATCCTATATGCAGAATAGATATTTTGGAGATATTTTTAGCCTATTTAAGCCCTTCTCTCCTCCTCTCTTCCCTCCTCTTCAGCCCCTAAGGCTTTAGGCTATATTTTAGCGTTAGTTTGAGAGGTTTTTGAGGGAGAGCTCTCAACCCAAGGTGGAAGATGAAGAGGGAAACGATCGTTTGACGGTTCTAGCACCAATTCTTCAGATATGGGCTAAGTCACTCGTTTTTTTCTCTTTATTTTCTTCATTTTGGTAGTTGTTGAGCATGTTTAGCTCATTTTACATTGTATAAATGGTTAGGACCATGAGTTAAACATGGATTATAATAGGGATTAACGTATTATTTATGAAAATATAGTTTTGGTTGAATTTGTGTTTCGTTTATGATTGTTCCTTATAATTTTGATTGTGTTACTATGTTTTCTATGATTATATGCTAGTTTAGATATATTGAGAATACAGAATTTGACACTCGGGAGAGGTAACCCCGAATTCGGACTAGGATTAACATGACACGACAATCTAACGACCCGGGAGGGCATTAGAAAATATGCAATCGATGACGTTAGGGCGAGACTCACGTGATCTAGAGTTGTTAAGACGTTGAGGGGGACTTCGACGTTGACACGAAGTCACGTATTCCCTCGTCTTACACTCGGAAGAGGTGGCGAGAGAGTTTACGAACCGAGATTGTCGGATACGCCGAACGCCATTAATGTTAACTAAAACGAAATCAAACGTATTGAAGTAAATAAAGTTAATCCCTAGGCAATCTACTCCCCTAAACAATCTCAAATTAGTATTTATAGTATAGTTAACTTAATTAGTATTTTAGTCTAGTATTAGTATTAAATTAAATTCCATTTTTAGCGCCTAGATAAAATTAGGTTATGACAATCGCAATACTCGATAGTAATCTCAACCAATCCCTGTGGATACGATACCCGATCGAAAGGTCCACTATACTAAAACTTGATCCGTACGCTTGCGGTGAAAGTGGCAGCGCATTATTTGTGGCCACCAAGTTTTTGGCGCTGTTTCCGGGGATTGTTTTGATGTTATTGTCGGAGAAACGTGGTAACGGCTTAGGACTTAAGTTTTAGATAGGAGAAGCAAATGTATCGTATTCTAGTCCCGTCAATGCACCAAGTTTTTGGCTCTGTTGCCGGGGATTGTCTTGTTGATTGCTATCGATATTGAGAGTAAATAACTTGATTTTAATCCAGGCATTTTTGTATATAATTTTCATTTTTAGTTTTGTTTTTGTTTCCGGCAGAATGCTTAAAGATGTTAGATCGACAGGTGCTCTTCCAGTTCGATCATTGAATATCTCGCCAATCTTAAGGGCATGTGTCGGGCTGAGGACATTAAACCAAGCACTTCTTGGGAGGCAACCTAGGGTCACAAATAAGTTAGATACATCTCCGTCAATTTGAGTCGGCGGCGAGATCCTCTCACCTCCCAGGTATGTGTTCTAAACCCCCGTCTTCAATATCATGCTATATACTGTCATTGGGATCGCTGACAGCTTGTTTGGACACCACCTATGTTGAGTTGGTGCTGATGTGTAGTATGTATTTAGTATGTGTATATGTTTTTAGCATGTTTTACTGTTTTTATCGTGTGCATGCTTGTTTAGGATTAGTTTGTTAGTCTAGATGTTGTTTTATGCTACGTATTGACGTCATCTAGGCCTTTACCCGATGATGACTCTGTCCCCTGATTGTTTTGAGGTCGAGCGTAACGCTCATTCATGTGTGTTTTGTGTGCTTAACGTATCGTTTAGTAAAAGTTATTGTAGACCCTAAATGCACGAGCACGTAAACTCAATATAGCACTATCTTATTAATTTGAAACTGATTATCCGTCAATCAATTTCATGACAATAGGGATTCTAGAACTTGTTTTGGGAGAAATTCGAGGCGAAATCCTAGGCGAGGTTGTTTAGGAGATATGATTTAGGCAGTCATTTGATCGCTTGAGCCTTTTGAAGCCTACTATGCAATATCATTATCCCTCGTTACCGTGTCGAAGCCTAATAGCCATTTCAATTTTGAACACTTAACAAATACCCTAGCCGATTGAACTTTTTCCAAACCTATATCGCTAAACTGAAGGCACAATTTGAGTTAATCAAGTTAGCATCTCGCTACTTGATATGAGCGGTTGGGTTTAGGCCAAAATTCTAATTTGGTTCGGTATTCGAGTACTCGTTTGTCGTTTGTCGTTCATATTGTTTGCATATTCCTAAGGTTATAAGAATTCGAATACGTTTTGGGGTGTGTTACTTAATCATTTTTACACACTCTTAAAATTTTAGAAATTTGAATGAGTTTGGGGGTGTGTTAAAAAATAAATAAATAAATAAATAAATAAATATATATATATATATATATATATATATAGTTTCTTTCGACATAACAAGTGAGTACGACGTTCTTAAACGTTTGTTCGGGGTTGTTTATAAAAAATATGGGGTTTCGAGTGTGAGAATGCCAAGCGATGTGCCTCAGGTAACGTTAAGTTAACGACGTTAACCTGTTCTCTATTCCAAAATACCCTTGGCCATTATTACAAAAGCGAACCAAGCCCTACTAATCTTCATGAACCTCCAAGCCTATATTAGTGGAGAATAGATCCCAGGTCAGGCATAAGGATTGCCTATACCTTAAAGGTTTTAGCCATGATCTTTATTTAGGGATAATCTCATCTAATCAATGGATAGTAGTATATTTGAGTTTAATCACACACACTTAAACAGGATCTAGAATGGCGCTTACTATTTTTGAACATTGAAATTCTAGAACACCACATGGTGTGATTTATGCTTGAACTTGATAGGATTAGGAGCCGATGAGGGAAAAATCTTTCGGCCGGTAGATGATAATTAAAAATTTACACATTTTTGTTTTTAATATTTTTCATTGTAGTTTTTAATTTCGTAATTAGTTTGTATACTTTCTCGTATTGTGTGGGTGTTTTGCTCGAGGACTAGCGAAATTCTGAGTTTGGGGGTATTTGATAGGTGTAAATTACCTACATATTTTCAATCCGAATTTGTTAGTTTTTAAGTATGTTTATAGTCATTTTTATATGTTTTTATTCTTTTTGTATTAAAATAAGTGCTTGGGGTGAAAATGTATGAAATCAGAGCGAAAACGATGTGATCGAACCAAAGCGGACGAAGTGACGGTGCATAAATGAGCAAGGAGGCAACATTGTGAAAGAAGCCCACCGCCTAGGTGTCCAGACCTTTGCCTAGGCTATGAAGATACTGAGAACATTTCCAAGTCCACCGCCTACTTCTTCGCTTAGGAGGTCACCAAACCTGCAAAGTCGGTACAGGTGTTGTAACTTCAAGGTTATTTTGGACTATCATGCAATCAGATTTTGGAAACACTCAAAATATGGAAGTTGTAGATATTTTTCTTATCTTTCCATAGGATTTTTAATTACCCCAATCGGAGCTCGGATGAAGAAGTTATAGTCAAAACAAAATTACAAACCTGCAATAACTTCGCCTAGGCGAACTTCCGGCAGAAAGTTAACCGACCTAACTTCGCCTAGGAAAAATCCTCTGCACATAATAGATATTTTGGAGATAGTTTTTGGCCTATTTAAGCCCTTCTCTCCTCCTCTCTTTCCTCCTCTTCAGCCCCTAAGGCTTTAGGCAATATTTTTGGGTTAGTTTGAGAGGTTTTTGAGGGAGAGCTCTCAACCTAAGATGGAAGATGAAGAGGGAAACGATCATTCGACGGTTCTAGCGCCAATTCTTCAGATATCGGCTAAGTCACTCATTTCTTCTCTTTATTTTCTTCATTTTGGTAGTTGTTGAGCATGTTTAGCTCATTTTACATTGTATAAACGGTTAGGGTCATGAGTTAAACATGGATTGTAATAGGGATTAACGTATTATTTATGAAAATGTAATTTTGGTTGAATTTGTGTTTCGTATGGTTTTTCCTTATAATTTCGATTGTGCTGCTGTGTTTTTTATGATTATATGCTAGTTTAGATATATTGAGAATACGGGGTTTGACACTCGAGAGAGGTAACCCTGGATTCAGACTAGGGTTAACACAACACGACAATTTAACGACCCGGGAGGGTGTTAGAAAGTGTGTAATCAATGACGTTGGGACGAGACTCACATGACCTAGAGTCGTTAAGACGTTGAGGGGGACTTCGGCATTGACACGAAGTCACGTATTCCTTCATCTTACACTCGGAAGAGGTGGCGAGGAAGTTTACGAACCAAGATTGTCGGATACGCCGAACGCCGTTAATGTTAACTAAAACGAAATCAAACGCATTGAAGTAAATAAAGTTAATCCCTAGGCAATCTACTCCTCTAAACAATCTCAAATTAGTATTTATAGTATAGTTAACTTAATTAGTATTTTAGTTTAGTATTAGTATTAAATTAAATTTTAGTTTTAGTGCCTAGATAAAATTAGGTTATGACAATCGCGATACTCGATAGTAATCTCAACCAATCCCTGTGGATATGATACCCGATCGAAAGATCCACTATACTAAAACTTGATCCGTACGCTTGCGGTGAAAGTGACAGCGCATTATTTGCGGCCACCAAGTTTTTGGCGCCATTGCCGAGGATTGTTTTGATGTTATTGTCGGAGAAATGCAATAACGGCTAAGGACTTAAGTTTTAGATAGGAGAAGCAAATGTATCGTATTCTAGTCCCGTCAACGCACCAAGTTTTTGGCGTCGTTGTCGGAGATTGTCTTGTTGATTGCTATCGATATTGAGAGTAAATAACTTGATTTTAATCTAGGCATTTTTGTATATAATTTTCATTTTTAGTTTTATTTTTGTTTCCGGTAGGATACTTGAAGATGTTAGATCGACAGGTGCTCTTGCGGTTCAATCACTGAATATCTCGCCAGTCTTGAGGGCATGTGTCAGGCTGAGGACATTAAACCAAGCACTTCTTGGGAGGCAACCCAGGGTCACAAATAAGTTAGATATATCTCCGTTAATTTGAGTCGGGGGCGAGATCCTCTAGCCTCGCAGGTATGTGTTTTAAACCCCTGTCTTTAATATCATGCTATGTATTGTTATTGGGATCACTGACGGCTTGTTTGGACACCACCTGTGTTGAGTTGGTGCTGATGTGTAGTATGTTTTAGTATGTGTATATGTTTTTAGCATGTTTTACTGTTTTTATCATGTACATGCTTGTTTAGGATTAGTTTGTTAGTCTAGATGTTGTTTTGTGCTACGTATTGACGTCATCTGGGCCTTTACCAGATGATGACTCTGTCCCCTGATTGTTTTGAGGTCGAGCGTAACGCTCATTCATGTGTGTTTTGTGTGCTTAACGTATCGTTTAGTAAAAGTTATTGTAGACCCTAAATGCACGAGCACGTAAACTCAATATAGCACTATCTTATTGATTTGAAACTGATTATCCGTCAATCAATTTCATGACAATGGGGATTCTAGAACTTGTTTTGGGAGAAATTCGAGGCGAAATCCTAGGCGAGGTTGTTTAGGAGATATGATTTAGGCAGTCATTTGATCGCTTGAGTCTTTTGAAGCCTACTATGCAATATCATTATCCCTCGTTACCGTGTCGAAGCCTAATAGCTGTTTCAATTCTGAACACTTAACAAATACCCTAACCGATTGAACTTTTTCCAAACCTATATCGCTAAACTGAAGGCACAATTTGAGTGAATCAAATTAGCATTTCGCTACTTGATATGAGCGGTTGGGTTTAGGCCAAAATTCTAATTTGGTTCGGTATTCGAGTACTCGCTTGTCGTTTGTCGTTCATATTGTTTGCACATTCCTAAGGTTATAAGAATTCGAATACATTTTGGGGTGTGTTACTTAATCATTTTTGCACACTCTTAAAATTGTAGAAATTCGAATGAGTTTGGGAGTGTGTTAAAAAAAAAAAAAAAAAAGTTTCTTTTTGACTTGACAAGTGAGTACGACGTTTTTAAACGTTTGTTCAGGGTTGTTTCTAAAAAATATGGGGTTTCTAGCGTGAGAATGCCAAGCGATGTGCCTCAGGTAATGTTAAGTTAACGACATTAACCTGTTCTCTATTCCAAAATACCCTTGGCCATTATTCCGAAACCAAACCAAGCCCTACTGATCTTCATGAACCTCCGAGCCTACATTAGTGGAAAATGGATCCCAGGTCTGGCATATAGATTGCCTATACCTTAAAGGTTTTTGTCAGGATATTTATTTATGGATAATCCCATCTAATCAATGGATAGTAGTATATTTAAGTTTAATCACACACACTTAAACAGGATCTAGAATGGCGCTTACTATTTTTGAATGTTGAAATTCTAGAACACCACATGGTGTGATTTATGCTTGAACTTGATAGGATTAGGAGTCGATGAGGGAAAAATCTTTCGGCTGATAGATGATAATCAAAACTTACACATTTTTGTTTTTAATGTTTTTCGTTGTAGTTTTTAATTTCATTATTAGTTTGTATACTTTCTCGTATTGTGGGGAGTGATAGGTGTGAAAAACCTATGTATTTTCAATCCAAATTTGTTAGTTTTCGAATACGTTTATAGTTATTTTTATTATGTTTTAATTAGTTTTTATCTTTTTGTATAAATTAGGTGTGGGGGACAAAAAGATAGAAAACTAGAGCTAAAACGATGAGATTGAGCCAAAGCGGTTCGAAATTACGGTGGATAAACAAGCTCGGAGGCTAAAAGATGAAACAGGCCCACCGCTTAGGCGTCCAGACCATCGCCTAAGCGGTGAAGAAACTGAGAAGAGCAAAATGTTACTGATGGACGACCGCCTAGGCGAATATTCTATCATCTAGGCGGAAATCCAGCAGAAGACGCAGATGGGCTACTGACAGCCACTCGCCTAGGCGAAGTTTTCTTCGCCTAGGCGGAAATCCTATAGAATGTTCTCCCAGTCCACCGCCCACTTCACCGCCTAGGCAATCAGACCAAATTAACCTAACTCCGCCTAGGCGAAGAATCCACCGCCTAGGCGGATTTTTCCTGCACAGTCTTGAGATATTTTTAGATATTTTTGAGATATTTTGGCTATAAATACCCCCTCTCCTCCCCCTTGGCCGGTGACTCTCTTGGTTTTAGTCAGTATCTTTATTTATGGATAATCCCATCTAATCAATGCATAGTAGTATATTTGAGTTTAATCACATACATTTAAACAGGATCTAGAATGACGCTTACTATTTTTGAACGTTGAAATTCTAGAACACCACATAGTGTGATTTATGTTTGAACTTAATAGGATTAGGGGCCGATAAGGGAAGAATATTTCGCCCGATAGATGATAATCAAAACTTACACATTTTTGTTTTTAATGTTTTTCGTTGTAGTTTTTAATTTCGTAATTAGTTTGTATACTTTCTCGTATTGTGTGGGTGTTTTGCTCGAGGACTAGCAAAATTCTGAGTTTGGGGGTATTTGATATGTGTAAATTACCTACGTATTTTCAATCCGAATTTGTTAGTTTTTGAGTATGTTTATAGTTATTTTTATATGTTTTTATTCTTTTTGTATTAAAATAGGTGCGTGGGGTGAAAAGGTATGAAATCAGAGCAAAACCGATGTGATCGAACCAAAGCGGACGAAGTTACGATGCATAAATGAACAAGGAGGCAACATTGTGAAAGAAGCGCACCGCCTAGGCGTCCAGACCTCTACCTAGGCTGTGAAGATGCTGAGAATATTTTCAAGTCCACCGCCTACTTCTTCGCTTAGGCGGTCACCAAACCTGCAAAGTCGGTACAGGTGTTGTAACTTCAAGGCTATTTTGGACTATCATGCAATCCGATTTTGGAAACCTCCAAAACATGTGAGTTGTAGATATTTTTCTTATCTTTCCAAAGGCTTTTGAATTACCTGAATCGGAGTTCGGATGAAGAAGTTACAATCAAAACAAAATTACAAACCTACAATAACTTTGCCTAGGCGAAGTTTTCTTCGCCTAGGCGAACTTCCAGCAGAAAGTTATCCGACCTAACTTTGCCTAGGAGAAATCCTCTACGCAAAATAGATATTTTGGAGATATGTTTTTGGCCTATTTAATCCTTTCTCTCCTCCTCTCTTCCTTTCTCTTTAGCCCCTAAGGCTTTAGGCAATATTTTAGGGTTAGTTTGAGAGGTTTTTGAGGGAGAGCTCACAACCTAAGGTGGAAGATGAAGAGGGAAACGATTGTTTGACGGTTCTAGCGTCAATTCTTCGGATATCGGCTAAGTCACTCATTTCTTCTCTTTGTTTTCTTCATTTTGATAGTTGTTGAGCATGTTTAGCTCATTTTATATTGTATAAACGGTTAGGGCCATGGGTTAAACATGGATTGTAATAGGGATTAACGTATTATTTATGAAAATGTAGTTTTGGTTGAATTTGTGTTTCTTTTATGGTTGTTCCTTATAATTTCGATTGTGTTGCCGTGTTTTCTATGATTATATGTTAGTTTAGATATATTAAGAATACGGGGTTTGATACTCGGGAGAGGTAACCCCGGATTCAGATTAGGGTTAACACAACACGACAATCTAATGACCCAGGAGGGCGTTAGAAAGTGCGCAATCGATAATGTTGGGACGTGACTCACGTGACCTAGAGTCGTTAAGACGTTGAGGGGGACTTCGGCGTTGACACGAAGTCACATATTCCCCCGTCTTACACTCCGAAGAGATGGCGAGGGAGTTTACGAACCGAGATTGTCGGATACGCCGAACGCCGTTAATGTTAACTAAAACGAAATCAAATGCATTGAAGTAAATAAAGTTAATCCCTAAGTAATCTACTCCCCTAAACAATCTCAAATTAGTATTTATAGTATACTTAACTTAATTAGTATTTTAGTTTAGTATTAGTTTTAAATTAAATTCCATTTTTAGCGCCTAGATAAAATTAGGTTATAACAATCGCGATACTCGATAGTAATCTCAACCAATCCCTGTAGATACGATACTCGACCGAAAGGTTCACTATACTTAAACTTGATCTGTATGCTTGCGGTGAAAGTGGCAGCGCATTATTTGCGGCCACCAACAGGCGAGAAGAACATTTGAGCAATTCATGTCCTTGTGAATGACAATACCTGTAGTATAAGGACTTATGAGATGGGTTGGCCTTGGCAGCTGGTGTGGCAAGAGCAACTGGTGCTGTAGAAGCAATTGGTGTTGCAAGGGAAATATTTGTATGAGATTCTTGTAATATGGCAAAACGTGTTTCCTCACTGAATAAATGAGAAAGAACATCGTTGAGGGAAGGTATCACGCCCCGGTGTAGGATTGAATCTCATACAGGCTCAAATTCCTCTTTCAAGCCCATTAGGAATTGCATAATGCGTGTCTCAGTTTGGTACTTTCCATGAACATCAGCGTCTTTTGTGCATTCTCAGGTTGGCTCAATGAGAGTCAACTAATTCTACATGGCAGTCATCTGAGGTAGGAAACTGTTAACAGTTTGTCCAGGTTCTTGGCACATGCTATGAAGGGTGGAAAGAAAACGATACTGATTTGAGAGGTCTGCCCTTGTGTAGCGATGTTGGAGAATATCTCAAGCTTCTTTAGCTATATAGAGTGTACCAAATTGAAATTTGATCTCTGGGATAATGGTAGCACGGAACCATGTGAGAATCTAGTGATTTTTGTTGTCCCAGTCCTTTAGACGGTCAATGTATTTGTCAGGATCTTCGTCGTCCTTCTTCTTGGGTTCAATAATATATCCAGTCACATAACGCCACAATTTTCATCCACAGAGGAAACCAGACATTTCTTAAGCCCACACAACATAATTAGATTCATCTAGAATAGTAGTGAAAACCCGGGGTAAGTCCGATTCAGCCATAGGCGCAAAGAGAGAGGTGAACTGGTGTATAAACCACAAAAATATAAAAGGAAATATATTTTGTGAGCCTCAAATCACAAAGCGGAGGCCGGGTACAGAATCAGAACGTCAAAAAATCCCAGGACTCGATCCAACTTTGTAGAAAATCGGTCTAAAAATGCCTGAACCGATCAAAGCAAATTACCTCAAAGAAAATCGATGACATGGCAGTCCAATAGTTGACTGTCGCTAGCGTGGCGGTCAACAAGCTGACGTGGCACTGAGGTGGCAGCTGACTTGGAGCTAACTAGACAGTTAGGGCTAAATTTGAGAGCAAAACAGTGCAGAAGCTACCCGCCGCACGTGAGGGCGTGTGCGGCTGAGGACAACGATGAGTTTTGTGTGGTTTGAATCACCTCGTCAAGACAGTTTCAATGGTATATCGTGAGGTGGATTTGGAGCCGTGGTTGAGGCGGTAGAGCCAAAAATCCAAGACAGTGAATGGTAGTGGTACTGCGGGCTATTGGAGGCGCGTGAGGGCGCTGGTGGTGGTGATTTTGGTAGTGTTGTGTTCGTCTCTGCAAGACGAAGACGGTGGTGTGGTGGTTGTTGATACCGAAGAAGAGATGAAGTCTACAGTAGCGACGAAAGTCTTGGGACATTAAGGAAGGCGGCGGCAGAAACTTTAGATTGCGAAAATTTTAGGAAGAACAGGTCTAGGAAAAACTTGCTCTTGATACCTTGTTAAGATAATTGAGAAGTCGGAGAATAAATCATTTATTGATATGTAAGAAAAAGGTACCAGAATACAACGATATATACACATATTTA
The DNA here is from genome assembly GCA_016647705.1 of Eucommia ulmoides. Lineage (NCBI taxonomy): Eukaryota > Viridiplantae > Streptophyta > Magnoliopsida > Garryales > Eucommiaceae > Eucommia > Eucommia ulmoides. The sequence goes on from CM028326.1 coordinate 13,601,840, forward strand.
TCAGCCCTAAGTTTGTCGTTGTATCTCTTCTTCAGTTCTTCTCCATCTTCTTACTTCTCAACCCTAAAATTCTCTTTTCTTAAAAAATTCTCAGCCCTAAGTTCTTTGTTGTATCTTTCCTTCAATTCTCCATTTTCCCACTTCTCTGCCCTACATTTTTAGGACGATGCCAGAAAAAATCACCAATCAATTATACAATGACGAAAATATTCTTAAAAAATAAGAAACCACATATTGTTGAGTTACCTTAAGAAAAAGATCTCAATGAAAGAAAAAGGCAAACCAAAGCTTGATCTTTTCAAATGAACGAAAAATTACTTGAGTATTGCAAACAAAAAATAATTAAAGAAATACAGGTTCAATAATTTCTTCTTAAATCATTAATTAGAAACAGTCGTTCTCCTTAGAGCTGTCGCGTCTTTATGTCCAAAAGAATGCTGAACTCAAGAGGGAAACTACCAGATTAGCTATCAATTATAAAGTTTTGAATGATACACTTCAATAGATCAGATGTTAGAAAAGTTGTTTAGAAATTAATCAAATAATTAATTAATTGTGAAGAAGAAATTTAAAAAATAAAAAAGAAACACAACGAAATTATTGGTTACAAAAAACATTCCAAATATTATAGAAAATAAAATGTCTTAATTAAAACTTCTATTACAATTTATTGATGAAATACTAAAAGTAAAATAAGAATAAAGCACTTATTGTATTACCGAATAGAGACTAAAACAGTATACCAAAAAAAGAAAATCAAGACAATCGTTTAAAAATTTCTCCTTAACATAGATTTTGTCCCCCGCTACGGTGCTTACGACTTTGAATGAGTGTCTGCCTCCTTTGAAATAACGATCAGCAGCAACTGGTACCAGCACCAGAAATCAAAAGCTCAACAAACAGAAAAGTATTGAACTCTTTTAAGAACAATGAACTCTCTCAAAAACTCTGAAGGAAAACTTAAATGCAAGCTTATATTTTAATGCCTATATGCTGAGAAATGTCTGTAATTTTATAAGGAGCGGAACTAAAGGTAATAAAGAGACTAGCTTTGTAACTCTTGAAGTAAGAACCAAAAATTAATTTATGTAACTCTCTGCAGTTACACATATAAACAACCTCCAGATTTATAAACAATTACGAACATGAATAGTTACACTCTGTTTAGGTTGGGATGAATCTAATTTTTAGATTTTTGTCTAAAAAGATACCAAGACCGAGCGAAGCATTCTCTAAGACCCCAAGGCCCCAAGCCCAAGCCCTAACCCAGACCCGGGCCCAAGCCCGAGCCCAGCCCAACTGGTCGGTCATTCCATCGGCATCACACGCGCATTACGACTAAACAAGTGATGTAATTATTATTTTGACTTATCAAACCTAAAAATTTGAAGAACAATTTTGTTTTAAACCCTCTAATTATAACTATGTTTCTAAGTGCTCCAATCAGTTTGTGTATTTAATTTTAAACCATGTATGTTTAATTAGTCATTCCATCTAATTTAGTTGATAAGTTAGACAGAATTAAGGGTAAAATTGTAAATTTATAAATTGTAATTTTTATTTTCTTTTTATTATTTTTTTCATTTTCTTTCCCCTCCCCCCATTTTCTTCTTCTTTTTTGTTCTTTGTTCTTCTCCTTTAACCATCCACCATCACCACCTTCTTCCATTGCCACACTGTATAGTCTCTCTCACTCTCTCTCTCTAATACTCCCACTCTACGGTCCACATCTTAATCGATGGCCTGATGATCTCTTATTTCTCTATTGTTACCTTCATCAATGGTATGTAAATATTAAATATTGAAGTTAAAGCATACAACTCTTAATTTCCATTAGCTAAACACTATTGACGAGCTACCATATTTAATTTACCTAATCTAAATATTTATTTGGGTTAGATTTGCTCAACATGAAAGTTAATTATCAAATTTTGTGGTAACCATATCATGTTCAAGGACTTCCATGATACAAAGATTGCAAACTACAATTAGGGATCATTGGACAAAAAGAAATTTTTTCATTGCCTAAAAGGAAAAGAAATAAGAACTCATTGGCAATTTGGGTTTTATTAGGATTGGCACAAACTTGAAAAAAAAAAAACATATTGAGGACCTTGGTCCAAGATTTCCATTAGAGTCACGGTGGAAAGTTAGGGAAGAGTAAAGTTGGAGTAACTGTAGCTAGTAGGATGAGGGCGCTAGTGAAATGTATGCCTACTGTTCCATTGTAGTTTTTGGTAGGATGTTTCCATTTTCTATTCCAGTTGGGGTGTATTGTGGGACACCCATTGGGTCCTAAAATTTGGAGAGAATGGAGGGTTTGAAAGAGTTGTGCTAGGAAGTTTTTGTGCTCAAACCTCTGTTGAAAATTGAACGAGCAGTTGTTGCACTTAGGCCCCGAAGGTTGATTTTATACTCTTAAGAGACCTTGAGCTCCAGTGATTGAATTTGCTTTGTCAGAAAATTGTTTTTTGATTTTGTCGGAGATTTGATCCTTGCCAATCAGAGTTGTCTCTTGGCTTCGTCGCTTAAGACTTAAAGTTTCAGCTTCTTATGGTTTTTTTGTAAGTGTGGTAATCGTGTATAATTATCCTGATGTTTCCTAAGATCTTTTATATTTTAGGACCGAGCCCTGGGATACCTTATTTTGGTTTGGAATGTCCCTTGTTAGAGGTTAGCGGTCCCTGTCCGATACTATTTGGTGGTGGTGTTTATGGGGGACTTGCAGGTTATGTGGTAATTTCTTATCGTGTAGTAAATAAGACTCTCCCTTTATTTATATAGAGAAAAATTTATTATTTAATCTTCTAGAGATATAGAAACTATAAAATAATAATTAAGTTGTTAGTCCCCAGAGATTGTTTAGAAAATAGTTTATCTTCTTTGATCATCGTTTTTTCATAATTTACATAAATGTCATTCTGTAAAATATAACAATACGTGAGCATTCATATTTTTATGTTACTATTTTTAAAAATTTAATACATTTAAATGATTGATTGTGTTGCTGTGAATAATTACAATGTTTGTGTGAATATTTATATTATTTGTTATTTTCACACGTTCTTTTATTACGTTATTTTGTTATATTCACAAAAATTACGAAAAAAACATTTACATTATTTTGTTATGAATATTCACACTACTATTTAAATAGTTGCGAATATTCAGAAAAAACGTAAAAAATATTAAAAAATTAAAATTAAAATCAATCAAGAATAACAAATCAAAACATTGAAAATAAACTCTAAAATCAGCAAAAACAACACCAGTATGAACATTCACAAAATTATAATAAATATTCCCAAAAAACGAAATCAGTATGAACATTCACAAAGAATAAAAGATCAACAATAACATTCGTAATGAATAAATAAAGCTCCACCAAAATTAACAACAACAACAAATCAAAAATAAAATTTCTACCAAGCCACGACTCCAGCAATTGTAATGGCGGCCATGGCGGGGACTAAGCTCACTAGTAGACTAAATCTGGAATTTTCTAAATCTGAAAAATTCCAGAGACGCAGAAACATAGGCGATGACGGCAATGGAAAACAACAAACGACAATGGCCAATATCAAAAGGCCGCGAACAACAATGGCGAACAACGAAGCAACGGCGAACTGTGGACTAGATCTGAAATTTTCCATATCTGGAAAATTCCAGAGGCGCAACAACGTTGGCAATGACGGCAAGGGCGAACAGCAAACGGCAGTGGCGAATGTCAAAAGGCGGCGACGAACGACGAAGCAACACCGAACGACAGACCAAATCTGGAATTTTCCAAATCTTTCTTATCTGGAAAATTCCACAGCGGGGGAATGGTTCCATTGAGGAAGTTCTTCGTGATTCGGATACAAGTCAATTGCAATCTCCGAGTTCTTCAGGGATGGGTCCGAAAAAGTAATTCTCTATGAGTATCAATGTCTTCAGCTGACCTCTTTTACACAAATCGTGAGGGATTGTACCAGTGAAGTGGTTTGTTGTAACATCTAGAAACAATAGCTTTCCGTTGCGGCCAAGATTTTCATGAAGTTCAAGCGTAAAATTATTACCCCATATATGTGCAACCTCTAGATTCGGAAGATCTCCCGATAAATGCATAAGGGGACCATGGAGACGATTAAGGAACAGATTAAGCAGAGTTAAATTCTTCAATTCCACAAAACTTACGGCTAAAAAATGAAGAGAGAGAGAGGTCGGCGGCAGAAAAATGAAGAGATGAAGAGAGGCACGTTAAGGTTTCTCCCTTATATACACAAAGATATAAATGTCCATCCAACTTTTTTTTTTTTTAACTGTCCAAGACTGTACATTAAAAAAAAAAAATTGAAATTAAACTAAATTACAACACAAATGTTTAAAAAAAAATTTACTAAAACAACTCATAAATAAGAGCTAAGCAATAAAAAAAAATCCTAATATATATCAATTTCCTTATAGAAATAAAATAAAATAAGATTTCAAAATTTTAAACTCCATCATTTAAAAATTCTTTATTTGGATAATTATTTTAAATTAAAAATTTAATTGTTTAATTGATAATTATCTTGTTTGAATAGTATGTATGTATTTATAGACAGAATTTTGAAATGCATTGACCCATAACTATGAGGTCGAAATTGAAAGGGACAAAAATGAAGAAACTGAGTTGGATATTGTATAACTTAGAAGGTCAAAAGTGTAGTTTTGGCATTTTCATTTTTCTTCTTTCTCGAGTAATAGACCCCCTCCCTTGTAAAAACCTTCTCTATTTCCCCCACAAGCTCTAGGGTTTCTTAGATTTTGTCATAAATTTTATGCAGAAGCATAGATTCAATAACGAATTCGATCTACGGTTTTAATTTTATCAAATTAGGCGATCAATTGTTTAAGAAACAATGGAGATGGAGGTGGTCGGGCGTCATGCTCTCCTCTTCGACGATGACGCCATGGCGGCGTTTGTGAATTCCGAGAACGCACTCGTGGAATGGAATTCACTTCTCATCGATCGCTACGACGTTCGCCATCTCCTCTCCTCGCCTCCTCCGCCAAGGCGTCGGCGTAATCTCCAACAATCGAAGTCGTCGTCTCCTCCTCCGACCTCGTCGCACGAGTCGGAGCTCGATCGCGAAAGATACCTTGATTTACCACCACCACCATCCGATGAACAAGGTAAGCGCACAGTATTATGGTCTGATATTTTTTTCCCTTTTATGGGCTTTTGTATTATCATACCGTTTCATTGAAAATTGAGAATGTAATTAATGAAGTACGGATTTGAGCTGAAACATTGTGAAGAAGTAATTCGACTGACATCGATCTACCAGTCATTCTATAATGATATGGTTTCGCATACATCAGCAAAAGAGCATCTCTTTGCTTCCTTGATGGTACTTCGTTTTGAGGGCATAACGTAGCTTTTGTGAGGAAAAAAATTAACTCCTTTTGAACAAGACGAGAGATTAAACAGTCAAGGAGATATGCTTGAATCATTGAATGTGTAGGTCGAAACCATTGAATCAGTAATCATTGAGATAGGACGAATGAATGATGCACAAAATGCAAAGCCCCTAGATTGCTGATCATATATTAAGCTCTAAATCTCATAAGCTTCGGTCTTGAATGATCTTTTCAATAATGGTTCGATGCACAAAGTGCAATGCCTCTAGATAGCTGATCATATATTAAACTCTAAATCTCACACGCTTCAGTCTTGAACTATCTTTTCAATCTTGGTTCGATGCACAAAGCGTAAAGCCCCTAGATTGCTGATCATATGTCAAGCTCTAAATCTCATAAGCTTCAGTCTTGAACGATCTTTTCAATCTTGGTTCAATGCTGTATCCAATTGCTCTGGGCTACTGTCTCTTTTTTAGTTGAGGATTGCTTGTATCATGGATATTTTGGAATTTTACTGCTGGATGTCTTTGTTCCTCTTCAGAGTACTGGTATAGCAATCTTAAGCCAAGATGAGGTCACGTGGCATTTATAGAAAGGCTGAATTTGAAGTTTTGAACTTACTCAAGTACTTTTGTTACAAATGGTGTCTACTTACACAAGTAGAAAAAGTAAACGGATGTTGAAAAATAATAAGCAAACTGTAATGGCATATCAGGGTAATATGTTTGATGAATTAGACAATCTCTTAATAGGGTAAGGGTTTCCCTTAGTGAAGTGTGTTTTGGAAGGTAAACTGAGTTACAGGAGCTTGGTCCGCTAGGGAGTATTTTTTAAATTGTAGACTTCATTGCAATATTTTCCAGGCTTGCAGAAAGGATTTATTTGTCCGTTGCTACTTCTGAGACAAGTAAGGGTATTTTAACCTCCTAGAATTTTCCATTTTGTCTGTTTACTCTTTAATAATGGTCTGCCAGTTCTTCCTTATTCTGTCACAGATGCTTGTAAAATATGAATATGTGAAAGTCTCTTATAGATCATTCACCTTATCCAGAATCAGACAATGCCAAATCGGAGGAAGCTGGTGGTGTTTATAATGCTGTAGCTTTTTCTTACGGAAACACGAATGTTTCTTCTGACCAAAAGAATGCCGATACTGGGTCGGAAGACTCTGGATTTTATCCACCCTTTGCTGTCCCCAAAAGCTTACGTCAAAGCCTAGTAAGTTCATGCTCTTCAATGTTCTCTTTGTGCATATCATGTTTACATGGATATCCTTCTTTGTTACCTAACGTTTACCCGTTATGACAACATGGTAATTGTCTAAGGTGCACATGCTTTTCTAAGGCTTCCCATGTATAAGTTTTCAGATGCTCGGAGCAGGATGCAGTTCTTGTGACCTAAGGTTGCCATTCCTGGGCACCTTGTTTCCTTTTCATGTCATGAACAAGGGGCAACCCACAGGTGGGATTAGGATGTAGAATTTCCGGAAAAAAAAAAAAAAAATCACCTATCCTCTTGAGTGAGAAACTTCAATTAAACAAATCTTTATTTTTTTATTTTTCCTTTTTGGTTACTAGAATAAATAGTTAATCCATGTATATGTCCAATCTACTTGGTGTATCTTGGAATTATTTGGTTATATGCCTCTGATATCTGCAATTGTGGTGTTCCACAGTTTCTGAAACAGAACTTGTATTTTTCTGTTTTCCTTTTTGCTTAACAGCCTCCAACTGAGAAACTACATCAGATAATTGCAAAGACTGCCATTTTTGTCAGCAAGCATGGGGGCCAATCAGAGATTGTTCTGCGTGTGAAACAGGGCAACAATCCGACATTTGGGTTTTTGATGCCTGACCATCACCTTCATGCATACTTCAGATATCTCGTTGATCACCAAGAGCTGTTGCAGTTAGAACATGACGAGAAGAAAACTGATGCCAAGCTTAACCAGATGGATGGTTCTGAAGGTGGAGCATTGACCTTGCTCGGTTCTGTTTATGGGTCTGGGGAGGACGAGGATGGCATAGCAGAGCATGTTACTGAATCTAAAGAAAATGTGCCTGTTGAAACTGTTGATCCCGTAGGTACTGCACCGGTTTCTCATGGTTCTGAGAAGAAAGAGTTAAGTGCAAGTGCAAATGCAAGTGGGACAAATGGGGGGGCTATTTCTAAGCATCAGCTTCCTCCTAAAGAAAAATCTCATTTGTTAAAGAAAAATTCTTCTAGCAAGGCTGCAAGTATTGGTAACATGAAGAAAGATAAATTATCTGAACCGTACCCTGCTGCTGCAGAAAAGTCACAAGCTCAGGCTTTAAAGGAAATGCCTAAGATTGAAATTTCACTTCTGGAGCCTCCTTCTGATGTGAAAAGATTGATCGACAAGATTGTCGAGTTCATTCTGAAGAATGGGAAGCCATTTGAGGCTGTACTGATTGAACAGGACAGTAAAAATGGAAAGTTTCCATTTCTTTTGCCCTCTAACCAGTATCACCCGTACTATCTGAGGGTTCTGCAGAAGGCCCAACAGGTGCCTCTCTCTCTCTCTCTCTCTCTCTCTATATATATATATATATATATATATATAATGACTAATGTAAGCTAATCTGCGAGAATGGCTTGCTTTTCTTACTCTTGCTGATTTTCATTTATGCTTCATTTACAGTCAAAAGTATCCGGCCATAACTTTCTTCCTGGAAATGATTCGCCAGACAAGAAAGCTATCATGGAAAATGATATTCCTTATGATTATGACCGGAAAGAGAAGTTTAAGATGGTGATTGGCAAGTCCAAGAACGGACAAGAGCCTCCACCTTCCAAATCAACCCAGCAGCCACAATTTGGTGTAGCTGTAGATGCTGCTTCAGCGGCAGCTATTCTTCAAGCTGCAACCAGAGGCATTAAGAACCCAAATTTGGGATTTATGTATTTGAATGGCCAGAGCAGTGATCTTCCTTCTTCTCAAACTGAAAGTGTTACCCAAAAGTCGGATCAGAACGGAAATCCCACTGTTTCTGTTCCCGTTGCCAAGGCCATGGCAAGGAGTGCCGCGATTGAAGCGGCGAGCGAGGCCGACTCTTCCGAAGCACATTTGACCCGAGAGCAGAAGCTGAAGGCCGAGCGCCTAAAACGGGCTAAGATGTTCGTATCTATGTTAAAGAGTGGAGCCGCTCCGTTCAAAACCGAACCCTCACGTGGCCTATCGGCAGAGCCCCAAGTCTCTGGAATTTCCAGCGCTAGCGCCGATCCGAAAGAGAGGGAAGGAAGCTCAGTCCCGGTGGGTCCTGATGCTTTAGATAAAAACGAGAGATCTGAGTGGAAAAACTGCGGTGATGAACAGAATGAACGGCGATCAAAGAGGATGTACCGATCGAGATCTAAATCTAACAAACAGGAAGAAGATGAAGCAGAAAAAGACAAAGACGAGGACGAAAAGGATCGTAGGCACTCGAGGAAGAAGCACAGATCTCATCGTTCTTCACGTGAAGAGATTGAAGAAGATGAAGACGAAGTGAAAAGGGATCATAAACGCTCTAGAAAAAAGCACCGTTCCCATCATTCTTCGCCCGAAGATGAGCTAGAAGAAGAGGAAGATGAAGAGGAAAGGGAACACAAGGGCTCGAGGAGCAAACACCGCTCTCGACATTCTAAACATCACAGTAGAGACCGGCATAAGCGAAGGAGAAGACACCGGCACAAGCACGAGAGGTCTCCTGAAGGAGAAAGTGTGGAAGAAGAAGAAGAAGATCGATCTAAGCGGAAGAAGATTCAGTCAGAGAAAGAGGAACTGGAGGAAGGTGAAATCAGTTCTAAAATATCAGATCAAGGATATGCCAGTAGGGAAGCTTCCGTGGGTTTGGGGAACACATCACAGGCTACTACTCAAGTTTCTGATGATCTCAGAGCCAAAATCAGAGCAATGTTGATGTCAACTTTGTGAGTAGTAGTAGTAGCAGCAGAGCTGAATGCTCTTTGATTTTTAATGATACGAGTGTCAATTCCTTTCCTTTTTTTTTTTCTTTTTTTATTTTTTTCATATATATATATATGAATGACCTTGATGGAAACAGGAGTGTAGCTTTATTGCTATCCTATGTTTTGGCGGTGTTTATTTGGTAAATGATTGAAACAAGAGTAGGCAAATAAGCATGCTTTATATGGACATCATCAAGCAAATTAAAAATGTAAAGAGACTGGTTCAAGGCCGCAAATGTGCGCCACTTAAGGTGACTTATTTATTTATTTGGGATCGAGTCGAAAACCTACTTTGCAGCACAAGATATCGATGTGACATTTGCTCCATTTAGTTACTTTCACTTGTCCAATTTTTCCAAGAAGGGGTGGTTGGCTAGTCTTTAGTGACGCTCTCAGATGACTTGTGGCCACATTTTGTTCTTAAAATTAGGAGTTATCTATGGTACGACTTTGATTTTAATTGTATACAGTTCGTAATTTATGGGTCTCATCTTGAGTTAAGATTGGAATCTAAAAGATAAGTCGTCATCCCCATTAATACTTTCATTAATATTTTGACATTTGGTTAACGTGATTGAGTAATCTCATTGATGAGGTGACTAATTGATGAACCCCTCTCCTATAAATAAATGATTGAATAGTAGTGATGATGTCTCACTTATAGTCTTTCTTGTAAATCTTTCTTTCTTTCTCCCATTATAATAATTTCTTCTTGTGACGTAGATAAGACTTACGTCGAACCACGTTAAATTTTATGTCGTTTCTTTCTTTATTCGTGAATATTTTGTAATCTTTACTTTTGGATTATTATTGTGTTGTTAGGAGTCAACTCAATCCCCAACAATTGGTATCAGAGTTTAAGCCTGACTCTCTTAACATAACAATAGGCAACAAGATGTTTCTAGTCAACAAGTTTAATAGGATAACTTCGCCTTTTGGAGGTTGCAAATAGGTGATTATCTCTATAAGAAAGATCAGTGTAAACTACTGTATACAACATGGGAACCTATGAAGGTGTTCGAAGACGATTGGAATATTTTCGATCACAAGGCGTTAGGAACAGTTAACCTCACACTCTCAACCACAGTTTTAAGTAATGTTAGGAAGGAGATGAAAACAAAGGATTTGAGTGATGCTATTGAGAGCATGCACAAGACTCTCACGACAATGAACATTTTGTTCTCTCCGAAATGTTTAGGATGAAGATGACAAGGGATGAAGTTGTTTTCGAAAAAAAAAAAATCAATCATATTCGTGAAATTTTCTATCAGTTGGAGATAGTGGAAATAACATTGATAGAAGAGATTAAAGTCTGCACAAGATTCCCACGACAATGAACATTTTGTTCTCTCTGAAAATGTTTAGGATGAAGATGACAAGGGATGAAGTTGTTTTCGGAAAAAAAAATCAATCATATTCGTGAAATTTTCTATCAATTGGAGATAGTGGAAATAACATTGATAGAAGAGATTAAAGTCTTTCTCCTTCTCTCACCTCTTCAAGACAATTGGGAAAACTTGGTTGTATCGATCACTAGTGGATCGGGTCATACTAAGTTGGTAGAGAAGGAGATCGTTATTGTAGGTCAAATAGCTATTCAATAATGGGTTGTATTGGGTAAGGCAAACTTAACAACTAAAAATTACAACTCCACCAATCATAGTTCATATGCCAAGCAAGTGATACGTGGAAGTGATTTAATACAAGTAATGTAAATAATTCAAACAAACTAAACAAATTATAAAGAGAGTAAGGGATATATAAATTTTGTAACGACCCGGTTTTTCAGGACTGTCACGCGATTTCTCCCTTTGGAGAATTAACACAAACTGAATAACCAATACTTTATTTATAAAATAGAAATCAGAGAAATTTTACAACTACGACGATAATTATAATTATCGTATTATCGAGTCAATTTTATAATAGTATCTAATAAATACAATTATTATAAATAGAAATTCAAAGATATTATAATTTCTGGAGCAGCTCCATTTTCATCGACCCTAAAATAAAAACTGTGAGATTGTGAGTCAATGTTCAATAGAATCTCAACCCCTCTAATATGTGTATCTAATTAATACAACAAATAAACGCATAGACATGTATCACACATAGTTTTCACATAATCATAATTATGTCATGGAAATTAATAATTATAATTCAACAACAATAATAACATAAATCACATAATAGAGAAATTAAATACATATATTAAAAGAGTTAGAAATTTTACCTGAAATCCGAACCGAAATATATTTCTCGCTCACAAATGTTCCAAATATATAATCATGTAACTTTTCTCTTGAAATTCGAGCCGAAATCCGAACCAAAATATGTTTCTCGATAAAAAAATGTTCCAAATATATAATCCTGTAACTTTTCTCCTATATATACATATATATAATTAAGTGTTGATCTCTCCTTAATGTTGATATATATGTTTCCTATATATGTTGGTCAGTTTCCATATACATATATATGCATACACATGTAACATATATATTAATTATATATACTTATATAAACATATATATGTAGTTAGAAATTGATGTCTTCATCAATTTCTAGCATATTATTATTATTATTATTATTATTATTATTATTATTATTATTATTATTATTATTATTATTATTATTATTATTATTATTATTATTATTTTTATTTTTATTTTTATTTTTATTTTTTAATTATTATTTTATTTATTTATTTATTTACACTAATTATTCGAGTTCTTTACCGAATAATTAGATATTAAAAAATCCTGAAAACTGATGTTCAGGGACTTACTTACGAAACTCTTATAAAACGCAGGAGGAATTTGCGTTTTTGTTGAAAACGCAGATTCCTTCTATATTTTTCAAAAAATAAAAAAAATAAAAAATGCAGAAAAAATATGCATTTCTACGTTCGGGTTTTTTTTGGGTAAAAATGCAATCACGATTTGCGTTTCTTATAAGAAATGCAAATCACGATTGCGTTTCTTAAAGAAACGCAAAACGTGATTGCATTTCCCGCGTCTTTAATTTTCAAAAATTTGGCCTGATAAAAACGCATTTTGGACTTTTGTTTTTTGTTGGGAAACGCAATATGGTATTGCATTTTTTGTCCGACAAACCCTAGCCCACTGACCCCATTTGATTTCACTTTCATGACCTCCTTCAGCCTTCAGCAAGTTCCTTTGGCCGTCGTCTCCTTCCCGTCGCCGAACCTTAACCTTGTGCATCGCCGTCGTCGTTTTCTCTATTCTCCATCGTTGCCGCCTCTTCATCTGTCTTCTCCTCCTTTGCGTAGCCACCGTCGTTGAGGTGAGATTTTTTTTTTTTTTCGAATATTATTTTTTTGTGGGTTTGTTTGCTTTCAATTTCATCTATTTTTGTTATAATGTTGTGCATTTTGTTCTCAAGTAAAGGATGTGAAGAAAAATAAAGTATTGTTTGCCCGTTAGCGATTATTTGGACTCGATTTTATATTTGTGTTATAATGTTGTGCATTTTGTGTGCTCATTTAGGTTTATGTTTGTGTACAGATTTTTGATTGTGCTTGTGTTCAGGGTATAAGATTTTATTAATTAAAAACGTGGGATAAATTTCGATTTTTATTAGTGTAGATCGGTTTTAGATTTTGTTTTTATTATTTTGGATTTTTGGTTTAGACACACATTGGCAATAAGTAGTTAAATTTTATTTTGTATTTGTGTAGATCCAGGTTTTAGATTTTGTTTTATGTAGAATAGTTTAAACATCTCGGTTTTATATAGAAAACTTTAGGATATAGGTTTTAAATTATTTTTAAAAAAATAATCAAGATTATAGATTTCGGTTTTTTTTTTTTCTTTTTTTTTTAGTTGTGAGAAAATTATTGTTGCTATTCAGATTTGATTTCAACACATGTTTCGTTAATTTTTAATAAGTTAGATGTTTTCAACCCAAAGTCATGTGTTTAAGTTGTTGAATTTTGTAGTTGAATTCAATTTTTTTTAATGATAATGATAATAATATTGTCTTTGTTTTGATTTGATTTGTGATATTATAGTTGTTTGAAATAGAGACCGTTACATTATATTTGTATTGGGGTGGTAGGATATTGGAAGGAATTGAGTTTGAGGTGTCGTATAGTATGTCTGAGGTCAAATCGTTGGATGTTTGTTGGGGGATTATGTTAAACGAATTGATTGCGATGATACGACCTTATATTCTTGAGGATGGAGTTGATAGAACTTTGAAGTTAAACTGTAAATTGCCGATAGCTACTATTTGGCCAAGGAATTATAGACACATGTTGTTTTCAATTGTTGACGATGCGGGATTAGATCATGTGCTTCAGTTACCTTGTAAGGTGCCCTCGCTGCTTGGTGTTGAAGTATATGTCAAGATAGAGCGAGCTTTTAATCACGCTCTAATATTTTCTTCCCAACTTGATCCTTTAACCCAATTTTTAAGTCAGAGATTCAATCCTCATGTTACCGCATTATCTGGACAATTTTCTTCGTATAGCATTCCTATGTTCAATCCCCAAGTTGTTCAATCCAGTTACACTCACCGATCTCCCTACATTCCCGAAGAATCTCTTCCCCATATAGTGATTGACCCTGACGCAGGCACCAATTCTGTCACTCCACATCACCATCATTCGCCAATTAGTCCACAGCACGACAACAATTGTGGTAGGTATGATAGAAACGTGGAGGGTAGGCCAGTTACACTCGATAGTTTCCACAACGGTAAACATACAGATTTAGAAAATGTTGTTGCGTTGGAGGAATAGGGGAATAGTGGGGATGGAGAGGATGAACGTCGAGCCGAGCAGACAAGGGAGTGAATAATTGTCGTTGCACATAGTTCCTTCATTCTAGAATGAGTAGGAATAGGGTGATGACGATGACATGGCAAAATATGAGCCAAAGTTGCGAAAGAATTTCTGTAACCCGGAAATGGACGAACTTCAGAATGCCATGAAATATTACCATATTATAAAAAAATAAAGAGTTTTATGTGGTGGAGACGCATCTTAAAGTTTGGTCGATTAAATGCAAGCATGATTGCGGGTGGAAGATGCAAACGGCTCTGAAAAAGAGTCACGAAATGTTCCAGATTACACAGTACAATGCGTCACACACATGTTTCTACAATCATACAGCCTTGGATCATAGAAACTTGGATTCGGGTGTCATTTCTTACATGATACTTGGACAGGTCGAAGAGGATCTGAAAGTGAAAATGGACATTATCGTTGCCTCCGTGAAGAAGTCTCAGGGATTCACTATTTCCTACCGAAAGACTTGGTTGGCTAGATCTATAGCCATCGAGACCTTGTTCGGCGATTGGGATAAATCGTATCGGAAGTTGCCGAAGTTCATGTCTGCATTGCAGAACCTTAATCCTGGGACGATTGTCGAATAGAGTATCGTTTCGACCGCTCAACCTGGCTATTAGACGTTTGACATAGTCTTTTGGGCATTCCAACCTTCTATAGTTGGATGGAGATATTGTCGACTTATCCTCACGATTTACGGGACCCATCTATATGGTAAGTATGAGGGGAAGATCTTAATCGCTATTGGGATGACACCGTCCAATAAGTGTTATCCTTTGGTATTCGCGGTCGCACTGACGGACGACCACTGCTGTTGGTTTTGGTTTATTTCGATACTAAAGCCTCATATTGCTAAAGACCGTCCGGAGGTCACGTTGATATATGACAGACACACAGGCATTATGAGTGTGGTTAGAATTTTATGGTTTAATCAGCCGAACGAGCCCGCTCGGTATCATCGATTTTGTTTGTGGAACCTTTGCAGCAATTTTAACAACATCTTTAAAAATCAACAACTAAAAGATCTTTCTTGGAACGCAGGTGCTGCAATACAAGTTCGAAAGTACAACGTCATCATGGAAAATATCAAAAAAATAAAAGAAGAGACGTATACGTGGTTGGATAACGTAAACAAAGAGAAATGGATCAGGTCACGCGATGATGGTAAATGTTGGGATGTGTTGACGACCAACTATGTCGAAGTATTCAACAATTGTTTGAAAGGTGCAAGAAATGTCCCAATTACAGTAGCCGTTTTGATAACTTTCTATAAATTGGTAAAATACTTTGATCTCGGTCGACAGGAAGCTCTAAAGGACACAGCCATGGGTTTCGGGTACGAAAAATACGTTGTTGAGAAAATTCAAAAATTTCAAGCCAAGTTCAAAACATATGATGTCCAAATATTCAATTGGTAAGGTTTTTTAACTTACAATTTATTAATTTCTATTTTTTTTTTTTAATATTTATAATACAAATGATTTAACTTATCATCTAATTTGATATATAAATATATTCAATAATAAGGAGAATGCATGTTACCACATCAAAACGAAAAAGACTTTGGTCGATAGTACTTTTACACACAAAGTTACTTTAAGTGATAACTCTTATTGTACTTGTGGGAAATATAAGTCTTTCAGATATCCATGCTCACACATATTTGCTGCAACTGAGTATTGTGGCATAGATGCGTTTCACTACATGGATCTCGAGTACATAATAGTGAACTTGCTGAAAGTTTGGGAGTCATCGTTTAAATCGATCGTTCACGAGGACTATTGGCTAGTGGTTAATTTTTTTATCTTTCTTCCTAACAATAATAGATTTCGAGTTGTGAAGCACGGGCGACCAAAATCCAATTACATTCCAAACGAGATGGATGTGTCGCAATGGACAATGACAAATCGATGTGGGTTGTGTTCTCAAACTGACCATGATTGGTGGACATGTCCATCTTGACCGCAATGAGTATTCTCAATTAATTAGTATAATTAGTCTGTTTCATTGTAATGGAGACAACAATTTTTATTTTTAATTTAGTTTATGGTTGTAACAACATTCGTATTGTGTTGTATTCTATTGTCATTTAGTTGATAAACATAATATTTATTTCATATAGTACTTGTTCATGAAAGTTTAGTTTCAGATTAATATTTTTTACACTAGTTTCAGATTTTTTTATTGGAAATGTAAACGAAAAAAAAAACTTAAAACATAAGAATTTCAGTGAAAAATTTAATTTAAAATTTGCACAATTTGTAGACGCCCCAATTTTGTTTTTCCAGATTCTTGCAGTTATGGCTGAGCCTGACCTCGTGGATCAATCGTTGTTTTATTTACAGAGAGACCACAGATCTATAGCTGTTTAGGAAGAACGTGAAGTGCAAGTTGTACTATTTTCAGCAGTGTATTCAATTATTTATTTTTTGTATTTTTTAAATCGATCGTCTTTTAATTTATATTTCAGCATTTTTCTAGACTTGACTGTTCCGGAGCGGGACAGTTTTCAGGCCAATGGACGGAACATGTACCCAGTCGAGTGGTACAATTGATATAAGCCGTCAGGCTATATGGAGCTTTTCGGTTAAGGAAAAAGCAATTAGACCACGCATTGATTACCGCGTTGGTCGAGAGATAGTGTTAGAAGATGCATATGTTTCATCTTTCGACTAGCAAGATGACGGTGATACTGCAAGATGTAGCAGTGTTATTCGGGTTGCCCATGAACAGATGAGCAGTTACCGAGCTTGAGGACACGTTACCGGTCTCACGTTGGCAGGAATTTTGCTATGACCTTCTCGGCCACACACCTCTAGAGGACAAAATCAAGTGCGACTGCCTGAAACTAAAATGACTATAGTCCACTTTTGATCATGTACCCGATGATGCAGACGAGCGCATTATGTAGTGTTATGCCCGTGCGTACTGCCTAGTATTGATTGGCACAGTATTGATGCCAGATAAATCAAATAATTTGGTTAAATTAGGCTACTTACCACTGTTGTGCGATTTGTCTGGGTCGCATGCATATTGCTGGAGCAATGCCACGCTGGTGATGTTGTACCTGGAGCTATGCAAGGCATGCCTTAAGGAGACAAAAAATATGTCCGGACCCCTCTTTTTGTTACAGTGTTGGGCATGTGAACGACTCCCGAGACTACGCCCCTAGGGGGTCTCGATACATTATTATATAATTAATGTCTACGTATTTCAAATATTTCATTTCATTTAGTAATAATTAATTTTTGTTTTCGCGTATAGTTGGAAAATATTTTTAATCTGGATAGCAAGTCGATACACGTATTAATTGTGTATCGTGATTAGTTAGATCGTTTACGAGATAACGAGGTCAGTTATAGATTTATATAAGATGTTACTGATGTTTATTTATTTATTTATTTTTATATTTATTATTTAATTAATTTATTTGTATGTTGTTTGCACAGGTGATTTATTTCCAACTTGAAACCATATGAAATAAAGTGGAATTGCTCATACTTATATAATAGTATGAGCACTCTTACGAAATTAATATGGGACAAAAATCTAACATTTGCCCTTAAGTATAACTCGGCCCCAATTTGCACAGAGGATTTAAATACAAGAAAAAGATAAGAAATGTGTAACTCTCGACTTACATTGAAAATTTGACTATGAGGGAAAAGAAGTAAATTCTTATAATCTTGTCTATGATATCCTGTTAAAATAATTGAGAAGCAAAAGTTGAAAGAAAATAAAGTTGTGTTTGAGTAAATGATTTGATAAATCCATGGAATTTGTAAATAATGGGATTTTAAAATTCCGGATTTTGAAATCCCGTCATTTATAAATTCCTTGTTTGGATAATATTTTTTAAATGAATAATTTAATTGTGTAATTTCATAATTCTCATGTTTGGATAGACAAATATTTGAATGTAGAATTTTGAAATCTATTAAATTTTAATAATATAAAATTTATACTTATTTTAATAAAATAATTTTTATACCTAATTTGGGAATATAATTTTAATAATATATTTCTAATTATATATCACTATTTTACTAATATGATTTTTATGTATATTTTACAAATATAACATATCGAAAGAGAAAAAAGAATTTTGAAATTCATATAATTACAAAATAAAAAATGAGATTGAAGTGAAATGGACAAGAAATTGAAAAAAAAATAGCAAATTTCCTCTTTGAATGATTTAGAAATAACTTGTGTTTTGAAGATATTTACAGATCATTCTTATTCTCCTATTTTATAAATGAATGGATTTTATAATTATCTCCTAATAGTACCCCAAACAAAAAAATTGCTAAAAATGATTTGTGAAATCTTTTGAACAAATGAAATCCCTTCCCCCAATGCCTTATCTAACCGTAACATAAGAGAATATATTAGGTGGTGAGAGTAAGGTCAAGTTCCTTGGTTATTTCTTGTTTACAATTCGCTTACGACACTTAAATTTTCATGGAAGCAGGGGAAGAAGAGGCCTTGAATTTGAAAAGTGTGATGAGAAACTTTGAATTGTGCTCAGGCCGTAGAATGAACTTTCATGCATAATCATAGGATTAGGTGTGGGTAAGAAGCTTGTCAAGAGAGTGGCCAGACTCTTCAAATGTAAGATAGGATCTTTTCCTACAAGATACCTTGGAAAGCTTTTGGGGGGTTCACCGAATAAAATTGGCTCTTGGAATCTATTGGTGGGTAAGGTTCAGGAAAAATAATCTAGATGGAAAGCATAATATCTATCCTTGGAGAAGAGGGTCACACTGATAAAGTCAGTGTTTTCTAGCATGTCGGTGTACCATCTCTCTATCTTTAGGATGCCCATAGGGGTATTCCAGAAGATAGAAAATATTTTTAAAGGATTCCTTTGGGGGTATTTAGAAGATAAAAAAAAAAAAAAAACAAGAAAGGGTACATTGGGCAACTTGGGACCTAGTAGCTAGGAAAAGGAAGAGTAGAAAGATATGGATCAGTAGGATAGTAGAGAGAAATGTGGCCTTACTAGCCAAGTGGTGGTGGTGGTAGAGATTTAGAAGCGAGAAATCAGCCTTGCAGAATAAAGTTGTGTGTTCCAAGTTTGGGATTGAGAAAGGGGTTTGGCTTCTAGAAGAGTGTAGGGGAAGATGTTTGTCCTCTCCTTGGATGAATATTGTGGCTACCCTATAGGATCCCAAATGGAGTGAAGTCTTCAAGCAAAATTAGAGATTTACAGTGGGAAATGGGACCTCTGTGGCTTTTTAGAAGGTTAACTGGACCCAAGTGGGAATCCTAAAAGATTTGTTCACCCGAATCAACGCCCTTGCCTTTTTCAAAAAGGCCATGATTTCTCAATCTGGATCATAGGAGGGGGCTAGTTGGAAGTGGAATATCCCATTAAGAAGACCATGTCTTGATTGGGAGAAACACAAGTAGGCTAACTTGGAAATTATGCTCCAACATGTTCACCTTATGGAGGAGTTGGAAGATACGCTAATCTAGAAAAATAATTCAAATGGGTTGTTTTCATTTAGATCGTGTTACGCTATTCTTAAATCCAATTCAGTGCGAAATCGAAGCCCCAACACTTTTGAATGGTTAGGGTGGGTGCCTCCCAAAATGGAAGCCTTCGCTTCGCTCCTTGTAGGGGGCAAAGTCCTCACAAGAGCTAAGTTAGGGAGGCGAGGTTTGTTAGATATGCTATAAACATTGTCTCTCACGTGTGAGGACGCCATAGAAGATAGTGAGCATCTCATCCTCCACTGTGAGTGTGGGAGTGGAAGGTTTGGGGACACATATGGGAGTGGTAGGGGATATATTTGGTAATTCCTTAATTGGTACGCCTTTTTTGGGAACAATAGAGGGGGGGTTAAAGGGAATGGATTGAATAAGTTGATTTGGGAGACTTTGATTTTCATGGGAGTATGGTCAATTTGGCAAGATAGGAATGAGAAAATGTTTAGGGGGACCTCTATCAACCCGAAAGAGATGGCTTGGCTCATAAAAGTGAGACTTGCCTTGTGGGGTTCTAGCAAAAAATTAGATTTATATTATAATGTTAGGGACTTTCTCTTGGCTATTGAAGGTGTTAAAAAAGTCAGAAAATAGTGTCGTGGTCCCCCCTCCCAGGTAGGTTCCTCAAATTCAATATAGATGGGTCCACCTTGGGAAAACCAAGGCCGACAGGTATTGGAGGAATTTTAAAAAACTCAGAATGTAATATTCTAGGTCTTTTTTTCTAAGACTTCTGGCCAATTCAAATGCTGCCGAACAGAGAGCGATCATTAGGGCTTTCGAATTCTTCCATATTTCCAAATGGAAAAGAAAATTTAATCTCATCGTGGAAACCGATTCTAAAATTGTAGAGGGAAGGTGAGTAATTTGAAAGCAGGTCCTTGGTAACTAAATTTTTGGTTAAATAGATGTAAAATAATTCTTAATTCGTTGAGGGAGGTGAGATTTTGCAATATTCTTAGGGAGGCTAATGAGTTTGCCAATAACTTGGCAAAACCTAGAGTGGGTAGAAGGGTCCCCTTTTTACAAAATTTTGATGCGAATATGAGTAGAGCACGAACGATGTCAAGAATGTGTCAATGTTTGCGTTCGACTCATCCATTTTGTTGGGAGGTTCTAGGATACAAGCAGTGGAGGAGCGTGCCATTTATGTGAAGTAGATTTAGAAATGCACGGTCTTTGTATTTCATTACATTATCTCAGCGAAAAACTTTGATATTCCGAGAGAATTGAGTTTAAACCACATAAGAGAAATCAGAATATATTTGAAAGAGTTCAGATTTGTTTTTCATAAGAAACAACCATATATATCAAGAATAGTCATCCACAAATATAACAAAATAGCGAGCACCACCCATTGTTGCATGACGAGAAGGCCCCTAAACACTAGAATATGCTAAATCAAAATGTGTAAGGAAAACAAACTGACTCTCATTAAAAGGTAAAGTTGATTGTTTTGCAAGTTGACAATTAATATAATGAAAAGACTCATGTTGAAATGAACCTAATTGTCCACTAAAAATAAGAGAACGAAGACAACTGGCTGAAGTGTGACCTAACCGAGAGTGCCACAATTCCACAGGTGAGAGTACTGAGATGGATGCTGCTGATTGGTTTGGTGATGATGAGGATGGGACTTGGAAGTAAGTAAACTCAAAGAGGCATCCAACTTTACAACCAGTTCCAAGGAGTTTTCCTGTTTCAGGGTCCTGCACACAACAACCAGTAGAAGAAAAATACAAATCAAGTTCAAGATCACATAGTTGTCCAGTAGATATAAGGAAAAGCGTAAGATTAGGGACCAAATATGTATCAAGGAGAGACAAATGAGAACTGTCAATATGTCTATTGTGGCTGACCAATATATTTAATCCATTGGCAGTGTGAATAGTATATGCATGCTCATCACGGGTTTTAGAAGAAAAAATAGAGACATCATATGTCATGGCTATATTGTTACCAGTTTTAGTTAGAGTGTCGGTAAGCGTAGTACATAACCCACTCCAATCAGGTGGAGAGCTTGATGAAGTTGGTGTACCATCAGTGGCTATAGCAGCAGTATTCTTTGGCTTGGAATAAGACCGATTGCGAGAGCCTCGAGAGCGATATTGGTTCCCATTTGATTAATTTCCAAATAGAAGTTTAGGACAGTTTGTAAGATAATGGTCTGGTTCTCTGCAGACCTCACACAAGCGAGAAGGACATTTGAGCAATTCATACACTTGTAAATGACAATACCTGCATTATAAGGGCTTTTAGGATGGGTTAGCTTTGGCAGCTGGTGTGGAAAGAGCAATTGGTGCAACATGAGCAACTAGTGCTGCAAGGGCAACATCTGTATGTGATCCTTGTAATATCGCAAGACATGTTTCCTCACTGAGTATATCACATTAGACGTCGTTTAGGGAAGGTATCACGCCCCGGTATAGAATTGAAACTCGTACAGGCTCAAATTCGTCCCTCAAGCCCATGAGAAATTGCATAATACGTGTCTCAATTCGGTACTTTCCATGAATGATAGCAACTTTTGTGCATTCCTAGGTTGGCTTAGTGATAGCCAACTGATTCCACACGGCAGTTATTTGAGATAGAAAACTATTGACGATTTGCCCAGGTTCTTGGCGCATGATATGGAGTGTACCAAATTCAAGTTTGATATTTGGGATGATAGTGGTACGGAACCATATAAGAATCTGGTGATTTTTGTTATCCCAATCCTCTAGACGGTCAATGTATTTTGCAGTATCTTTGTCGCCTTTTTTCTTGGGTTTAGTAATATCTCTAGTCATGCAATGCCACAATTTTCATCCACGGAGAAAACTAGACATTTCTTGAGCTCACACGACATAGGCGCAAAGAATGAGGTGAACCGGTTTAGAAACCATACAAATATAAAAGGAAGTATATTCTGTGAGCCTCGAATTACAAAACGAAGATCGGAAATAAAATCAGAATGTCCAAAAACAAGCAAAATCGGTCGAACTTTGCAGAAAACCGGTTTAAAAAGGCCTGAACTGGTCAAAGGAAGTTACCTTAAGAAAACAAGTGACGTGGCGGTCAACGACTGATGTGGCAGTCAACAAGCTGAAGTGGCACTGATGTGGCACTGACGTGGCAATAACTGGGTTGATTAGAGTTGACATGGCAGTAGAAACTTGTTGACAAGGGCAGCAGACGCATAGATCTGAGAACGAACTGAAGCAATGGCTTTTGTCCACTTGTGGAAGCGCGTGCATGATCGGAAGGTGATGATTTTTACGTCGTTTGAATCTTCTCATCGAGACGGTTCCGATGGTATATTGTGAGATGCATTTTCAACCCTGGTTTAGGCGGTAGAGCCCAAAATCAAAGCAAAGCTTGGTGGTACTGCAGGCTTTGGAAAGCATGTGAGGGCACGTGAATGCTCCAGTGGTAGTGATTTTAGTGGCGTTGTGTTCATCTCTGCAAGACGAAGATGTTGGTGTGGTAATTGTTGATGTCGGAGTGGTGGTGAGGCCTATAACAGCGACGAAAACCACGAAGGAAAAGAGAAAGCGGCGGTGAAAGCTTTAGGGTTGCGGGAAAAAAAATCAGAGATAATAGGTTCAGGAAAATATTTGTTTTGGATACCATGTTAAGATAATTAAGAAATGGGGAACATAAACAATATATCGATTTTGTGAAAAAGATACACACAATACAACGATATACACAATTATTTATAAGAGAAGTAGGAGACCCTAGAGTTAGAGTTTTACTCTAATGGGTCAAGTGAGCCAAACTCATATATTAAATTAACAATATCTATTTAGAATTTAGAAATCTAAACCATACCATATTTATGTAAACATATATTGAGATTATCAAGTACATAATCTATTATCCTAAGGCTTATAACCTAGTGGATAAGTAATTAGTCTCTCTTGTAGAATATCTAGGGTTCAACCCTTTTTTTCCTCCCCCAACATATGTTAAAAAAAAAAATAATAATAATAATAATAATAATAAATAATCTAGTTCCATAACGTATTTACCCAAATTAAACAACAAAATGATCCTAGTCCGAAAGTCACAAGAAATATCCATAGTTACCCCTTTTGGACTAGTTCAAGGAGAAAAATAGTAAGTTTTAAGCGATCGTGGAGATAAATAGAACTTTTTGCCAAGTCATGATCACAACAAACAGAAAGATTTTATAGAAGAAAGTAAAAGTGAATGGTCCTGCATCTCATCTGCCAGCATGGTCTCTGTATTTCCACGTTGAGATAAAACTGGTCCTGATTCGCTGGGCTGCCGCCACCACGTATATAGTCGGTCGCAGTCTTTTCTTTAGCTTCACATTGGTCGGACAACATATAGTACTCCTCATTAAATAGACTGTTTGGTTTATCATGTGGAAAAGACTAATCACGTGAGTTATCATTTGGGTCAGATTAAATCCAACGTCACCCTACATTAATACATTAATACGAGAGCTAACTTTAGCGATCGAGAGAAATCTAAGACCATGAAACATTGGAATAAAGAGAGATTAATTAAGAGTTAACTGATTAAAAATTCAATGTACGAGGAAGAAATTGTTGTAAGTGTAAAAAACACATCTCATCGGATAGGAAAAAGACTGGTAGTTAAAATTATAAAAGTAAAAAAAGAAAATTCACATAAGCAAATTGCTTATTTGTAAAGTTGAAGGAGACCCAAAACCATTCTACACACTTACTAAACAAGTATAACTATATTGTGTACATATTTACCCAGATTCATGAATATTACCCAGATTCATGAATATAGAGAGACAGAGATAGTGGGCGCGCAAAATGTGAACACAGATGAAAAAATGAGACATTTGCCCTTTATTTATTAATTTAAGAAATAAATATAATTCTGACACGTGAAAGTATGATGGCCGCAGCTACTTCTTTGAAAACAAAAGGGTTTCATCCAACTTGCAAGAAACCAGAAATTTAACCATTTATGTTCCCATGTTCCCATGTCAGTAGAGTAGTAGGATATAAATGAGATAGGATAAGATGAGAATTTTGTTTTTCCCTTTTAAGAGTAGAATTGCGTTTAATAACAATATATTTTATTTTTTTTCGGAAACAGAATCGCGTTTGGTAACAATTTTATCCTAAAAAAAAAAATTATTTTGAGAATATTTTTTTTTGTTTTGGCCAGCCAGTGGCGGCGGTAGGACAGTGACCGACGGGTGGCCAGCCGGACGGTGGGCGGCCGGCGATGCCAGAGGTGACCGGCGACAGCGGGAGATGGCTGTCGGCGGCGACGGCTGTCGGTCGACGGCGGCGGTGGCCAGCGGCGATGGCGGTCGATCGACTACAACGGTGGCCAGCGGCGGCGGACGGAGGAATAACAGTGGCGGTAGTTTTGGGGAATGGGAT
The DNA here is from genome assembly GCA_016647705.1 of Eucommia ulmoides. Classification (NCBI taxonomy): domain Eukaryota; kingdom Viridiplantae; phylum Streptophyta; class Magnoliopsida; order Garryales; family Eucommiaceae; genus Eucommia; species Eucommia ulmoides. The sequence goes on from CM028326.1 coordinate 13,626,884, forward strand.
GGGAATAATGAGAAACAATTTTTTTTTGTTTTTCATTTCTTAAGAAAAAAAGTGGGCATAATTTTCAAATGGGAATGGAATAGGAATAAAAATTACCAAACGTTATTCCTAAACAAAAATCCCAAAAATCTGAGAATGGGATGAGAATTTCTGGGATAGAAACAGTTACCAAACGGGTCTATTTTCTACTACGGAAAAATTAAAAACAAAAATTTAACGACAAACCAAAACCAAGATGTATAAATATACAATATTTGAACACTCTAGAATTTCGAATTAACATTGCAATGATTCTGATTACCTACCAACTTCCAAATCCTCTATTAAATTAAAATTGATTTTTTTTAATGCAATGATTCTGATTTCAATGCAACCGTAAAACCGTAAAGACAAATCTTCGATTTCTATTTCACTATAACGTGTTGAATTCAATATGAATTATATTATTTTAATTAAAAAAATATGATTGATATGTCATTTTGAAATTCTAAAACACATGATTATGATTGGTTGTGTAATTTAATCAACAAAATAATAAAATAAACTTGATTAATTGTTTAATTATTTATAAAAAAAATTATTTCAATTAAATGTGATAGCTGTTTTTTAATTTTCGAAATACAAATTTTGGAGCAGTCAATTAAAATGCAACGGGGAAAAATTGTCCATATTTTGATAAAAATTCGAATTGTTCATTTAAAAAAATACAGAAATTGTTTGATAATTTTTATACCAAATTTTGATTCTCATAATGACTCCAAAAAATAATTTATTATATATATATATATATGGTAAGGAGTGTATCCTTAGCTTTCCTATTATCAATTAATTTATTAAATTAAAGATGCACTATTTTATATTGACTTGGTCCATTCAAGATTAAATTTAAAATTTAATTTTAATATTTTTGAATGAAAAAAAAAAATTATTTATCAAACATGTATAATTACTGCATTATCTAAAACGTGGGTAAGTACAATGTATAGGGTCAAATGTTGCGTGCAACCCCAATATTAATAAGTCGTTCGTGAAGCCGTCAATTTGTTTGCGAAGCCGTCAATCTCGTTGACTCTTTCTTCCCTTTTCACGTGGTTCTTCACGGCCCGGGCCAGGCGAGGCCCGGCTGAGTAGATTTTTTTATTAAACAGTAAACTGTGTACGAGTCAGTTTATGTATATTTCGATTAATTATCTTTTAGAATAATCTTAAAGATGTATTTTCTCATATCGATATAGTGGATTTAAGATTAAATTCAAGATTTAATTTTTGAAAGGCTAAAATTGAATCCTAAAAGAGAATGAGGCACCTTCTCCTAAACCGAACTGTCAACTCTTGGTTAGGCAAAGTAGATCATTTGCTTAGATTTTTTGAGTTGGATTTGTGTCGAAATTATTAATTTATTTTTATTTTAAATGGGACAAGTTAAGTATAAAAAAATAAATAAATAGTTTTCTTTCGGGCCGGGTCAGCCGGTGGTCGTATGCATTTTTTGGAACGACTGAGACTCACTTCTACAGTTCTACTCCTCTCTCTCTCTCTCTCTCTCTCTCTCCCTCTCTCACACCAAACAGTGTGTGTGTGTGTGAGAGAGAGAGAGAGAGATACAGAAGGACGCCATGTGTGCAGTTGACGCACTATCTGACCTCACTTTGCTTGTTGAAAATCACTTAAATTTCCATGTCATGAGATTCTCTCTCCTCTCCTCTCCATTTGGTTTGGCCGCAACTACTCTTACACTAGTCCTCCCTTATTAATGCCCAGTCTTTTGCAGCTGTTTGTATAAGACTTTTAACACTTCAAACCATTATCTCTCTCTCTCTCTCTCTCTCTAAGACTTCAAATCCTGCAAATTTCTTGTTAAAATCCAATAATTCTGCTTCTGGGTTTGATGCAATGAACTTCCAGGAATGTAATCTTCAGATTCTCAACTCTTTGGACGATCAAGTTCTGCGTTTGGGTCGAGATGAAATGGACTTCTTTTCAAAAGAAAAATGTTTGAATGGCTCACCAAGATCAGATGAAGTGATTAAGAAAGGGATCGAACCCTATGTAAGTTTTTCAAATTTATTTTTCTTAATTTAAGAGAACCAAAGAAAAAAAAAACAATAAATAGTTAAAGTTGTCTGAATTCTTCCTTTTTTTGTTGATTATAGACTGGTTTAAATCTTCTTACAACTGCCGTAAGTGACAAGTCAACGATCGAGGATGGAAGGTTACATGTAAACGATAAGAAAATCCCCAATCAAGTAAGATATATGTTTATATATCTAGGGTTTACATGATATATGATCTTTTTTCTTTTTCTTTTTTGGGATATAACCCTTTTAATGATTTTTCGTGATGCAGATATCAGTTCTACGTGCGGAGAAGGATCGAATGAGCAAGGAAAATCGACGTCTTAAAAGCGCGCTTGATCAAATAAACGACAAGTACTATGCTTTGCAGATGCATATTGCTAAACTAATGCAGCAAAAACACGATCATCACAGAACTAAAGACAGAGAATTTCACAAGGTTCTTTTCTTTTTCTTTTTCTTTTTCTTTTTTTTTTTTCCTTTTTTTTTTTTCTGTTTTTGGGTTCTTTGATCATCCTGGGAAAAATATAGGATTTTTTTTCATTTTAATTCCTAATTAAAGATAATCAATTGTGTTTGTGTGTGTGTGCATAGATAAGTGATGGGGCTACAGAAGAGGAAAAATTCATGGAATCATCATTAAATATTAAGAAGTTATTGGATCATTCTGAATCATCAAAAATTGCGAATCAACAAAGTAGTGATGGAACTCGAAGAGAAGAGAGACCAAATAAAGAATTAATTCAACAATGGGAAGTCCTCAAATCTCATCCGGAGGGGTTTGATCAAGCTACAATCCGAAAAGCCCGTGTCTCCGTTCGAGCTAGATCCGATGCATCCATGGTGAGTACTGAACTAGCTAGGGTTTCTATATTCAACTCGATTTTGAGAAATATTTAGGGTTTATTTGGAAAATAAAATTGTGAATGAGAATGACAGTTTTTTTTTTTAAACATAATTATTTTTCCCTTTTATGTAATTTTTAGATATCCGATGGATGCCAATGGAGAAAATATGGGCAGAAGATGGCGAAAGGAAACCCATGCCCTCGAGCTTATTATCGTTGTACCTTGGGAGTCGGATGTGCAGTTCGCAAACAAGTAGGTCCTTAATTAATTTTCATATATTCATAATAACAATAATTAAAATCAATGTACGGTTAAACTGAATAATTTTTCAACTAAATAAAAAGGGCGGTGTACATGTCATTTTGATATCCCTTAATTTTAGGTTGCTTCGGTAGCAAATCTCTTATTTTATCTTTAATTTAAAAAAAAAAAAAATTCATACGCAATTGCAACTTATGTTTTAGTCTCGTGTATTAAAAATGGCGGAAGGCTCAATACACGCGTCTGCACTCTCGCAGCTACATGTATTGTGTGTAAAATATTTGTTAGAAGTAACGAATATTATACAAGTACAATTAATATAGTTACATGTAATTTGTAATTAAGTTACATGTATTTGTAATTACGTGTAACTAATATTACACAGATACATGTAATTAATATTACACAGACATAAGTAATATTAGTTAGTTTCCACACGCAATGCATGAGCACATGCAAGACTAATATAGAACCAAAAACCAATTTAAATGACTAAATCAAAACTTATGTTTTTAAGGGGACTAATAATATATTACACCTGCTATTTTGGACTAATCTCCAACTATTCCTTAATTTTAATAGGTACAAAGATGTGCGGAGGACAAAACAATCTTGATCACCACCTATGAAGGACAACACAACCACCCGCTGCCACCTGCCGCCACGGCAATGGCCTCCACCACCTCGGCAGCGGCCTCATCACTACTCTCGGGGACGATGCCAAGCTCGGACGGGCTAATAAACCCTAATTTCCTCTCCAAAACTATGCTCCCATTTTCACCGAACTTGGCCACAATATCAGCTTCTGCACCATTCCCTACTATTACATTGGATCTCACCAACACTACTACTCCAAACCAATCTTCGGGTCATTTTCCTAATACTTCTCAAACAACCCATAATTTTAACTTTATGAACCCATCGAAATTCAACAATGGTGGTATCCATAGCTCTCAAGATATAATGGCTGCTGTTACTTCAGACCCCAATTTCAATGCAGCCCTGGTTTCCGCCATCTCCTCCGTTCTTGGAAACGTTCGTTCCAGTCCTGGGATTAACGACAAGAATGATAAAAGAAAGAACGGCGAAAACAACATCGGAAGCTGGAGTTTTGTGGGTTAATTAGTTAAGAAGTTTGATATATATGATTTTTTTCCCTTCCTTTTACTCTTTTTCTTTTTTTAATTACAGCTAACTATTATGTTTGAGTTCATGTTTGGATTAAATTTTTGTTGTTCTTATATTATGAACTAGGTTATTGTTAATTATTATGTAATTCAGGAAAAGAATACATCCAGGATGTTTATTGCACATGCATATTTATGTATAGGATGTCGTTTTCATATTTCTATAATTAGATGGAAATTATTTATCGTGTCTCAAATTGGGAAAAATTCAACTTAGCAACAACTTTTTATCAGGATAATTGGTCAATAGCTCCGAATGGAGAGTCTAATCCATAATTTATCATATTTTAATTTTAAATTGAATATAAATTCCTTAATTATATTTTGATTTGTGTTTTAGTCTCACGGTCAATGCTCCCTTATATCTTTAATCAAACACTTCCAATTAAGGTTTGTATCGTCTACTACCGGCGCCACCTTTTTTCGTCACCCACCGCCACCTGCCGTCGGAAATCGGAACTCTGGTCGCCAAAGTGCTGCCTGGCTGTCGGAATTTTTTTTAGTTACACGTAATTATTTTTTTAATGTATTTTCAGTTACATGTAACTATTTTTTTAATGTACTTTTTAGTTACAATTTTTTAAGTATATTTTTAATTACATTCACATAATTTTTCAGTGAGGGGCAACCAAAAAATTAGCTAAATATGACTTTAAAATTGTAGTTAAAATGTATATTAAAAAATGGTACTAAAAAATAGTTGAATATAACTAAAAATAATTCTGGTGACCAGTGACTGGAATTTCAAGTGGTGTTTGCTTTTAGTGTTTCTGTTTTTTTTATTCTACTTCCAATAAACTAGGATGGGACGGGATGAAATTTTTGTTTCGATTCTGGAGTAATTTATAAATAGAAACATGTTTGGTAACGATAATTCTCCTGAAATTGTTTCTATTAATATATAAGAACATAAACAAGAAGCATGTTTGGTTGCAGTATTTGATCTTTTTTTTTATAAAATGTATGGTGGTCGATTGGGTGGTGGTGACCGTCGGGGTGGTGATGTCTGGGATAGTGGTGTGAATAGTTTTGTAGTAGTGAATAGGAATCAACATTTTTTTCTCAGAGAACAGAAACAGGGACCAAACATTGTCTTAGCAATTGTCGGGGGCCGGAATCCGACAGCCACTGGCTGTGAGGTGACTGTTGGTGACGCAATCCTAATTGGAACATTATTATTTTTGTAAACTCTAATAGATGAGATTAAAATTAAAATAGTTATTTGTTTTGAAATTTTTTTATTAATTTAATATTATTACGTCTTCCAACCAACTCTCGCTATTTTATTTTTCAATAAATATTATGTAATATAGTTTCGAATAATCTGATAGATTAAGAAAATATGCATCAAGATATGGATAGGAGAAAGCTAAAGAAAAAGAAACTCAAAGCATTTGCATGAGAGAGAGAGAGAGAGAGAGAGAGGTGTCTAAGCTTTAGGTGTGAAAGCACAACAAATAGTGATCCATGCTGGTGCACTTTATGGCCCATCAAAGACTCGTCCTTTTCCCCCTTTTTGGATTATTTTGGTGGCCCATCTTTTGGCCTTCTTTTACTGCTTTTTTGAAGGCCCGATCAATGTCGTGGAATATATTTCTGCTGTAATTAAAGTATACAACAACAAAAAAAAAAAAAATGTTTTTTTTTGTTTTTTCCCATGTACCTAACAAAACATCTAAAACATCACATGAGTACTTATATATGTAACTTTGAGCCCTTGGGGACATTTTTCTTATATAAGCAATTTCATTAATAATGAGCCAAGGAATCGAACACTACAAAGAGAAGGCAAAATTACGGACGATGATGATCATTGTGTTGATAGTAAAATCTTGTCATTATTCTTCTGTAATACATTACCGTAACTCCCTATCTAGTACATTTCATCATTGATATCACTGCTTGATCCAGTGTTAGCAGGCATAAACACGAACGATGATGTCCCGCTAGACCCCAGACTTGTTTGACATGTAGATTATATCTCATAATCAAAACAAAATGTAATTGATAAATAATCTAAACCGTACATGATTATAGGACACAACAATGAAGAACGGTGATTGAAAACATACATGTCTCGTCCATCGCAGGAAATTGAATCTGTCGCAGCGATTACTAACTAGGCCTTCCTCCTCTCTCAATGAGAAGAAACCCCTTTATATAGATTAGGGATGGGATCTAGTTATATATACTAGGGTTTCTCGTTGGGCCCTCCCATAACGAGCTTCAACGAAACTCTAAACCTACACTTGTCATTTAACTGAGTTTTTACATAAAAGACATCACAGCTCAAATTAAAATATAATCGTTGATTATTTGGGTTGCTTAAATAATAAACTATCCATTGACCCATTTTTGTAAGACAATTAATTCAATTAATGTTAGCCCATAAAAATATTATAACATTCTCCCACTTGGACTATATTAATTGAATAAATTTAATTTTGAAAATAAGACTCTCGAGTTAATCACAGAAAAATTTATTTTTGGTGTAGCCACACCTTTTGTTTAAAAAAATGATAGTTTATAAGTATCATCTTGATAAACTTATCCGGTCCAAAATGATATTAATATTGAATTATGATAGTCTATATGTTATTCTCAACAAATATAAGACTTTCATATTCACAAATACTTATAATCATATCGACATAGATCGTAAGTCTAGTAATATAGTAAGAAACCAATGCCAACATGTGATCGTTATCAATATACATTGTTCTTATCGGTCCTCATTACAATTTCTCAACAAAATGAAATTGTAATTGCAGTTTCTCAACAAAATGAAACTGCTGCAATTTCTCAACAAAATGAAATTACTAATTGCAATTTCTCAATAAAATGAAATTGTTAATTTAATTTTTTAAAAGGCATAACAATAGTGGTTATGACGTAATCATCGAAATAAAAGAAAATACAAAAGTTCCCACTAAACCAAAGAATCAAAAGATTCAATGACACTCATATTCACAACATGTTCCTTGAACTCTATGGGTCTTAAACATTGGTTTAGTATAATCGATTCAAATAATATAATACGCAACAATACAATGTGCAATAATGATGATCATCAAATATAATTCAATTTTACAAAACGCCTAACAATAATGGTCATAACGTATCATAAAATTAAAAAATATATATATAAGAAAATACTCAAATAAGTATAAGCGACACAATATAAGAATCAATTACATCATCATAAACTCTCATTTGGGCAGAATCTACAATAAACAATTATTTTTTTAAGCATGAAGATCAACAAAATAATAAAAAATTTATAGTAATAGTGATCAATACTTACACGACACAATCATCGAAATAAAGAAGATTACAAAGATTCTCATTAAATTAAGGAATTAATTTAGAATTTCATTGTAGTGTTATTGTTGTTCACAACAAAAAGAAATTGTTTTCACAAAAAAATTGCAACTAGACCAATTATAAGCAATGGGACAAAATGCTCAATTAAGTATATGAAATATAATATAAGAATCAATTGTATTATCATAAACTCCCTTTTGGAAAGAGTCTATAATAAATAATTATTCTTTAATCACGAGAATCAACAAAATAAGAAAAAATTAAAGATTTAAAAATTCATCCCTTTTGAATAGATTGATTTTCAAATCCATATATTTCCTTCAAAATATAATGAAACAAATAATCTTTCAAAATTCATTCCCTTTGGGCAAACAAATTTATCAAATCATTTATTTCACATAATATTCTCACGCAATTAAATTAATTTGCACAATAACTCCCTTTGGGCAGTTGAATGCACAAATTAATTTATAACTTTTCTAATAAAATAGGAATTCGAAAACTTACAAACTATGTTGGTTAAATCACTTTGGTAAAATAACCACAACAATTCACAAGAAAACGTTTCAAATTGGGAAAAATTAAGTTATATTACCCAACAATTAAATTAATCTGCACAATAACTCTCTTTGGGCAGGTGAATGCACAAATTAATCTAAACAACAAAATTCCATCAATAAAATAGGAACTCGAAAACTTGCAAATTATATTGGTTAAATCATTTTGGTAAAATAACCTCAACAATTCACAAGCAACTATTCCAAAATGGAAAAATTAAATAATATTGTCCAACAATTAAATTAATCTACACAACAACCCTCTTTGGGCAGGTGAATGTACAAATTAATCTTCAAATTTTTTCATCAACAAAATAGGAACTCGAAAAAACTTGCAAATTCTGTTGGTTAAATCACTTTAGTAAAATAACCTCAACAATTCACAAGCAATCGTTCTAAATTAGAAAAATTAAACAATATTACTCAACCACAACAGTGCATATTAGCGACATATAAGCATATGATCAAAATAAGATGAAGTATGTTAGAAAATGTACTTTCAGTGATCAACGATCAATTATATTTGTAAAAATTTGAGCAACAATTTTACTGCACTCTGAAACTAATTATTAAATTAGTCTCTATATAGAATAAAAAAAATTAAGGGTTTGAAAATTGAAAAACTATAATTAATCATAATTAGTGTTTTTATGGGCTCCTTAATATGAACCTCAAAAACCGAAAGTTGTAACTAAGAAAGTCCACTTGATTGAGATATTACATAGGTTTAAACCCAAAATCAATATCTATATAATGAGCCCAAACTTGTATCCCTACCAAGATATTCTAGTCACGGTGATAGTATTTTCGATTCAAGATCTTCTCATATGTTCATAAATAATTTATCCATATTAGTAATTCTACCGGGTTTGTTAATTAATAAATAATTAATAGTCCAACAAGCCCATCAGAATATATGTATGACCTATTAAACACTTTAAGACTCAGACAATATAGGAAGAAATCCATGCGAAATTGTACAAAAATAACTCAGTACTTTTCTTCCATTTCAAAATGCAAATATATTGCCCCAAACAAAACCCAAATTCGGAAAAGGAAATATCTCATATTCGTTAATGGAAGATGTAGTAATAACCAAATTAGTTATTAACATCACACTTTGTAAAGAGAGAAAGTTTGACTAGGCCAACTTTTACCTATCTCAACATAAATTATTCAGATTCATGATTAATAGGACAGAAACACAAAGCATGTTCACTTCTCGTGAACTAATACTATAGGTGTGGCAAGACATTTATATTGTTCTATAACAGTATAATATACTGTAGAAATCCAACAAGTCTGACTTGCTCTCGAAAGGCGTCTTGTAAGAGGAAAAATTACCTTAGACTTTATATATATAGCTCAAGATCAACGTGTAGATTATTTCTCATAATCAAAACAAAACGTAATTGATAAATAATCTAAACCATACATGATTATAGGACACAACAATGAAGAACGGTGATTGAAAACATACTTGTCTCGTCCATCGCAGGAGATTGAATCTGTCGCAGCGGATTACTAACTAGATCTTCCTCCCTATGATCTAGATTTCGTGGTGGCGGCTTCCAATGGGAAGAAACCCCTTTATATAGATTAGGGATGGAACCTAGTTATATATACTAGGCTTTCTCGTTGGGCCCTCCCATAACGGGTTTCAACGAAACCTTAAACTTACACTTGTCACTTAACTGGACTTCTACATAAAAGACGTCACAGCCCAAATTAAAATATGATCATTGATTATTTGAGTTGCTTAAATAATAAACTATCCATTAACATATTTTTATAAAACAATTAATTCAATTAATGTTAACCCATAAAAATATTCTAACATGACATTGTCCTCAAGTTTATTTAAAAAAAAAAAAAAATCAACTTTCATGTGGCCAGCAAGAATAAATATTTCTTCATAGTCATTTTATTCTGCAAGCATATTGTTCGAGTGACTAGGAAGTTTATTCGCCAAGTCTAAATGTCCATTCAACATGTCAGGTCATTTCTCTACTATTTTTTTGACTATTATTTTAATTGTACACACGTTATCAATACGTACCGCTGACGTAAACTCGTTTTATTTGCATAACGCAACAACTGATGTTGACATTCAGAAAATCACTGTGATCAAATGAAATCAACACAAAACATTGCATATCACGTTAGTTATATTATATGTTGTACATATTCCTACACTCACAGATTTGTTTTAAAATGTGTTGAATGTAACACAATCTTATATTCAATATTATCTACATGAATTATTGTTTTACATTAGGCGTGATTATTTATTCGTAGTTGAATTTAACATGTTATATTCACACACACACACACAAATCAATGTGACTACCGATTTGCACTGTATGTACGTTTGTTTGTTTTTTGTTCGTCATGTTGAATATAATATGTCATATTCATAGCATGTAATTGAACAACTTTATTTTATGTGTTGTTGAATGTAGCCCGATACTATTTGCATCATATCGTCCATATGATTATTCACATGTGTGTGTGCCTTTTTTATAGGGAATTTTATTATTTAGTCCTTTGTTAGGTAGGTGTTTAGAAAAAAAATCCTTACATTTTGTCCATTCAGTTCAGCAATATTTACGAATATGCCATTTTATCTTATGCAACAAGATAAAAATAGACAAACAGTGAGTTAACGTTAACGTAATTATTCAAACACTATATTACAAAAATACATTTTGAATTCACGTTAATGTTGTTGAATCCATGTTTTTTTTTTTTTTTTTGCACATTTTCATATTTTTAAAAATCATTCACGTTAGCGTTAACAGTGAGTTAACGTTAATATAATTATTCAGGCATTATATTATAAAAATATATTTTGAATTCACGTCAACGTTGTTGAATCCATTTTTTTTTTTTCCACGTTAACATTAACGCATTTTTCATATTTTTAAAAATCATTCATGTTAACGTTAACAGTGAGTTAACATTAACGTAATTATTTAAGCACTATATTATAAAAATACATTTTGAATTCACGTTAACGTTGTTGAATCTATTTTTTTTCTTTACGTTAACGTTAATGCATTTTTCATATTTTTTTAACATTCACGTATTTTTCATATATATATATATATATATATTTTTTGTGTTTCACGTTTCCATATATATCCTTATTTATTTGTGTGCGTTTAACGTTAACACATTTTTTGTCATCGAGCTGTGAGTTTTAACGTTAACGTATTTTGTTTTGGAAGGTTTTGTATGTTAACGTATTTTGCTTGAATATTTACATTAGTGTCCTATCACATACTTTATCTTGTGCGCGTTAACATTAACTACTATATGTAGGTATTTATCCTTTTGAAATGAATGTGTGTTTGTATTAAGTTTGTGTTAACGTTAACATACATTTTTTCTGGGAGTCTCCCGTGTTAACGTTAATGTATTCATATCCTTGCATTTGACGTTCTTTTTTTTATGTTGATCTTTATTTTTCACGTTAACGCATTTTCTCCATTTTATTTTGTGTGTTACGTTAACGTATATGACAGTTTTGTATGTTAACGTATTTCACTTGAATATTTACATTAATATCTTATCACATACTTTATTTTATGCGTGTTAACGTTAACTAGTATTTGTCTTTTTGAGCTGGATGTGTGTTTTGGTTGACTTTGCATTAACGTTAATATACATTTTTTTGGAGTCTTCCGTGTTAACGTTAACGTATTCATATCCTTGCATTTGACCTTTTTTTTTGTGAGTTGATTTTTTTTTTTTTTTTTTGACATTAACGCATTTTTCTTATCTGTTTTGTATGTTACGTTAACGTTAGTTCATCATACCCCATCTGTTTTGTGTAAATTTGTATTACCACTAATGTACATTTGTTGTCTCTCTCTGTGTTAACATTAATGTATTTTATTTTTTAAGAGTTCTTTGTATTAACGTATTTTACTTGAATATTTACGTTAACGTCCTATCACATATTTTTCTTGTGCGCGTTAACGTTAATTATCATATGTGGTATTTTATCTTTTTGAGCTGAATGTGTGTTTGGGTTAAGTATGCATTAACGTTAATACACATTTTTTCTGGGAGTCTCCTGTGTTAACGTTAACACGTCAAGCATTGTCCCCAAAACACATGTGTGCAAAATTTAAAAATTGATGTGCGTTAACTTTAACTGTCATATGTGATATTTTGTCATACAGTAGGATTCAAAACCAAACCAAACGAAACCTAACTGCTGCCTGCACCCGGGAAGATGGAAATGCAGCAGCCAAACAAGCAAAACACAAAAACCTTAAACAATAAGGGAACCAAACAGCAGAGCAAACGGGTGCCTACACAAGAATATCAAACCAAGATCCTAACAATAACTGTCGAAGGAACTAGAAGAATCAAACCATAGACAAACGCTAAGCATCATAGCTACATAGAAGATTGAAAACAAAAACTGAAGCAATTCCGGACCCATCAAGAGATTCAAATGCAACTGAATCTCTTAGCATCTGGAAGTAAGAATAAAAAAGGCAGAGGCAAACCATACCACTGCTAGAGCAAAACCAAAGAAGAAAAACACCGTTTCCATACACAATTTAGGACGCAGCGGCAAATCTAAGACATGACAACCACCAGACATATCCAAGGCCGTAGCCATCGCCGATCGTGGGGATTTCATAAAGAAATTGCAAGAGCAGAGAGAAAGAGAACGCCTTACCAATCCAATCCAAATCGTCACTTTAGATCTATTTAGAGGTATAGATCTGGAGCGAGATAGAGAGAAAGAGCCTTACTAATTGCCGAGGCCATCGTCGCCGTGAAAGAGCAAAACCAAAAGTGCCCAAATCTGACCGTTGACGGGTATCGCAGCCCAAAGTCGACCATCACTGAGGTTGGGGACGGTAAGGACTGGCGAAGCAAGATCGGAGAGAGCAAGCGTGAGATGAATAGAGTATGGGGGAGTCAAGAGCGGCGGTGGCAATTTCTCTACCGCCGCCTCCCTCACCTAGGGTTTTTAGAGAGAGAGTTCAAGCTAGAGAGAGAAGCTCTCAATTTTCAAATTGGTGCTCAGCGTGCGAGAAAATTGATTGTGAGTTAAGGTGGGTTTGTTTAGAGAGAGAATGAGGATTGTTGATTGTGAGTGAACGTGGGTTGGTTTAAAGAGAAAATAAGGATTATGAATCAGAAATAAAAAGATAATTAACGTAAATGTGAGAGAAATGGGTATATGTGTCTTTTCATGTCCTATGTTGTCTATCTAATGACTAAAAACTTAATTGAAATCTGAATGTCAAGTGAACAGTTCAAAAATGTCTTAATCATACATGGTCTCTTAAATAGGGACTAAATAATAAAAAACTCTTTTTTATATGATGTTGAATGTAATATGATATTGTATTGACCTTAATATTATGCTCTTTACTGTTTCTCACAGCACCACTCGTCGTTTGTTGAATGTAACACAACGTTATATTTCAAGAATAAGAAATTGTTGTTGAGCATGATTTTGTATATTATATTTGAAGAACAAGATGTAAACAAAATAAAAATAATTAGTTTAGTTACATGAACTCGCTTCAGAATCCAACTTGATAAAATGCTCTAATAAAGAATTGCTCTACGATTTTAATTTGCAGCAAGCTAATCACGTGAATCGGTGTTAATATTAAAGTTTGGAAATTTGAATTTTAAATAAATACTATATATGGATTGCAATCAATGAAATTGCTTCCTTTTTTTTTTTTTTTGTTTATTAATGTGTTAAAAATGTGTAATTATTCAACAATAACCTGAATTCAACTAAAAATGAAAAATATAATTCGTCAAATATTATGATACATCCCTGCCTATTCACTTGGAGGGGACCTTGGAAGAAGCTGAGTCGGCAGTAGAAGCAGCCAAGTCAGCAATAGAAGAAATCAAGTCACCAGTAGAAGAAGAAGAACCAGTTAACGCTACGAAAACTCCAAGCGAGTCAGGAAGCCCTCCATTTGGCTGAAGGATTACACTGAGTAAAAGCATGAGAAGCTTCTATTCCTTTTTTGTTGAGTTTGTTTTTAGTTTGTTGGAATTTGTTAGTTTGTTAGCATGGTTGTATGTGAAGCTATATATATAGCTCTCGATGTAAGGAAGAATGGTAAGAAATCAATGAAATTCTTTCTCCCAATTCTTCTTCTCCTTCTGATTTCTTCTCTCGATTCTTCTCCATTTTCTCATAATTGGAGCTGACACTCGCTCGAAGAGTGTTCCCTATCATAAACGTATCAATTGGTGCTTTCATTGCATCTCTCTCTCTCTCTGATTCTGCAATTTTGGAAGCCTTAATTGTTGTTTCTTTTTCTATTTCACTGCTATTTGGAGTATCAATAATTCGATACCTTCCATCAGCGATGCAATTTCGGAAGTCCTTATTTCCATCCGCGACGCAAGCTTAGTTGCGGTCATTTCACCATCGTCTAGTTCGGGACACGTTAAACTTCGGCAGTGCTTTCAGTGCTTCTGTCCATGACTAATTCTGATGTCCTTGCACTGCTCCAGGCTCATTTCACAGAACATAAGCTATCGCTCCAGTCTCAATTTGAGGATCAATCCATTTCGTTTCACTAGACGATGCAACAATTTATGTCTATTGTTAAATCTCGCTTGGAGGAGATGCGATCACAGATTCGTGGATCTTCGGGTCTGTCCACGGGTCTTTTGGGTCCACCACTAGCAGCGTCTCCATCTATTGATGGATTGGCTGGAGATACTGACCTCTCCACTGTTCTACGCTCCATGAAAATGGAGATTCCGAAGTTTGATGGTTTGGATTCGAACAGTTGGATTTTTTTAACCGGGGAATTCTTTGATCTACACGATACACCAGAGCCGCTTCATTTGCAGATTGTATCGTTTCATATGGAAGGCCGGGCAGCTGCTTGGTATCAATGGATAAAGGCCAATAATCAGTTATCTTCATGGAATGAATTCTTGATCAGTCTCAAGCATTGTTTTAGGGCTTCACTATATGAAAACCACCAAGGTAATCTCTCTAAGCTCACTCAAACTTCTATTGTGGCGGAATTTCAATCAGCTTTTGAGAATTTGATGAATAAAGTAACTAGAACTTTTGAGTCGTTGTTAATTAGTTTTTTTATTACGGGTCTCAAATTAGATATTCATCGTGAGCTACTTTTTTCACGACCATCCATATTGATGAAGGCGTTTGCCTTAGCACGTGCTCATAAAGCTCGTTGTGAAGAGCCCAAGCAAAGTGCTCAGCCTTGGCGTAAATAGAACCAGTCCCCTATTTCCAACCCTTCGTCTTCGGGTTTCACTAAACCGGTCACAGGGACTATTTCTCCTACAGCCCCGTATCTGAAGGGGATTCCATCTCTGACCCTACATTCGACAGCAGTTGTACCAAATCAGCCACCACCCACGATTCTTACATCTGGTTTGCCCATTCGACGCCTCACTCCGACTGAGCTACGATAAAATTGTGAAAAAGGCTTATGTTATAATTGTGACCAAAAATATATTGCAAACCATCATTGTCGCAATAAATTCTTCATTCTTTTGGGGACGGACGATATTGATAAGGACTCAAGTAATGCTAGTGTGGTGATTGAGCAGGCGTATGATTTGGTCACTGGCGATATCTCCAGTTTGAATACATTGGCAGAGTAGGGTAATCCTCGCTCTTTGCGTTTACTTGGTGAGTTTGGAGCCCATCACTTTCATGTACTGATTGACAGTGGCAGTACCCACAATTTTATTAAACCTGCTTTGGTGGAACGTTTGGGGCTCCCTATTCAGCCAACCTCAAAATTTCGGGTTTACATCGACAATGGTGATTTTCTGGTTTGCCAATACTCTTGTCCCCAAGTTGCGTTGACATTACAAGGGAATGTATTTCTCTTAAACCTTTTTGTTTTGACTATTGAAGGACCGGATGTGGTTCTGGTATTCAATTGTTACAACAATTGGGTCGTTTTGTTTATGATTACTCAGCTCTTTCGATGGAGTTTTGTTGGGAAGGAAAACAAGTAATTCTTCATGGGGATTTGGTCCAGTCTCCTAGCTTGATTATCCTTTATCAATTTCAAGCATTGCTCCACAGTTTAGATGCCCACAGTATGTTTACCTTATATCTGGTGTCGTCTAAAGAGCTGGATTCCGTGTGTCCAGCCAACAAGGGAGCTGCACTTGATTTTCCCAACACTTTGCCTGAGGATATCTCTACAGTTTTACATAAGTTCAACAAATTATTTCTTCCCCCAACCAGCCTTCCACCCCCACCGAACCATTGACCACAAAATCCACCTCGCCCCTAATTCGAAACCGGTGAATGTTCGTCCCTATCGTTACCCACATTTCCAAAAGACTGAGATGGAAAAATTGACTCAATAAATGTTAGATCAAGGTGTTATTCGACCGAGCTAAAGCCTTTTCTCTTCTCCGGTGTTATTGGCCAAATAGAAGGATGACACGTATCGCTTCTGTGTCGATTACCGTGCTCTGAATGCGAAAACAATCAAGGATAAATTTTCTATCCCGACCATTAACGAGCTTTGAGACAAACTAGGGGGTGCTACTATTTTTAGTAAGTTGGATTTATGCATTGGTTACCATCAAATCAGGGTACATAATCGGGACATCCATAAAACGGCTTTTTGGACCCACGAGGGTCATTATGAATTCCTTATAATGCCATTTGGGCTAACAAATGCCCCGTCCACGTTTCAAGCCAAGATAAATCAATTGTTTGCTTCCTTCTTGCGCAAGTTTGTGATCGTCTTTTTCAACGATATCTTGGTATACAGTTCAACTGTTTCGGAGCATGTTGGTCACCTTGAGCAGGTTTTGACTTGTCTTCATGAGAGCAAATTCTATGTCAAGCTTTTCAAATATCATTTTTGCCAAGAAACTATTGAGTACTTAAGTCATATAAGTGGCGTTTAGTAACCATTTCGTGCCCATCCCATGTAGTGGGATGGGAATATGATGGGATGGGATGGGATGAGAATTATATTTTCTTCTTGGGAACAAAATCGTGTTTGGTAACGATAATTTATTTTTTGGATCTAGTAATAGAATCGCGTTTGATAACAATATCCAAGAAATCAAGAACGAACCCTAAACCACAATCAAGAAATTATCAAGCAATCAAACCTTAAACTACATTCGAAATCGAAATCCTAAATCCCAATTGAAATTGAAATCAAAATCGAAATCGAATCCTAAACCCCAATTGAAATTCGAACCCTACACCCCAATTGAAATTGAAACCCTATTTCGAAATCGATTTCGTAATCGAAATGTGGTTGCGAATCGATTTCGAAATCGAAATAGGGTTTTGAATCGATTTCAAAATCGAAATCCCTATTTTGGTTTCGATTTCGAAATCAAGACCAAGCAAACGACAAAGATGACGATGAGCCAGAGCATGACAACGACAAACCAAAGGAGGACGACGAAAAACAATGACGATGTGCAAACGACGATGAAGAACAACGACGACAAGCGAACGATGAACAACCAGACGAACATGAAAAACAATGATGACGAACGAAGACGATGGAGAAGGAAGAAGGCGAAGACAACGATGAATGCAATGGAGGATGATTATGAAGAACGAAGGTAATGGAGGTGATCGTGGTTTTCTCGGCCTCGCCAATTATTATTGACACTTAGTTCGAGGTTTTGCAACAATTGCGACACCACTCACAGATTTGTTACACAATGATGCATTTACGTGGACGATGGCGGCTGCCGAGACTTTTGATGCTTTGAAACGTGCAATGGTTGAGGCTCTGATTTTGAAATTTCCAGATTTTAATGAGACCTTCGTGGTTAAAACTGATGCATCTAATGTGGGTATCGGCGTCGTACTCATGTAGGCTGGTCATCCCATTTCTTACTTTAGCAAAAAAATTAGGGCCACGTTTACGGGTCTCGTCGACGTATCTCAAAGAACTTCACGCTATCGCCAAGGCTTTACACCAATGGCACCAATACTTGTTAGGCCGATTGTTTATTATCTGCACAGATCACAAAAGCATCAAAGACTTATTATAGCAGGTGTGCACACTCCAGACCAACAGGTCTATATTCGTAAGCTTTTGGGCTACCATTTTCAGATTGAATACAAGCTGGGATGTACTAATAAGGCCGCGACTACCTTGTCTCTGATTCATGAAGAAGAAATGGACCAGTCGGCGTTCTTCACACCATCGTGTCTTCAATTTTTCAGCCACCCATCCTTGGATTTTTTTTTACATTCTTCGTCGGGAACATTTTACACTTTCTGACTTGGTCGCACTTCTTCAACAATTTCGGGAAAGCTTACTCTCTTCAAATTTCGCATTTCACAATGGTTTGTTATTTTTTTAACACCGTTATTACATCAATCCCAACTCCTCTTTGAAGCCTCTACTGTTGCACGAATTCTATGCCACACCATTGGCAGGTCATGTAGGAGTTAAACGCACTTTGGTCCGATTGGCGTCCATTTTTTATTGGCCTAAAATGCGGACAAATGTGGAACACTTTGTGTTGGCATGTTCAGTTTGTCAGCAAACTAAGTATTCAACCCAAGCGCCAGCCAGGTTACTTCAACCTCTTCTAGTTTCATCGTTGTTTTGGGATGAGGTTACTATAGATTTTATTACCAGTCTTCCGCCATCTCGGAGTTTTACGGTCATCATGGTGGTCGTTGATCGTCTCACTAAATTAGTGCATTTCGATGCTTTGCCAACACAGTTTACGGCCACCAAATTCGCAGAGGTTTTCGTGGATATTGTGGTCAAGCTACATGGTTTTCCTAGTTCGGTTATTTCAGATCGAGATCCCATCTTCATGAGTAAGTTCTGGAAAGAACTCTTTCACCTCAGTAGGACGTCTTTAAGTCATAGTACTGCTTACCATCCTCAAACAGATGGTCAGTCGAAAGTCGTGAATCGAGGATTGGAGCAGTACTTATGTGCCTTTACTCATGAGAAGCCACACTTTTGGTTCTCCTTTATGGGTTGGGCTGAGTATTGCTATAATTCCAGTTATCACAGTAGACTTAAAATGTCTCATTTTCAAGCATTATTCGACCGTCTTCCACCAACCATTCTAGCTTATACTCAGGGCTCTACTTCAATCTAAGTACTCGATGAGGCACTCTTGGAGCGGGATGCTTTGCTTCGATCCTTGAAGGAGAATTTATGCTAAGCTCAACATCAGATAACGCAAAAGGCTAATGAGCATCGTCGAGACCTGCAGCTCGCAGTTGGAGATATGGTTCTCGTTCGCATTCAGCCGTATCGATAGACCACCTTCGCTTATCGACTATTTCCAAAGTTGGCAAAGCGATATTATGGGCCTTTTTAGGTGCTTAAACGAATTGGTATCATCGCTTATCGTTTAGCCCTGCCTAACGAGAGCAAGATCCACCAGGTTTTTTATATCTTTGTCGTCAAACCATTTTGAGGACCAGTTCCCAATGGAGCCCACCCACTACCTCGAAAGAGCATGACAAATCGACCTTTGTCTTTACCAACTGCAGTTTGTGTCATTCAGTCAGTCTTTCATCAGGGAAAAGAGGTTCATCAAATTCTGGTGCAATGGACGGACAGCACTCCTGAAAATGCTACGTAGGAGATTTCGTGGAGTTTTGCAAGATTTATCCTAATTTGCACCTTGAGGACAAGGTAGTTTTTCAAGACCGGGAGAATCATACATCCCTTGTTATTCACTTAGAGGGGACCTTGGAAGAAGTCGAGAATCATCAGTAGAAGAACGCAAATCAGCAGTAGAAGAAGCCAAGTCAGCAGTAGAAGAAGAAAAAGAAGAACCAGTTAAGGCTACGAAAACTCCAAAGTGAATCAGAAGCCCCCCATTTGGCTGAAGGATTACGTTGAGTAAAGAATAAGAAGCTTCTATTCCTTTTCTATTGAGTTTGTTTTTGGTTTGTTGGAATTTGATAGTTTGTTAGCATGGTTGTATGTGAAGTTATATATATAGCTCTCAATGTAAGGAAGAAAGGTAAGCAATCAGTAAAATTCTTTCTCCCAATTCTCCTTCACCCCCTGATTTCTTCTCTTGATTCTTCTTCATTTTCTCATAATTGGAGCTGACACTCACTTGAAGAGTGTTTCCTATCATAAGCATATCATATTATTTTCCAGAATTTTAGATCGATAGTTTCAGATTTCTTGAGGGCACTATAATCCTTTCCTTTCGTCCAAATTTGAATTTGGGATTAATCAGTATAATTAATGCAAATTTAAATTTAATTTGTTCAAATAAAAAGTTGTGAGATAATTTGGTAGAATGACCCTCATAGTGAGTCAATCCGGACACTTTCCCAAGTTTTAATCATATCAATTTTAAAACGTAAATTGCACTCACATAATCTTTTAATATTGAGATTTTTTGTACAATAATCATATATAAAAAAAAAATTCTATTATTCATAAAAATAAATTTAATTTAACATTAAAAATAATATTTTTTTAATTAATTATTAAAATCAATGAGACACTAACTAGCATTAATTTGCTAAATGTGGTGTTCGAATCCTAATAGCTTATTTTTGTAAACCGCTACTTGTAAGGTTGGTTGTATTAGTTTTGGTATTTTATATCAATATATTTTGGCTCGTCCCAAAAAAATGTAAAATGAGATTTATAGTTAATATAACCCTTCTTTTAAATATGGGTAAATTTCAATGACACCTCCCGTTGTTTAGAAAACCTACCACGACACTTCTTGTCATTTAAAAATATTTCTGACACTTTATTCATTTGATGTTAAATATAAAATTACTTATGAATTTTTATTACTATACTAATAAAAAAAACTTAATTAAAAATATTTAATAAAAGAATTACAATTACAACTTTCTTAAAAGAATTACAATTTCGGTCAAGTTTGATTTTTATTTTTAAGCTTTATTTAAGTAATACGTTTTCAATTCTAATTTTTTATTACTTTTGAAATCAAACAATGGCTACAAGTTTTTGTTTTTAGTACTTAAAAAGAATTTTGTTGAATTTTTTACATTAAAATTATTTTCAAAATAAAATATTGTTAATTTATGGAATTTAGTCGTTTATATATAAACTGTTTCATTTAATTATAATTTTTTTTTAATTGTTTTGGTGAAATCTTCATATGAGATTTTATTTAATAATAGTTTCATTCAGATTCAAAAATATTGGTCTTGTGGTTATTATTTTTAACCCTTTATTCTGGTTGTCATTTTTAGCTTGTTTTGTAAATAAAATTGATTGCATTAAAAAATATAATTTTTTCATTGTTTCTGTCAACAATTACACGAGAAACAAAGAATATTTGATAGAAAAAAAAGAAAGAATCGTTTTTCTTTTAAGGAAAAAAAAAATCTAGTAAGTGAAGTATTTATAGTGTTTGTTATTTATTTAGAAAAATATATTTTATTTAAAAGAGATAGGAATGTCATTTTATATAAAGAATAAATTATAAGAAGATAAAATGTCAAACAAAATTAAATGTCATCTGTCCGTGTGGGAGTTTCGGGATGTCATTATGGGATTGCTAAAATAATAAGGGATGTCGAAGATATTTTTTCAATAACAAGACACATCATTATAGATTTTTAAAATGACAAGATTTCGTTACAGATTTTCAAAACGAAAATTATATCAGTGAAATTTAATCATTTTAATGCTATAGGCGGCCACTTATTAGAGCTCCCAAAAAACTATTGATATTTTTGGGTGACAGTGACATAATAGTTTTGAGAGTAAAATCCAATTAATAAAAGCTAAAAGTAAAAGAATAATTGGTAGCTAAAGATCAAAATAAAGCCAGCATCATTGGGCTAACGGTCACGATATATAGGCCAACTGTTATGAAAGATTGTGAATGTAAAAGAATTTATTATTCCTGTTCTTCACAGCTTTTGAGCCAATGCATATATTAGCTGTGTGTGACTTGTGATGAGGAGCCAGAAGCAGCGGTAACCCCATGCCCGCCGACCCCACCTTGTGATTTTGATTCAAAAGGCCGGTCACCGGTGCGAAGAAAGAAGCCTTTAGTCTGTCTCATTAGCTTTGCTTGTGAATCACGCAATATTATTATTTTATTCATGTGTCGATTCAGATTTCAGAAGGTGAAGTATATAAACCATTTTTCCACGTCACCACCGTCCAACGTTTATATTGCGGCTGACTTTTACGGCGATGGGACCGTCGGTTTTCCTCAAAGAGCATCCCATGGCCCTTTCCTTTGCTGCTTTTTTACCAACTGTGCACTCTTACTTTTTTTTTCCTAGTTTTTGTTCGAAATTAATATGTGGTGGATCCAATTAATTTGATTGATTTTTAAAAACTTTAACAACATAAAAACACCCTTATATTTGTTTACATTAGAAGTTGGAGATTGTACCCAAAAAAAAAGTTGGAGATAATTAGAGTTACCCCATCTGGAATGGAAAAAAACTCACTTGGACCACAGGTCAATTAAATTTTTTGACAAAACACTATTTAAAGAAAAAAAAAAATCATTAATTAAAAGTGATATTCCTTTTTTTATTATTATTTTACAAGGTATGTCTAAACCAATTTACGCACACATCGACTAATCTCCTCCCCTGACAATCTCAAGAGCGCACTAGTGCTTTCATGATTAAATTCAAGATTTAAATTCAAGATTTAATTATTAAAATATTTCTCGGGAAAATCAAACCCTAGTTAACAAGAAAATAGAACACCTCTCTTTACCAACTGGACTAACACCCCTTGGGTTTTTAATTATGATATTCCCAAAGTACCTTTTTAAAAAAAAAAAAAAAAAAAAAAAAAAAAAAACACCCTAATTTCCATTATACACAAAAACTTTTATTAATATATGTGACTCTCTATCACGTTTTCACCATAACCATCACCAGCCGGCTGTGTCACCAACGCTCCATCACCGTGCCTCCTCCGTCGTACACCTCACAACCATCTACTCTGAAACAACCAGACCGCCACCTCGCCATCTACTTTGAAACAACCAGATCTAGATTTGTCCGAGTATGTGGCTTTGAACACCGTGGAGATCAACACAACCGCCATCACCACATCCACCATGAGCAGAGCAACAATGCATCTGCAACACTTCAAGCACTTTTTCCATCCTCCATAAAGGCCACATTTTTGCCCATCGTCGCTCTTCCATTGCGACGACCAAATCTAGTCACATTCTGACCAGATCTAGTTTCAACTTGCTCTTTAAAAAAAACAAATCCAGAATTTCAATTTTTTTAGTTGTTGTGATGGTGGTACGTAACAAATATTTGTTGTGATGATTGAGGTGATAGGAATACTTGTTGTGACAGTGGCGGTGGTGATAGAAAATGTTTGTTGTAATGATGGTAGCAGTAGTGAATGCTTGTTGTGGTGATAGAGGTGGTGGTAGTGAATGTCTACTATGGTGGCAGTGATAGTGAACATTGTTCTGGTAGTGATGGTGATAACTAATATTTATGATAGTAGTGGCGACGGTGATAGGAATGTTTAATTACTATGGTGGTGGTGATGGTGAATATATGTTCAGGTGGTGGCGGTAGTGATGGGAAATGTTCATTGTAGTGGTGGTGATATGGTAGCGAATGTTTGTTATGGTTGTGGGGATATTAGTTTGATAAGGTGATCGATGATGTTTGTGCTTTTAGTAAATTTTTTTGTGACAATGAATATTTGTTGTAATAGTGAAGGGTTGTTATGATGGTTTACTATTAAAAAAAATTAATTGAGGGCATTTTTAACGTGAAAATATTATATTTGTCGAATTGGAATTTTTTTTTTAAAGATAAAGTAAAATGGGAATAATTTCATTTAATGTATGGACTTTAGGGTTCAATACCGAATTGTCTTGAAGATTATTCAAAAGAAAATAAATCACTACGTTTGAACAACAAAATCAAACATTAAATTAGAATTATTTATAGCACCTCTAAGAGGGGTAGCAAAAATTAACATTAAAATTGTAATTTGCTCCCTTAGGTAGTATTTGGACAAAGAAAGTATTTTTATTGTTTTTTAATACTCTTTAAAATAGGAACATTTATCTTCTTTTTTTAGAGCAAGTTTTATTGGGTATCTATTTAGTTACACAAATTTCAAGTAATAAAATAATATTATTTTACAATTTGAATAATTACTCTAACTATGATATTTGTAGTTATGAAATATAAATTCATGATGCAAATTAAAAATCGACAAAAAAATATATGCATTTTGTATATTTTTTGTTTTATTTTAAAGATTTATAGTATGTTGTTTTAACACGTTGCACAATACGATTTATATGTGTCGCAACAAATGTTCCCTTTTTTGAACCGCCACTTTTTTAAAACACCTCTTGACAATTCGGAGTTTTGTGACGTGTTGAATTCATCATGTTAATTTAACTCAATTACATTTTTTAATTTCAAAACACGAGTTATATGATGTGAATTTCAACTTGTATACTATAAAAAATGAAAAATAGATCGGTATGCTGACATTCTATGAATATTTTTTGCAATTTTCTTACCTCGTCTTAATAATGTATTAACATTAACATAATTTATATGACATTTTGATATACACGCGTTATATATGCGACCATTGAATCATGTATTGAATTTATACATATGTCATGTTTTATAGTTGCATGTTATTAACATGCTTTATAACAACAAAACATACGCATTCAATGCGTACATGAATGAATGTTTCAATGACTTTTAAAACACAATTCTATTTTAGTTAAAATAAAGAAATATTAAGCATCACTTACTCGAGAGAATGCAATGCGGAGTTGCAAAAACCATGAAAAGTTAAAAGAATTCATATTATAATCTTAAACCGTCATTGAACACTCATTCATGTACATATTGAATACGTAAGTTTTGTTGTTATAATTGCATGTTAATATCAATATAGTTATTAAAAACAAGATTTTATTTTGACGAAATAAAAAAAAAAAAAAACATTAAAGGTCACTGAAACGATAATGCAACATACATTTGCAAAATCATGAAAAATATCCTGAATTCATTAAGATTTAAAATAATAAACAAACATTAAACTTAATAAAAATTGAATCAAAATGTTGAGCTTATTTGAGTGGTGTTTTGCACATCTTATGGTTGTGGCGACCAATACGCCTTCACCGATCACATCGTCTCTCCTTCGCCTCTCCCACATGATGGCAATCTAATATTTCTTGGGGCGATCTGGCAATCTAATCTCTTTCATATTTGCATAACATCGTCAATGATCCTAAAATATGCCTAAAAAAAGAACACACTAAATACAATAAACGGCGGTGTAATTTGAATAATTGGATAAATTGTAAAAAGCTTATGTCTAGTGGAAATCCATATTGTGGAATTCAACCTCAAAATAGATAAAACGGAAGGAAAAAATTGTTACATCCTCTAGCAAATTGTTCTTCTTATGTCATGTCAAAATAAGGGGGTAGATACCTAAAATCGTTACATCCCTAAAAACACCTCAAAATAGATGCAACAAAAAAATCACTCATTACATCCCCAAAATCTAAGTAAAAAATAGTGGATGTTTGAATAAGGTAATAAATTGTAAAAAGAATTATGTCGTGTTGAAATTTACATTGTGGAAATCATCCTGAAATATATGAAGAAAAAAAAAATCGTTACATCTTTAAGTAAATTGTTATTTTGGTGTAGTGTTGAAATTCACATTGTAGAGTTCAACCTCAAACATGTGATAACATACAAAAAAAAAAAAAAAAAATGTATTTCATTACATCCTTGATGAAACAAAATAACCAATCTCCCCAACTGTCAAATCTCATAATTTCAACGGTAATAATACCCATGGTGTTAATACCAGTGTTCCTTAGGAAAATGACAAAATTGTTTGTATAAATGAACTCAATTTTGAATTTTGATTTTAGCATTTTTCCAAATGGTAAAACTGAAAATCTGCACCAAATATATCGAATATATATGCCAGGAAAGTATAGATGACATTAAGAATTAATTGTACCAAACTAATTCCTAAAATAGATGAGAATTTTCTGGAGG
Source organism: Eucommia ulmoides (assembly GCA_016647705.1). NCBI lineage: Eukaryota > Viridiplantae > Streptophyta > Magnoliopsida > Garryales > Eucommiaceae > Eucommia > Eucommia ulmoides. The sequence goes on from CM028326.1 coordinate 13,653,167, forward strand.
GTAAATTAATAATCCGGAATTTTGAATTTAAAAAACAGGATTAGATGTAAATCAAAAACTGATTTGAAGGTTTAAAAACGACATTTTATTTTAATTGAGATTATTTTTGGGTTATGGGTTATTAGTTAGGATACTTTGTGATTTTTTCTTAAATTTAATCTAATTGATATTAATTTAAACTCTATATGATAGAATTAATTTAATTGACATTCATCGAAAATTAAAAATTTATTCAGAGTAATTAAAAAGTAAAAAAAAAAAAAAAAAAAAATTGAGATAAAAATTAAAGACAGTTACCAAAGAGTCATCATAAGAAGACAAAACTAGCAAATACACATTTTTTAAACACATATTACAAAATAAACTTTTTTGTCTTTTTGTGACGATTTTGCCCATCCGCACATTGGAATATAACGCGAAATCGTGGTATATTCAATGCGTTCTCGTGTTGAATATAACATAAGATCGTGTTATATTCCATTTTTACCGCCGTTCAAATTCTACCAAACCGTCGCCGACTGCACCACCATCTATTCCACTTCACCAAAACAACCATACAATATATCCAACATAAGCTCCACTCCACCAAAGGCAAAAATCAAGTCATTTTTCTCTCTCTTTCTCTCTCACACGTGTTTAGGGCGACGTGTTCGGGCCGCCGACCATTATGTTATATTCAACACAATCTCGTGTTGAATATAATACAAGATCATGTTATATTCTAATTTATTTATTCAAACTGATAATTCTCTCTTTTCATGCATATGCATTTTCTCATCTTTCTTCATATACATTCATAACACGAGATCAATCACTCCACCAAGCCGCCACCAACTACACCGCCATCCCTTCGAACAAACATCCAAAATTAGGCAAAAATGCTGAAATAGAAATTGTAGAACAAAAATCCACAAAAACATTGAATAGTTCAGCTAATGAATTGAACTTAAGAGCATAAATCATGCCTTCATAACTTGATTAACCAAATCCTAAAACCCCAATTTGCACCAAAAACATCATCTCCAAATATTTTGAACCAGCCAAATTTTCAAAAAAAACAAACAAACAAACAAACAAAAACCATTCCAAATCTGAGAACATTGAAAACCAAATCTTTATCTACAGAACAAAATTCAACAGAACGGAGCTCAAGAAGGTTACCAAAACGTCGAGTTCTTTACCTATTAAATATTTTTTTTAAATAAAATTACTGAAAGAACAAGTGTTTCAACTTATTTACATGAAGGAAGCATTTCGGCCTTCACATGGGCGAGACCAAAAAAAAATAATTTGATCCCGGTCTTGTGAAGGCCGGGATCAAAAAAAGTTTTTTTTTTTTTTTAAATTTTTTTTTATCCCGGCCTTGTGAAGGCCGGGATCAAAATATATAAGTTTTTTTTAAAAAAAAAACTTATTCATTACACAACAGCCTACCAGAGAGAGGAGAGAGAGCGGAGAAAGAAAGAAATAGGCCACACAACATATGTATGTTTTGACACTTTTTATCCCTAAAATTTCAATGTTATTAATAAATGATTTTTTATATTTTTTTTTACACTTTATTAATAATTTTTTTTTGACACTTGAAAATGATTTTTCATACTTTATTTTTATTTTATTATTTATTCAATTCAACTAATAAATAATTTTGATGGAAATATTTACTTTATTATTTATTATATCATGAAAATTCTTTTAACCAAATTAAATTTTTGGTCGACCGAATGAGGCATCATGTCGACCAAATTGAATTTTTTGTCGACCGAATTGAATTTTTAGTCGACCGAATGGGACATCCTATCGATCAAATTCTATTTAGTCTACCGAATTGAATTTTTGATCGATCGAATTGAATTTTTTGTCGACCGAATGAGATATCTTGTCGACTAAATTTAATTTTTGGTAGATTGAATTCAAAAATTCAATCGACCAAAAATTGAATTTTTAGTCGACCGAATAGGACATTCTGTCGACCAAAAACTATTTGGTCTACCGAATTCAATTTATTATCAACCGAATGGGATATTCTGTCGACTAAATTCAATTTTTGGTCGATTGAATTCAATTTTTGGTTGATTGAATTCAGAAATTTTTGGTCGATTGAATTGTAAAATAGAATTTCAGTAATTTTTTAATTCAATCAACCAAAAATTGAATTTAGTCAACAGGATGTCCCATTCGGTCGATCAAAAATTCATTTCGGTCGGCCAAAAATTAAATTTGATCCTTCAAAATTATATTGGTTGGCAGGATATCCCATTCGGTCTACCAAAAATAGAATTTGGTCGACTAAATTAAATTTGGTCTGCAGGATGACCCATTCGGTTGACCAAATTTAGTCGACATGATGCTCTATTCGGTTGACTAAAAATTTAATTTAGTAAAAAGAAGTTTTATGATATAATAAATAATAAAGTATATATTTCCGTCAAAATTATTTATTAGTTGAATTGAATAAATAATAAAATAAAAGTAAAGTATGAAAAATCATTTTCATGTGTCAAAAAAATTATTAATAAAGTGTTAAGAAAAATAAAAAAAATTATTTATTAATAACATTGAAATTTCAGGGGTAAAAAGTGTCAAAATATACATATGTTGTGTGGCCTATTTCTCTCTTTCTCCGCTCTCTCTGCTCTCTCTGATGGGCTGTTGTGTAATGAATAAGTTTTTTTTAAAAAAAATTATATATTTTGATCCCAGCCTTCACAAGGCCGGGATCAAAAAAATAAAAAAACTTTTTTTGATCCCGGCCTTGTGAAGGCCGGGATCAAATTATTTTTTTTCGGTCCCACCCTTGTGAAAGCCGAAATGCTTCCTTCATGTAAATAAGTTGAAACACTTGTTGTTTCAGTAATTTTATTTTTAAAAAATATTTAATAGGTAAAGAACTCCCAAAACGTCGGCCTAATAGTCAGAGTCACCGGCAGTAGCTTGGCCAACATCCTCCCTTTACCTGAAACCACCGGTTGGCCCATGTAAATTCTACGGTGTAGCCCGCCAACAATGACCCGCCTGGCTCGCCAACCACCCTATCAAATACATCCAATGCGACATCTCCGACGTTGCCGCCCCAGCCTCTAAGCTTTCCCCTCTAATCGTTATCACCCACATCTTCTATGTCTCCTGGATCAGTTCCGAAGATTGCATAACCAACGCCACCATGTTCCGGAACATCCTTGACTCAATGATCCCCTATTCCCCAAATCTCCAGCACACCGGCCTCCAAACCGGAATCAAACACTACTTCGGATTGTTCAAAATCGACAGTAAATCCGAACCCCACGATTCTCTGTTCACCAAAATCTACCCATATTGAACGAACCCAACTTCTATCACAATATCAAAGACATTTTGTACGAAGAATCCGAGAAACGAGACACAGGAGCGAAGGAAGGATAAAATTGTCAAACCAAAATATTCAAGACTGTTTGGTAGAGTAACCTTTTTTTGAGGACTATTATGTGCGAAAAAAAAAAAAAAAAAAAAAAAAACCTTGTAGGATTATATGGTAGATTTAGAGCTTGTTTGATAACAACTTAATTTTTAAGTACTGAAAATTTAAGTACTGAAAATTAAGTACTGAAATTTTAAATGCTGAAAATTTAAGAAGGTTGTTTGATAAAATTATGCTGAAGATTTAAGTGCTGAATTTTTTTTATTTGTTTGATAAGTACAAAATTTGTATGCTGAAAATTGTTTAATTTACATAACTATTTTTTAATCAAGATAATGTGAAGAAGAAAAAATTTAAGAACAAAACAATAAAATCAGGGTACCATTTTTTTTAAAAATAAAATTATATTAAAATTAAAAGTAGAAATTAACCCAAAAATATGTAAATATTATGTATTTTTATGTAATTTGATTATTTAAATTAAATTATAACAATAATTTAAATATAAAATAAAATTAAAATTATAAAATAATCCAAAATTAATCAAATTCTCATTAGTTCCAACTCTAATTAAACCCTCATAGACTCTTATAGGGGATTAAAGGTAAAATGGTCAAAATATAATTTTTTTTAAGTGTGAAATAATGGAGTGCATTAAGGAAAATGAAATAAGTGAAGGGGTCTTAATTTAATTTTTTTCACATTTTGATTTAATTTTTAAGTTAGCTTAATTAAGTGATACTAATTATATTTATCAAATAAACTTAATTAATTAAATACTTAATATAATCAGTTTTAAGTACTTAATTTTTTTTATCAAACATCCCCCCTTAGTCTTATCTAGATTTTTTGATATTTTTTCCGAAAAATTATAAGTAATTTATTTAAAAAGCAAATTACTATTTTTTTCAACAAAAAAAGAAAAGAAAAAAAAGCTTTGTGATAGTGTGCAGGCTGGTGGTGGGGGGTGGGTCATGTTTGCGGCGGCAGGCCCACCCTGGCAATATAATTATCCCTATATACTGTCGCCGGTTTCACCGCTTTAAAAATAGCTCCCTATCCTCTACGCAAGTACATTGCTTCTGACTTTATCATAATTAAAAATTAGTATTCAAGTCACACCATACATGATTGGTAGATGTATATGCTTTCCTAACCATTAACATTGCTTCATCAGGTCCCCCCCAAAAATTAATATTTTTATTAATCACGGTAAATACAATGTCTTACTTGTAATACATTCAATTTCGTTCTTTTCTTTTTTTTTTTTTTTTTTTAAATTATAATATTTTTTTTTAATTTTATACTATAATTTTATAGATGAAAATTGATAGATTAAGATCTCGACATTTTTTTTTTAAATTATGTATGTATTAATATTGATGGGGAGTATTTGCCAGAAGCGGCCTTCGGTAATGCACACTGCTTTTGCTCGAAATGAGAAAAAAATCAAACACTTTAATAAAGATTACAATTGAATTTGAACCGACTGATAATCAAACCAAACTAAACAAAATCGAATGGCTCAGTTTTGAAACTAGTCAAATTATTTCAATTCGGTTTTTACTTCAAAATTGGAAACCAATGTAATTTTAGTTTTGATATTTTTGGGGGGTTAATAACTATTTTAAATCTATTTTTTTATATATGCTATCTTTATTTTTTTATTTTTACACTTTAGAATATATGCAGGTGTGTGTATTTATTTACACTAACCTCTGTTCTTTTGTTTTTGTTTTATTTATTTGTTTTGATATTTTCTATAAATTTAATAATTGATAATTATCTGGTTTAATTTTAATTTTGTTTGAAATTTATATTTTAGTTATATTTATTTATAATTTTATGAACTTGCATTGTTAATATGATTTTTTATATAAATAACGAGATAATAAATGCACCTAGTAATGAATATGTTTTTTACTTAACACTTAAACTCTTATTTTTTTTCTAATTTTTACTCTCACGTCGAAAAAATTTAGTTGGGTATACTCTAATGGGTCTTTGTATAAATATTTACTTGGACTCCAAAGAATTGCTCCCATGACATAATAAACAACACGCAAAAATGCCAAATCAGCACGTAATCACATACGTGGATTCTGACCGCACCACCTACAATTGTTAACCTTTTTCGATATCATTATATATTGTGTGTGTTAAAATGGTCTGAAAATACATGATAAAAATTAGGTAAGTAACCTAACGACGACGATTAATGGAGCGGCGATGGCGGAATCGGGAGCACGTGCTCATGTGTCTTCATGTTACCTGTATTATTATTCATTTACCCAAAGCCACCGCCGGCCAAAGCTGTCAACCTCCCCTCTCCTTTTGCCACGTGGTTTCCTCTCAAGTCAAGTCTTCTTTCTTCCAGTTTTAGAGAGAGAAAGAGAAAAGATACTTATACGTAGAGAGAGAGACGGGGCAGCTTAAGTAGAGAGGGAAAGGCCGTCAATGGACAATCCAATCAAGATTCTTTGTATACATACACACCCACCAAAAGCTAAAAGACACCATTAAATACACAGTAAACACAAGCCCGTATATATATCCCTCTGTCACCTAACAAACATTTTACCCACAACTGCCATCAATATTTGAACCCATTTTTTTGAAATTCTTCTCTCTCTCTCTCTCTATCTCTCTCCGATGGAGTGGACTAGGGGTCCTACCATCGGCCATGGTTCTTCCGCCGCCGTTTATCTTGCCACCGGTGCTTCTGGTGAGCTCTTCGCCGTTAAGTCCGCCCAGCTCTCTCGCTCTAGCTTCTTGCAGAGGGAGCAGAAGATTCTCTCTCAGTTGAGGTCTCCACATGTTGTTGGGTACCTGGGTTTTGATGTTACGTGCGAGAAAAACGAGCACGTTTACAATCTGTTGATGGAGTATGTCTCCGGCGGTACAATTTCCGACGCGGTAAAGAACAGAGGAGGCTCGCTTGATGAAGCGATGATCCGGTTATATTCTCATCAAATTCTGCAGGGATTGGATTATCTGCACTCGAATCGTTTGGTGCATTGCGACATAAAGGGGAAGAATCTTCTGATCGGGAAAGATTGCGTGAAGATTGCGGATTTGGGATGCGCTAGATTTGTGGAAGACGGAGATTCTGCCGCTGAGGCGTCGATGTTTTCCGGTACGCCGGCGTTCATGGCTCCGGAGGTTGCGCGCGGCGAGGATCAAGGATACCCAGCAGATGTTTGGGCTCTCGGGTGCACTTTGATCGAAATGGCAACCGGGTCTAACCCGTGGCCGGAACTGAACGACCCTGTTTCTGCCCTTTATCGAATCGGGTATTCCGGCGACTTGCCGGAGTTTCCACGATGGCTGTCGGAAGTTGCTCAAGATTTTCTGAGCAAGTGTTTGAAGACAAATCCCAAGAACCGGTGGACAGCTGAAGAACTACTCAAACACCCGTTTGTTGCCGATTGTGAGCAAAAGCTAGAAACATTTACAAGAAATTCTCCTACTGCCGTCTTGGATCAATTGTTTTGGGATTCTCTGGAGGCATCGGAATCATCACCGGATCAAACCCAGATCAGTTCACATTTGAATTCTCCAGCGGAAAGGATGAGACAATTGATCGGAGATGCTTCTTCATCAAATTCCGATTTGCCCAAATGGGCAGAGGAAGAAGATTGGATTACTGTTAGAAACAATCATACAGAGGAAAGCACTCAATTTCCCCAGCTGAACGCCGATCTGGAAGATGAGAACAGATTATTTTCTGAAACAGAATCATTATTGTCTTCAACTGTTAATCAAGAAGAGCTTGTGAGCTCAAGTAATTATCAGATTTTGTTATTAGATAGCTCTGTTGAGGAGGAGATTAGTAATAGGATTGATCCTCTTTTCTGTTTTGATGTTCTTAGTGATTGTCTTCAATTAGGAGATTCTCTTGATTTCGAAAGAGTTAATGAAAGATTATTTGAATTCAAAAATCAAGCATTTCACTCTCTTACTTCCACCATTGTCATCTCCCCTGTTCTCCTCTGTTTTTGTGATTCCCTTAATTTTTATTTTTTTTATTATTTTTTTGGGAAAAAAAATAGAAAGTCAATTTGGTCTTTACTTAATCAATAATCAAAAAAATGTAAATAAGGGAGAAACAAATTATTAATACTCTAAATTTAAAATGTTAGATTTATGTCCAATATCGATTATTTTAGATATCTCAATTCTTGTTCCACTTAATGCCATATGGTTTTAAATTAGAATTTTCTAACAAGTATTAGAATTAAGTTATGAGTTTTTTTCTCTCGTAGTCAAATCATCCGTGCAGGTCGGGTATTGCACATTTTTCATCGTTCCTTCGTAATCAAATCATCTGTACAAATCAAAAGTTGCACTTAACGACAGATGTTAAATTCTTATCTCATATCGATTACTTCATAATTTTCAAAGCACTACAAAAATCAAATGAATTACTAAGTAGATATTTGAAGGTAGAACTGATTGCAAAAATAAATAGAAATTGAATCCAATCCATCCAACTATTTCAAAATTTAAATGAATGCAACCACTATTATGAGGCTTATGACTTTGAAACAAAGTCAAATGATTATAAAAGTCAAACCTTTAGTGGGCATGCCGTGGCATTCATTTGAGTGTGAACACACACAACAAGGGTTTGTTGAAGTGTGAAAATGGGAAGTCAACGTCTTTGGGTTCCTACGCTTCTAGATAAGGATTAACATAGAAGGCATCCAAGAAACAAGTCAAAGAAGCCTCCAATTTGAAGGTGAGGGACTGGGGGTTCACAGTCTCCAACTCCATTGATTTCCCCAATCTTCCAAATCGGCCAATGGCATTAGTTTTTGGATGAATCAATTTGACTTGTAGCTTTCGTCCAATTGTTTTTGTTCCGAAGGGACAACAACTACTTTTCAAGTCATGTGTTGTTTTCACTTTACTATTATGAATAATAATGTTGGAGGTTCAAATTGGTAGTTGAAATGTTTAATTCAAAATGATTTTTAGTGATTTAGCTACAAGTTGATACATGCATCCATATTATATACTACCATTCAAAAAAATTTAAATCATGAATTTCAACTATCAATTTAAGAGAGTGAATAGGTGTCAATTTTTCACTCACTATTTTATAAATTATATTCGATTGCGTGATACAAAATTAAAATTTAAGATAAATTTTGTTTTGAAATATTTAATTTGAGATTTTAAATTTGAATTGAAAAACTGATGCATTGACAAAGGCAGTGACGACGACTGCAGTGACACAAGTGGTATAAATCAGTCGATCGGATTAGGGTTGAAGGATTTTAGTCAACTGCAACAAAGAAAATTTAATTTTCGGCAGCTCTCCCGACCGAAGCCGACCTTGTGGCCTCGTTACCCTTATCTAATTCGGAATTGGTTAGAGTTGATCAGATTTGATTGGGTCAGTCAATTGTCGGTCAGTAGAAACAATAACAAAAAACAAAGATAAAATACTAAAAATTTGTAGATCTGAAAAATTTTATAGATTTGAAAGTAGATCCGAAACTTTAAATCTGAAAGTTTAGAAACTCTAAACGAAAAAGAAAGAAAGCAAAATTCACCCAAAAAACGAGAGAAAGAAAGACGACAATGATGTACAGTAGTGACGGAAACGATGGAAAAGAAGACAGCAATGAATAGAAATGAGAGAGGAAGACAACGGGTAGGATCTTCGTCGGTGACGAGATGAACACATGGCTTATCTTCGAGGGCGAGATGAACACATCTAATCATTGACGGCGAGATGAATACTTCATTGGCGATGTAGAACAAATCATTGGAGGGTTGAGGGATTGAGAGGAGAGGAGACGCAAGGCCGAGGGAGTGAGAGGAGAGAAGACAACTGACGGCTGAGGCCCGAGGGAGTGACTGAAAAATAAATTATCTAATTAGTCTTTAGGATTTGTAGGGGTCTTTGGTTAGATTAATGATTTCAAGGGCACCTTGGTAAAATCCATAACAAGTAGGTGGGTTTCGGGTGGGTTCGGATAGTTCGGGTGTGGATAATGGACTACCCGATTTATTAGATTTGGGTTTCGGGCGGGTTCGGGTTCGGGTGGTTACTGAAAAAACAACGGAAAATCCAACCGACATGAGTGCGCATCAGGCAGGGCATTTGGGGAGGGTCGGGTTTTCGGGTATAACTTACACCCCTAAGTGACGCCACCTGAAGAATGATGTGTTGCTAAGCTAAGGTTCAAAAATCGAAAAGTAGATCGAAGAGAGCTCATGATGGCCTAGAAGAACCAGTTAGGCAAGGAATGTTCGTTCTGAAGAAGGAGAGTCGAAATTGTGTTTTTTGGAGTCTAAATTAATTCTTTTTATGATTCAAAGTTTTGTAGCTTCATGTTCTTTTAAATTGTATTTTGAATTTCCCCTATATTGTTTTAGGTAATCTAAAATTTTGCTCCTCATCTTTGCCTAATCAACAACTAATTTACTAGGATTTTCTTTCTAATTTTTTGCAATCTTCTAATTACGATGTGTTTGGTTCGTCTATCTATCACTTTGAACGAAAATTACTAAATCTGATTTAAATTTTACTTGAGCAGAGTGATATCGTTGGTAAACGGTTGAAAATGGCTCACTCCATGGACAATACAAATAGTTCAGAAGGCAAAGCTAAAGTGGGAGGCAATAAACCTGAGGAAGATAACAACGAGCCTTTTGTGACATTTGGACAGACAACAAGCCTTTTGCCTATTAATCATCTATTTATTAGTCCAAAATAATATTGTCACTGGCTATTTATATCTTGGCGTGCTCACCTATTATTTTGACCTCGAAGTTTCATCTTGTTCAATAGATATTTTCTCTCTCATGCCAAATATGTCTATGATCTCCTTCTAAGATTGATATCACTGACTTCACCACTGTCGACACTCATCCGGAGCCGAATATCAGGCTTACTGTAACACCCTAGAAATTTATATTTTTGAATAATATTATTTTTGGAGACGGTTTTATAAATTTGGGGTATAAATATATATACTTAATAATTTTTGGAGTTAAATATTAATTTTTTATTTTTTTTTGGAGTGTTTGTATATTATAAAAAATTATGGTATAAATAATATTTGATCATTTTTTTTGGGATTAAATGTTAATTTTAAATTGATGTTAAAAGATTTGGGACTATTATGTTATTTAAAATATATTTTTTTTAAAATTTTATGATATAATTAATATTTTTTTATTTTAAAAAAAATATTGTGTAAATAAATAAATAAATTAAGTAACGATCAAAATTGTTTCCTTCATAAAGAAGGAAACAAAACTAATCGTTTATTATGTATTACATAGGCCGTACACGAAATGTGCATGTTAATAAGTAAATTATAATAATAATATAATAAGAATAATGGATGATCAACATTCGGATTCCATGGCTATAATTGCATTTATATATATATATATATATATACAAACACACACACGGAAGAGAGGAGATATCAAATAAGAAAAAAAAAAAAGGATCATTAACTTGCCGAGAATAGGAGCCGCGGAAATGGGATTGTGAAATAAATCATATGTAAATTCTGAATATTTTCAACTATTCGACTTGGATTTCGATTCGGATTTCAAGTAGAATTTCTGAATTTTTTAATATATGTACTTAATTTTTTTATTATGTGATTTATATTATTATTGTTATTGAATTTTAACTGTTAAATTTTATGAAATAATTGTGATCATGTGAAAATTATGTATAAATTATGTTAAGGTATTTTATTTATCGTATTAACTAAATGCACATATTAGAAGGGTTGGAGTTTTACTGAGCGTTGGCTTACAATCCCATAGTTTTTATTGCAGGGCCAGTGAGAACGAAACGATGATATGAAATCCACTTGAATTTCTATTTGTAAAAATTGTATTTATTATTTATTGTTGTAATCGGTGAATTCGATAATTATAATTTTAGTCACCGCATTGTAAATTAAAATATTTTTATAAGACGAATTATTAATTATTTGACGCCGTCACAGTATAAATTTACCAGATTGATTCACCATTATAAAATTGGCTTAAATAAAATTTGATAATTCCAATTGTCGTCGTCGTGTGTGTGAAATTTATAAGTTTTTTTTTTTTTTTATTAATTAAAATAGTGATTATTTAGTAAAATTATCATCATTAATAAACAAAACTGTCGCCATAATCTGTAAAATTTCTCGGAATAATTCGAAATAAATTAGCAGGTTATTCGGTTTAGGGTTAATTCTCCAAGAAGAGAAACCGCGTAATGGCCTTGGGAAACCGGGTCGTTACACTTACTCTACTAGATAGTTCTTATCTCTAGAACGTCACTCTCTATTGCCTACTACTTGAAAGTTTGGCATGCATCATTGTTATACGCCCAGACATTGTCTATGTTGCACATCAAGTCAGTCAGTTCTTATCTACTTCTCGGACCACTAACTATTCGACTATTCATCACATTCTTTAGTATTGGCCCAGTGAGTTACCCAAGAGGGAGGTGAATTGAGTAGTATTAAAAAATTATCAAAATAGTAATAATACTTTAAAAATTCAAACAATTAATTTTATCATAAAATTAATTATTATCTTTATAGCAGCAGATATATGTTATCAACTAGATGCACACCAAACAACAATATAAGTAAAATAAATAAGGCAGCATACCACGATATATCCTGATTTACCAAGCTACTCTTGGCTAATCTAGTCCTCCGAACCCCATGTAGATTCGCACCCACTAATCACTAAGATTCCTTTAAACAGGTAAGAACCAAACCTTTTGACAATGATTTTTTTTTTCACTGACTCAGAATCAACCTTTACAAATTTATTTTCCTAGGCTCAAGAATAACTTCTTCTTTTTCCCAAACTCAAGAATAATATCTACTTTTTACAGGTTAAAGAATAATCTAATTCTTTTTGTACCTTAGGCTAAAGAATCAAAACCTCAAAGAAACGCTCCAACTATCATTTTTTCAAGTAAAGATGGAATATTTACAAATCACTCACAATTAATTAATTTGAGGTGATACAAACTCCGAATGGGAAGAACTTATCAATTTCTTATAATTGGTGAGTTATGTGCGGATTAGGTACTATTGGGAGTATCTAATCAGGAGTAACTTGATTTCAATATCTTTCGATAAAAAGATTGAGGTGTTAATTCTTCCTTCATAGAATTAATTGTGAGTGATTTGTAAAGATTCCATCCTTATTTGGAAAAATGATAGTTGACAATATTCACAATGATGTTTTCTAAGAGCGCAACAAACACGTCGAGACTGCCTATCATTTCATCCATCATCGTATTCTCCAAAATATTATTTCTTTCTACTCATTTTGCTCTGCTGATCAGACAATAGATATCTTCACTAAGCCATATATGTCTACACACTTTCACATTTTAGCTTTCAAACTCAAGTTCATGTCTGTTTTATCACCTAGAGTTTAATGGGTGTGTTAATACATGTATATGGACCTTGTCCCACTAGATTAAACCCAATGTCCACCAAGATAAATCCTAGTCATTGTCTGTATATAAACTCTTTGTACATATCTGTGAATTGTACTTTTCGCACATATCAATATAATCGTCTCATGTTCTCTTTCAACATTAGTATATACTTGAATTTGCATAGCATGCAACAAAACATTTATTGTTCTCAAATTCATCCATGTTGGCCAAAGATCTATCCAGGAGGGGAATGAATTGAATAGTTAAAAAAATAAACAAATAACTTTAACAAATCAAACCACATCAATTTTTCTAATTAGTTATTATCTTAATATTTAGCGGAAACGTGTTTTGACTAAGTGCACAACCAAACAGATAAAGGTAAAAAATTGACACCAAGATTTATGGATGTTCAGTAAGCTACTATTGCCTACGTTATCTCCCCTAAGCTTCCGCAGTGAATTCGCAATCTTGATCCCTTTCCCAGGTGGGAACCAATCATTTACAACAATCATTTTCATAGGCGCATGATTAACCTAATTATTTTTCCAAACTCAAAATCAAACCTATCATTTTCCAAGACGCATGATTAACCTAATTATTATCACATGCTCAGAATCAAACCTATCATTTTTTCAGGTAAAGGATTAATTTATTTCCTGATTAGGTAATGTTCATTTATGTCTAATCCGCTCTCAAATAGATTAGGTACAATTAGGTCTACAACTCACAAATAAAAAATATTCAAATTTCTTCTCACAAGAACTTCTACCACATCAATTCAAATTTAAACTCAATTAATGTTCCGATAAGCTAGTGATAGAAATTATGTGAGATAATAAATATAATTTTTCAACAATTAAAGCACAGATATTCAAATACTCAGATTTTCAGAAAACTCATTTCTAAAAGATTTTCAATATGATTTAACAAAACGAATTTCAATCACAAATATGATAAACTAAAATTTTTAGAATATATATAAATCAAGTAAAGCACAATTAATTTTAGCAAGCAAAGATAAATAGAGTGATCTCACCAAGATTTCTTTAACAAAGATATAAAGAATAGCAATGTAGAATCAAACTTAGAATTTAAGCAAAGATAATCTTTTTCACGGTCAAGAATTTCTTCAAAATGTTTCTCTCAAAATATATTTCAAAAATATTCACTCTCTTTAAAAATATGATTTTATTTGAATTTTTCATTATATCCTTGATGACTTAAAATGAAATTCTCAGGCCTATATATATAAGAGATTTAAATAATGCCTATAAAGGCTATTTTTTGAATGATATACACAAAAATAACATATATAGACCTCATATATAAGATAGATTTAAATCAACTTTGTTTGACCAAGAATATAACTTTAAAACACTCAATTAAGTCCCAAAAAAAATTGATTTAAAATACAAAAAGAATAGAAAGAAGTTGAACCAGTATAAATCACAAAAGCAAAATATCTTCAAAATATAAGATATATTTTTGAAATACAATCAAAACTCAATAAAATAATATATTTCAACGTTCAAAGGCTTAAAAAATATGTGAAAGATATTTGAAAAACGTTCTAGTCAAATGCTGAAAAAGACTATGTCGGTCGATCGGTGTATCAAATAGTTGAACTCCAATGTCTAGAATGATAGCCGTTGCACTACAGGTTGGTTGACCATTTTAGACTCTAAATTAACCGTTCAACCTATCGGTCAATCGGATAACCTAAAACTCAAAAAATTATTATCCTGAATCAATCGGTCGACCGGTCTATGGAGAGGTAGACCGTCCAAGCTGAAAAATCAATTTTTTAAATTTTTTAAATACATTCTTGATCGAATACTTAAGAAAATCATTTGATCACATAAATTTATCACCTCTGACCACTTTAAAAATATTTCAAGTTAATTTTAAGTGACTGTCGCGCGTGATCCTAATCGAATTATATTAAAAGTTAAAGAAGAATATAGTTGTTTTACCTAAAAATGTCAAAAATATTTTTCTCAGAAAGTCTCAAATATCTTCATTGCAACCATCTCAATCTTTATTAATTTTTTTTATAACAAATCTTTTTCTTATTGAATCATTGAAACTAAAATCTAAAATATTCAACAAACGTATTAGTTATTTAACATATTCAAGTTAATTGGTCCATCAAAGCTGAATAGATTGTTTTCACTTGAAGAAATAATTCATTACACATCAAATTGTGAAGAGTAAATTTGAAATGCAAACAATACTTTGAAAAGCTTTGGAAATTACTTGGGCATAATCATATTACTTTAAATTTTTATGTGGGATAAAGTATGAAATTGCAATTATATTATGTTAGACGTGATGAATATGTGATCTCATGATTATGTTTGGTCGATTTCGATTCACCACATCATCAATTTTATACCAAATTGGCACCATACTTCCCCGGTGCCGACTCCCAGACGCAGTTGACCTCACGCATTATGTCACCGAGGCATCATAAATGACTTCACCTACTGCCCCCACCCTACCCCCTTTGCGCTCTTCCATTCGTAGTGCGCAATGCATTTCTCCGTGTTATTCTCCGCCCATCTTCATGGTTTGGGATATTTCTCCAACTGGGCCATTAACAACTTAGAATTGCATTTTGACCGTTGACGTTGACATACATATACGGAAAATTACAATTTTTTAACTCTAAGATATGGGGGGATGTCTGAGTGACCTGCGATTTTTATGGCATATTTGGTACTTCAAATTTTATATTATTTTAATTGTATAAAATTAAAAATATTAATGATATTGCATAAAATATGAGTTATGCACTCAAATACAAAAATACGTATCTTTTAGGAATAATTACTATCTTTTTAGTAATATTGTTATTATATTTTTTTAGTTATATTTAACTAACTTCCCAGTTGTCAGTCACCGAAAAATCACATGCTTATAAGTAAAAATACAATAAAAAATATAATAATGATAACTAAAAAATAGACTTTAAAATGTAAATCTAACTAAAAAAACAATCAGTAGGTGGCTGGACTTCGAGACCAGAGTCAGAGGTTCGATAGTGGAACGACAGTCGGCAGCGAGAGAGGGTAATGCCGGTGGCTAGCAATGTATACCTTAATTGAAAGTATTTGACTAGAAACATAAAAAAACATTGATCATGAGACTAAAATAGAAGATAAAATATAACAAAAAGATTTATATTCAACTTAAACTTAATATAGGATAAATTATAGATTATACCGTCTACTTGAGACTATTGATCAATTATTCCTAAATTTTAAATAATTTTAGTAATACTCAATCTATTTTGACATTGGAGTTATGAGTCCTCCATGTATGTCTCAAATTGTAATTTTTAAGGTAAAGGTTTGAGAAAACTACCGAGACAAGCATGAATAGATTTACCCAAGAAGGCTACTCAGGTTGGTAAGGGAAGGTGTCCCATTTTCTTGTCAACCAGAATTTGATTCTCTTGAGAAACACTCCAAAAGTAAAATCCCAAATGCACCAAACCGATGTGAGGGAGGTGCATGTTGTTCCTAGATTTTTTGATGGACAAGTTAACGTTGATATTTTCATATAACTAATGATTTTATTGAGTGATTTCAGATTTAGTCTTCTAATTGAGAAAATGAGGGGAAAAAAAAAGATGGAATTCAAGATAATATTTTATTATGGATTTCAAGATAATATTTGACAAATGATTCTAGATGGTTGCGATGAAGATATTGAAGATTTTGAAGCATAAAATATTTTTGGTATTTCTAGGTAAAATAACTCGATACCTTTTATGTTTTTAATACAATCTAATCAGGATCACGCACGAGACTCGTGAAATTAATTGAATTATATTTGTTGTAAAAGTGATAAATTCAAGAGTTCAAATGTTTTCCAAAAAGTGTCGCTTAAGAAAATGTTTTAAAAAATGAAAAATGGTGATTTTGGGCTTGGTCGGTTGACTGACACTCTATCTAGTCGACCGGAAGATTCAGGATAGGAAAATCGTGGTTTTGGTCTGAATGGTCGACCGACAAAAAAGGCCAGATGACTGGGAGATTCAGGATGGAGTTTTGGCGGTTGACATCCGGTTGATCGACTGGTTGTCAACGGTTGAAAAATGAACCGTTGAAGAGGCAACTGGTCGACCGATGGTACAATTTTGAGATTGTTTGACCAAATCATTTTTCGTGATCTTCAACCCAAATCCTAAGCTTTTGAACGTTATAAAATCTAATTTTAAGGAGTTTTGATCATATTTCATATATTTTGAAGATCTTATTATTTAATCCTTATATTACTTAATTCTATGAGATATACCGGGAAAACTACTTTCTACAGAAACTAAATTGAGCTTTTCAAAAGAATATTTTTGGGTGAAACATTTTAGATTTAAAAGAGTATAGTATATGGGATCTATATTAAACATTTATGGTCTTATGTTATGAAAAATAACTATTATAGGCATAGTTTAAAATATATATATATATATAGACATGCGAATTTGAATATATGAACTTCAAGAACAAGAGTTTTAAAGAGAGTACCATTTTGTTGAAAATATTTTGAGAGAAAGTTTTGTGAAATATTTTTTATCGAAAAAAATTTCATTCTTGTTATACTGGGTTTGAATCTTACGTTTGATCTTCTTAAAGAAATTCCGGTAAGATTATTCTTGTTTACTTACTCAAATTAATTGTGTTTTAATTGATTAATATATTTTGATTGAGCTTGTAGTGATTTTCATTTGAAAAATCGTTTTTTATTTGAATATCTTGAAAATCTGGTGAAACGATTTTTAACTGATAAATCTAATTTATATTAACTTTGTGCTTTAATTGAGTAAAATCAAATTTGTATTCTCACGTAGTTCTCTCACACAGTAGATCGAGACATTAATTGAGCATATATATATTGTATTGATATAGTAGAAGTTCATGTGGGAAGAAACGTATCATTTTTTTTATTTGGTGAGTATGAGAGGATTAAACATATTGGGTCCGTGTCTAATCAGGATTTAGGTTTGATTCTTATCCTGTAAAAAGATTAGGTTTGATTCTTACTTGTAAAAAGATTAGGTTAGTCATTATCATAGTAAAATGATTAGGTTAGTCTTTATCATGGTAAAATGATAGTTAGATTTGATTCTTACCCTGCAAAAGAATTAGGTTATTTATGAACCCGTGAAAAGGATTATAAGGGTTTTGTTCCTATTTGGGAAAATAATCAGGGTTAGTGGATTGCAAAATTCCTGCAGGAGCTCAGGAGACTGGATATAAGTAAGATTAGCTTGTCAAATTAGGATAAATCTGTTTATTCAATTTCTCTATCCCTACTTGTTCGGATGTGCACTTAGATAAACACGTTTCGCTATAATTCAAGATAACGACCAGTTAGGAAAATTGGTAATTGCTTGATTAATAATTTATTTGTTTAAATTTTTTATAACTATCCAATTCAACCTCCATTGAATAAACCTATGGGCCAATAGTGCATCTAAGTTGATCCGGACACACCGTATCATGTACCGGAAAAAAAATTAAAAGTTGAAGGTACATTTATTTATTTACACAAATATTCATATATACATAGAGAAATAAACAAGGTAGACGAGGCTTTTTGTCAAATTATTACAAACACAAGTTCAGCCTTGCGATGTTCTGGTAATTTTGGTGGCTGCTAAATTGTTTCGCAGCAAACGGAGCTCTTTGATGTAATAATGGAGCCTGTCGATCATCAATCCAAGAAACAGAGAAAACCCTGCAAGATACAATAATTTCATACCTATTGGGCCGTGTGATGTTATAATTGGACAAATTAATGGAGTTTCTTGCCTTAATGGAGGAAGAAATAAATTAAGGAAGCATTTGGTTTTATGAAATTGGAGATTCCGAAAATGAACAGATACAGTTTGCAATTCTAAAGGAAAGAAATAACTCGCGTGCAAATTTTATGTTGGGTTTGGACTTGTCCTATATTGGATGTGGAATGAACTAGCGGTCAGATTATAAATTTGAACTTGTGAAGGAAATGCTCATCTCATGAACTAACTTTTCGAGTGAGAGAAGCCCGAGATTGCCCTACACTATCAAAATCAAGTTATAACAACTCTGACCCAACAACTACAAAAAGAGAGACTAATAGAGAGTTAGTTGACTAAAGACCCAACGTGTAAAGAGAAGATTATTGGATTTATCCGTGTAGGGTGTTCTTGGCCTTCTCTAAACCCCAAAAACTAAGGCCATGTTTGGTAACCATTCCCATCCCATTCCAAGATTTTTTGAGATTTCTTTTTGGGCATAGCGTTTGGTAAAATTGTTTTCGTTCCCATTCTCATCCTAAAACCAAGAATCATTCTCACTTTTTCTTAAGAAATGAAAAACGAAAAAAGAAAGTTTTTTCTTCATTTTTCTTCTTCTTCTTCGACGTGTTCTTTGTTGTTCTTCACGTGGTTCGTCGTCCTCCTCCTCCATCTCATCGTCCTTCTTCCTCCGGCCATCACCTTTATCATCTTCCGTTGTTCATCGTTCGTCCTCGATTTCGCTCATCCATCCTCTCTTCATCGTCTTCTACTGCTCGATTTCGTGGCCTCCTACTCAATTTCGATTTCAATTTCTTCGCGTGGTTAGAGTTTCAATTTCGAAATCAAAATCGATTTCGTCGTTAGGATTTCAATTTCGAGCTGTAATCGATTTCGACTTCGATTTCAATTTTTATATTGATTTCAATTAGGGTTTAGGGTTTCAATTTTTATTGGAGTTTAGGATTTCGATTTCGATTGGCTTTATAATTTCAATTTCAATTGGGATTTAGGATTGATAATTTCTTGATTGTGCTTTAGGGTTTGGTTGCTTGATTGTAGGGTTCATTCTTGATTTCTAAGATAAAATCGTTACCAAACACGATTCTATTCTCAGAACCAAAAAAATATTGTCACTACCAAACGCATCTCCTACTAAGAAATGAAATTTCCATCTCATCCCATCCCAAGTGAGATGGGATGAGACCGTTACCAAACAAGCCCTAACTTATCTCACGCTTATAACCTCACCACTAGTCATTTCGACATCTAATGTAGAATAAACCCAACATTTTTAAATAACAAGCATACAGATTATACAGTAAAACCATCCTAACAGAGTAGTAGTTTATTTTTATTTTATTTTTTTATTTTTATTTTTTAAAAGAAACTTGTTATGAAAGAAGAGTAAAAACAGTGAAAATTACCCATTAGCGACCCTTCCAAGAGGTGATTGGCCAAAAGAACCTGATCAGTCGGGTTAACTCTCCCGACATCCCCGGATCGCTTCTGGATTTTCATTACACTATACATCGTCGAAACAAATACAACAAACAACGTTCCTGCAACCGTTGTCGCAATCACCGGCCCCCTGCCCTGCTTTATCCAATCCAATGCCATAGTCAATGGCTTCCTTATTGGCGTCCGAAACAGAAGCATCAGAATCAGACCCATTTCCACCAACACTAGCGTAAACAACAGCTGAATCATTTCTCAATAATAACCACCAAAAAAAAAACTTGTCCAAACAAAAAATTGTCTAAAATTCAATCCTCTTCAAAGGGTAAAATGAGAGCCAAAAAAAAACTAAAGATACAACAAGAAATTTAGCACCGCAGAAGAAGAAAAGAACAAAAGTGACCGGGAATTGCTTGCAGAGAGAGGTCAACTTCTATTTTAGAAGCTTACATTCTAGTTAAGGAATCATATTTATACCCTCTGTTTGACCTCAATAAGAGGAACAATTATCCCTGAAAGCTTTGTTAAAAAAAACTCATTCATAATATAAAGATGGCTGGCCGCAATCAAGGAACTAAGCAATACAAAAACAACAATTATTATGGGCCTTTCACAAGTTCTGAGGGTGTTTTATTGCATTTTAGGTATACCAGGAGAAGGATTTATGAGATGGAACGGTGGTTTTGACGGTGGTAGTCTTCAGATGTCGAGGAGCAACCTGCGGGGATCCTCCACAACATCTTTGATGCGCCTCAAGAAGAAAACAGCCTCTCTGCCATCAATGAGCCTATGGTCATATGTTAGGGCAATGTACATCATCGGTCTTGCTACTATGTCGCCACCAACCACCATAGGACGACTCACTATCGAATGCATACCCAGGATTGCTGACTGTGTAGGGAGACAAATAGAAAAACAAAAACCCAAGTTAAATAACCATTAAGACATCATTTGGTAATGTTTTCTTTTTATGTATGTGTGTGTGTGTGTACTGCTATCAAGCGCAAAAAAAAAAAAAAAAGGGGGAAATACTCTAAAGGGAGCTTTTGTTTTGCACTTCAAAAATTCCTTATAAAGTACAACAAAAGTGAAATTATAGTTTTAAGCAAAATAAATACATTTTTTCTTTGTAAAAATGGGGGAATTTCGTCACATGTGCGACGTGGAGGATATTGCAACAAGTATGGAAAAACGGCCGAACAAGGCCGCCCGAACACGCTCTGCACGACATCCTTCGAGTGGACAAGTCATTTACCGTACCAGGATGCGCCGCCGCCTCCCCTACTCACTTCCTCTCCTACAGAAGCCCAGAGATTCCAAACAGGGCACCGGGGTTTCATGACTTGCTCTCCGAACGCCCTCGGCACGGTTCTTCTCCTCCGCCATGCCCCCTCGACATCCACGTAACTTCCAATCAGAGATGTTTGTCCCGGGGTCAGCGCCGGGGGTGCACG
Source organism: Eucommia ulmoides (assembly GCA_016647705.1). Lineage (NCBI taxonomy): Eukaryota > Viridiplantae > Streptophyta > Magnoliopsida > Garryales > Eucommiaceae > Eucommia > Eucommia ulmoides. The sequence goes on from CM028326.1 coordinate 13,674,697, forward strand.
ATGACTCGCTTCTACACCTACGACACCGTGGGCCAGGCCCTTTCTCAACAGCAATATCGGGTTGGCCCATGGACTCCTCTCGGTGGATCACAAAACCCAAGTCCATGGATTATCTCTTCAACTCACTATTATGGACAAAGCACAAGATTTCGACTAATTAACCGTGCTCAGGCTCCAATTAAGCAACACTAATCGCTCTCTAACTCCCATAAATACCAAGGGCAACCCAATGCCCAGAGATAAGGCTCATTTATCTAATTAGAGCATTTGTATAGCCTTTTTCCCTGAGCTCTTACTCTCACGCCGGAGAGACTTTACCAGACACACACCCGGCGGGTCCTTGCGATTCCTTGTGCAAGTACAAGTGTTGAGCTCAGCTCGGAACCTCTAGATGGATTGGCTCAGGACCTCAAAGCAATGGAAGTTCACCAATCTCCAGCACACGTCAACCTCCACCTCAATAAAGAAACATCTGCATGCCCTGACCGGATCATACTGCTGGTGAGTACCAATTTTCGACACCAATAGACATTGACTTTTCGACTCTCTCTACCATCAATGAAATTCTTTTGGAAAAAGAGATATCGTGTAGGGATAAGAACAAGATATTATATCTACACTATCTAATGTACTTTTGATTTTTTATTTTACTTTTAACATTAAAAGTATTTTTTCAACAGATTTAACCTTTTTTTGAACTATAAAAAGTACTTTAAAAAGTGTCACAAACGATGCCAATTATCTATAATGACCAAGATAGGGAAGTAATCAAAAAGAAAACTAGAAGGAAAGCAGCCTATACATGAGAAGAAATTCCACCTCTCACGTGTTATCGTCAGAGAGACGTACCTGAGGGGGGTTGATGATGGGGGTACTGATGAGGCTTCCATACACGCCACCATTGGATATGGTGAATGTACCTCCAGCCATCTCATCAATTGATATCGATCCATCAGTCGCCTTTTTGGCAAGGGTGTTGATTTCCTTCTCTATTTCGGCAAAGTTCATCTTTTCAGCATTGCGAATAACTGGAACAACAAGGCCCTGAAACAACATAGAAGAGGGAGTCTTTATCTATTTCCAGACTCATAGCTTTGTGATGAATGTGATGAAATAATTCGGCATAAGCCAAAAAAGAAAAATGACAGTGTAACCCCTTTGGTCCAGCCATACTCTTAAAGGCTAAGGGCTTGCACTCGGCTCGAGTTTCACGTTATAAATAGTAATGCAATCACTTTTCTTTTCTGATCTGTAAATTCTAAATAGCTAACTAAAGGATTAAGAAGCTTGCCTTCGGAGTACCAACAGCTATGCTGATATCGATGTAGTCCCTGTATATAATATCATCCCCATCAATAACGGCATTGATAATGGGCTGATTCTTAAGACCACTTACAGCAGCCTGAAATAATTCAAAAGACAACAATCTGATAAAGAGAACCATAAACATAAAAGAAGTGAGAGATCAAGTATAAGCTCGTCTGCGTGCATTTTTTGTCTATGCTCGGTTAATCTGTTTCCTTTCCTTTAACAATGTATCTTTCTTTATTTCTTCTCTATTTTTTCTCCTCTTAAGGAAAATAAGTTCAGTTCTAGCAGTAGCATCCAAACATTAATACCTTCACAAATCCTGACATAAGTCCTAGTTTCACTCCATGCTTCTCAACAAAGGCATCCTTGTAGTCAGAACGAAGTTTCATTAAATTCGTCCTGCAATAAGCAAATCAACAATCGTATGAATGATGCAACTGAAATAAAAGTGTCGAAACAAAAAACATGATACATTGGCAAAGGATATAATTTACACTTTCAACTAATGCACTAAAAAAGGTTCAATTTGGTCCAGCATAACTCAAGTACCGACGTCTTCAATAGTACATTATTCATATCTGTATCGATTAAAATAATAATTAAAAAAAAAAATTCATCAATTTAAAATATAATAAAGTACTTTCAGCAATACTTGTGCTTTGTTTGGTTTTCAGGATTTTGTTTGGCTTTGATAAGTGATGGTTTTAAGTGGGAAATGGTTTTATTTGAAATAGAAAATGATGATATTGAGTGGGAAAATATTTTAATTTGTAACAGGGTTTAAACCATAAAATCATTTTGATCTTATACTAACCGATGCAATGGAAAAAATATTTTCAGCCTTAGATCTAATTCTGAAGTGCATTGAATATTTCTAAAAGAAGAAACCAGACTTACATATCAACTTCATTGAATGTTGTAAGCATTGCAAATGTGTTTTGAGAATCTTTCAAACGGGCTGCCACCCGTTTTCTGAGCCTTGTCATGGGAACCTAAGATGCCAATTAAGTTATAAACATGTTGAAGCATCATAACAAGGTTTTTTATTGCCTGGGTGTGATTTAATTTTCAAGAACATTTGAAAATGAACACAGTACAACTCACCCGCCTTTCCCTTTCTTTAGGGGGAAGCTGTGGCTCAGCAGCAGTGCGTTTAGGAGGCACAGTCGAGGTTGCCTTAGGAGGCTGGGGAGAAGTTTCCTTAGGCTTCTCTACAGTGGGAGCAGTCTCAACTTTTGGTTTTTCTTTTGCCTCTTCAGTCTTTTCAGCAGGAGAAGAAGGCTGAGAAGGAGCTTTTCCAGATGTCTCAGATGGAGCAACATGCTGAACACCTTCACCCGACTTTGAAATGACAGCAATCTTAGTACCAGGCTCCACAGTATCCCCCTCCTTGGCTGTGAACTACAATTGTTAGGAATAAAGAGTAGAACCAATCAGCTCCAAAGGAAAAAAAAGAGTGTTTTAATGAAGGTCCTAAATCACAATAAACATATCGAATCCTTATTCATCTTTTACCTTTTGGATAACACCCGCCTCAGGACTTGTAACATCAATAGTCACCTAGAGGAATCAAAACAATTCAATTACGAAATATAATAAAAACCCTTTGAAAGCTTCTGCTGCAAGAATTAAACCTCAAACTTCGAAGTTCAAATATACCTTATCAGTTTCGACTTGAGCAATTGGCTCATCGACTTCTACTCTGTCACCAGGACCTGTTCTCAAAGTGTTGCATGCAAACAAAAGTTAACAATTAAATTCAGAAAAAGAATAATTTTAAAGATAGAATCATGCCAAACTGAGGAACGTACTCTTCAAAAAAGTTGCCAAAGTGCCATCACTTATGGATTCACCCATATAAGGGACTACAGCATCAACCACATCACCTTCAGCACATGGTTGGACAACAAGAGAAAATGTGACAGATTAGAGACTAAGAACATGTACAACTTAAAAGACCATCACACACACAAGATGCACATAGATATTAGGCTACAAATCAAAGTGGACGCGCTGAAAACACATATGAAGAATGATGTCTTCGTGGTGTGCCTGAACCCAAAATACAATCCCACTTTATTTACCTAAACATTAATGAATTACATACTTGCACATGCTTAACTGATGAAGGCAACATCTCACAGACATTAGTCTTCCTATCAAATGGATCCTTTTTAGTTGATCACATGCACAAGAATCCCCTTCAAATAAGGAATGTAATCCTTTCAACATTCACATTCCATCATATTAAAGAACATCAGTTGTAATATTCCCCATAAAATCAATAAAACTTAAATGGCTACAAATGGTTAGAAATCATTCTTTTTACCTGCGGGAAAAAAGATTAGAAACAAAATATTGTAACTCATCTGATGATTTTTATTTGTCCAATTATATACCTCTACTCTACCAAGTGAAATTTTCTCATGATAGTCAATTAAAAAGTTAAATTATTACTTTAAGAAGCAATGAAAAAGAAGTGATTCGGAAAATACAAAGCCACACTCGTGTCTTTCAATATAGTAAGGCTATAAACAATTCAAGCAAAATCTACATCCAAAAAAAAGGGACATGCTTATGGAGCATGGAAGCATGCACATGTACTAACAAATGGAAATCGTGGCAATAGAGAAAAGATATCAGACCACTGTTGGAACAAAATTGCCTGCTCTGTATTTGTGTATTGAGGTCTAGCTGAATATTCGCCACAGCTTTCCTGCATGCAAAATAAAGTTGGGTGGGAATCTAGTCTAGTCCAAGTCCAACAAATAGTCTTTCTCGTAGGACACACATATACCCATGACGGATTCCGGACTTTATCACACCTATTTCAGAGGATGGTCAGCAGACTTCGGAAAAATTAAATAAAACAAACTAGAACATCAAGAACAAGAAAGGTATTGTCGCTGGAAGGTTTAATAGAATAGTGTGAGCTGTGTCATATCTCAATCACATGAACTTAGTTGGACAAAGATGTAACTCACGTAGATGAGATACAATAATTCATCTCTTTGATAAGTCAGATATCATCATATTTCCTCGGTTTGTTTTATCTATATAGAATCCAAACGCCATATCAAGAAACACTACAAATACAATTAAATATCAGAAGGGGACAGGCATGGGATGACAATTTTATTTACATCTTTTCAACGGTCAGACGGTGTAAACCTGCCATACCTGTGTCCAAAATAGAACGAGTTTGGGATGACAAATTTATTTCTAGCAACATTCTAACTGATCAAGAATTTAAATTGGGGGGTGGGGGTGGGATATGTGGAACAAATTTGAGAATGAGGGACAATTTGTTTACTTCAAGATATGTAATAAACAATTAATTGAAAGGTGCGGAAGTGTGTAGAAGGATATCTCCAAGCTGTTGGGGGTCCAAAAGGAAAAGTGAGAGAAAGGAAATCCATCATTAAAAGCATAAGTGCGTTTAAAAACATGTGTTTAAAGCTCACGTGGAGAGCATGAAAATGTAAATTTAACTACCACTAAAACCCATGTTAGCAACCCATGTGGGCCATTTCCTATATAGATCCATTGCAATTCCTATTAATGATCAGAAAGAACACACATATAGAAGTTCATTTAATGAGAGAGAAAATAGGACATTACTAACCTTACCGGCCTTGAATTCATCAAATGACCTATGGAAATCACAAAAGGTTTCGATTATTATTTGATAAGTAGTAATTAAGAAACAACATGCATGCATCAGGTTTCGCATGCCGGCAAAAGAATAAAGTTTGATGGAAATTACCACGCATGATAAGGTGATGAAAATTTCGAACATGACCAAATCCTCCAGGATGATGTAAAATCTGTTTATATGTATGAAATTAATATAAATAAGAATATTTTGGGATTTATTTTTGAGAAGTGAGAACAATAACATTGACAAAAATGGGTCAAACAGTGCCAAACTTAATAATAATTAATAAGAAACAGAAAATACTTCTCGGTTTCTTCAATTGTCCATTATGTTACATAACCAATGTCTATAAAACTTATTATCTTGTCACAACCACCTTTTGTTAAGCAAATGTTATTTCCTGATTTTGTGAGTGAGCATTGCTTGATGAAAAACATCAACTGCAACTACGCTAGAAAAATTATATTCCACCTCTGCTTAATCATCATCTAGGAAACACGGACATGGATACGAGATATTTTGGGATTCAAATTCTTGGATTCGGCAATTTAACATTTTAGGGTGCGGATGTCGCGGAATTCCTATACAATATAATATATACATTTGTGTGCATGCGTGTATTCAAATAAAAAAGATAAGTGCAAATACATAACATAATGCGAAGAAGAGGATTAGAACCAAGAATCAGAAAAGGACACCCGAAGGGGTGGAAAGGAGATTCTCCCATGAAAAGGTTCATACACTTTCTTGCAGCTGTCATTTACCAAATCTAGGGAAAGATATAAACCAGTTTTCAACAATAATATGGATAAGAGTTGTCCGCACAAACTTATTTCATTAAAATTAGAAGCAGAAATGATCAGGTAATTGAATAGAATGGATTGTGAATCCAGCAAAGATGCAATTTGATTGCCTAAGAGCCAGAATTGCTATTAAAACCTCAATTTGTGGTTTTGAGAATCCAATTTTTCGGTCTTTAGCTTCATCGCTGGAGGCTTCTCTGGTTTGAGTAGTGTTTTTTAATTGATTCGCGGGGCACACTCCTTGTTTCAACAACTGCAAGTATTTGCATCTTCCCTTTGCTCTTAAATTCAAGTTTTAATAAGATTCTAATTACAGACCAAAAAGAATCTATGAACTGATCACCCAACCCAATCAACCAAATTAGTAATAGTACTTAGAAAGCTCTAATTTTGATCATGCACTTAGTAAACCTTCAAATTCAAAAAAAAGACAAAAACTATATATTAATAATTTGGAACTTCTTCTAAACGAGTGATAATGCAATTAAACAGTCGCCGATGATGAACAAAAGCAACATCTGCAACAAACTTTTACCTCTCCACCAGCAGCAGGGCAAATTCTAGGCGTAGACGTTGAAGTCCGAGCCATGTGCCATGATTTCCCCAAAATCTGATCAAATATACAAACTGTCAGCCATACAAAAAAACGAAAATGGCCTAGTCTTTCAAAGTTCATATAAGTGTACAAACAAAAAGGCGTGGAACGCAGTTGAACCAAACAAAATGATATATGTGAAAAAAAAGAAAAAGTCAATACCGAAGTGGAGGAGCTTCCGGTAGCGATTCTTCGCCTTGCAACACTCAACATCGCTGGAATGATCTCGCAATTCTACGTTCAACAATAACAAATCAGCAAACACGACAATCCTCAGCCAGCATTAACAGAAACAGAATAATACAGAAAATTTAAATGACAAAAGATTCGCCATAATATCAATGAAGAACAAAATGGACGGACGAGGCTGACCTGATGAGCTGGTCCGGTTGAAGGTCCTGCAAAAAGAGAGAGAGAGAGAGAGAGAGATCTACGAAGGAGCAGCGTCAGTGGAAAGACTTTCCTATTGGCACAGGAGGGAGCATGAGGCTTCTAGGAGCTAAATTCAATTAGTGCAAGGAACCGGGACGCCATCGCCCGACGTCGGCGGAAAAGAGAGGAATGATTTTTTATTGTGGGCCAGAGCCCAGAATAGTTTAACTGGCCCATTCCATGTATTATTCTTTCCTTCATTCTTCGTCTTTTTCTTTTTGGTCCAAAAACATGTACATTTTCTGGTCAAAGTTTTAAAAAATAAAAAATCTTTCACTTCGGGTTTAATATAATTTAATTTCTAAAAAATACATTTAAGTTCTGTTCATCTAACAAAAATTTTGATAATAGATTAAATTTTAGAATTTATATCCGAGATGATTCTTATTATTTCAAAATACTAAGGACATTCCCTATATTTTTTATAATACCTGAGATAACTCCTATTATATTTATTCTTACAACGTATTCACTCTTATTCTTCTAGTTTTTATTTTCTATATTTTTATTTTTTTTATGGTGTTTTTTAAAAAAAAATTATAAAACAAAAAACAAACTTTAAATTAAAAAAAAATACATATTTTTTTTTCATTCATTTTTTTATTTTTCAAATCACATTTTTAAGATTTTTTTTTTTTTTTTTTTTTTTGCCTTTATTTTTCTGTGCCTTTACTTTCAATTTTTTTTTTCTACAAATACTATACCAAAAAATAAAAAACACAAAATAAAAGTACAAAAAATAAAAATGAAAAATAGAAAATAATGGAGAGAGAGAGTAGAAAATAAAAAATTTGAAATAAATAACAAAAAATATACATATGTTGTGAGGATATCTATGTCAAGAAAATGTGATGGAGGATGTCTTAAGTATCTAAACTAAAAAGATAATAATTATCTTAAATATTATGAAAATATGAAAATGACAAGGGTGTTTTTGGCATTTCACGAAATGGCGGCGGTGTATGAGGTTTAAGCTCTTAAATTTTAATCTAAACTATATTTTTAAATGGTTAAAACTTCGGACCGGTATTGAAAAATTAGAAACACTAGTTGAAATTTGAAATCCCCCCCCCCCCCCCCCCATAATATTTTTTGTAAAATTAAAATATCAAGAGAAAAAATAGGTAACATATTAATTGAATTAAAATTGAGATTTTTTTTATTTGACATGTTAATAAAAATATAAGCATCAATTTGAAGAGACCCCCAAACTTCAGATGCCCTTGGCAACTGTCTTGATGACCTAGCCTCTGACTTCAATATTAATCGTCTCACAAGGTGGTACGCAGGGTCATTTTGTTTTATTTTAAAAAAATAAATATATATGAATGTTACGTCGCCTTTTGTGAGAGGAACACTATCTTTAGCATTAAAATATCAGTACTGAAATTTTATCTATTTATTACTAACTTGAATTTAGATTTAATCGAGATCTAACAAGAGTGTCATTGAAATAGAAACCTTTCAGTTATTTTTCTAATTAAGGCTAGACATGTGAGTTAACACTCAATATCTGAATTAAGAAAAGTGATGTTGCCAAAAATTACCCGATGCATGATTCAGGGCCTCACGTGTTGGAATCCTCCGCAACCTGCCCTACCGGAAAAATCAATTAGTTTTATGAGGGGGACACCGGTATAGTATCGGCCAAAGAACCTCCGACATGAGAATCAAGCTAAGTTACTCTAAAGAAAGTATAAACGCTGAACAGTAATTTAGAGTAATATTGAGAGAGTTGTGTAGATTGATACCGGTTTCCCTGTATATAATTACGTTGATTTCCCTTAGAATCGTTTTAGCCATGATCTCCTCCACATTCCAAACTTAGCCACCGTGAATGCTGCTTGTGCACCCATTTAAGGATGGTGTGCTAATTACGTCTGTGCATGGATGGAAGGGTAAGTGAGGTAACGGTTATCATTGACCTACCATGCTTGGGTCTGACCTTTGGGCCTACGTTAGATGCTTTATTTCGTATCGGGTCAATTTGCTTGCGCAACTGGGCCTTATTCGCAAACCAAGCGCTTTATTGCTTGGGTCACCAAGACTGGCGGCCCATGACCATTCATTAGGTCGCAGATACGTTCTATCAAGTCGGACTCTATCCATTGATCTAACCCGCTTTCTTGACTCTAGCTCCATTGTTCACATGTTGGAATTTTTTCCACATCATTTGCCATCCTGATTTCCGTGGCGATTCGTCGAAAGGAGATAAAATATCATTTTTCTTCTTTCTTAGTTCCTTGGTGTGTATTTTTTCCAGGTTGTGGTTCTTGCCTTATTTTGAGCCTCTTGATCGAGTGAAATTTGGAGAAGATTGAGCTGACCATTGAAGTTGGTGTGTTACTAGCTAAGTTGAGCCAATGATTAAAACGTCAGTAGCCATGTATTGGGCTCTTGGACCTTTCGACTGGGCCCAATATACATTTTATTACGGTCAACCCAATTCTGACCAAATTAGATTTAGTATTTGGACGAGATCAGTTCCAATCTGACTAGATCCTCACCCCAGCCATCGGATTAGTACTAGTCTCTGCTAAGCTTCGGGTCATACATTTGCTAATCAGTATAGGTCAGCTAAGCATTGTTTGATTAATTAGTCGTCTTTTCACTTTTGGTTTTATCGGCAAAGTAATGATGACGCTTTGGTAATTATGACTTGCCTTAAGCTCCTACCGTACTTGATCTGGGAAACCGTCACTATTCTCTCGATTTTTGTTGTCGCCATTTCTCCATAAACAATCCGATGATTGGTTTTGCCCTTTTCCGTCACTTCATGATCATTGGTTTAGCTATTTAAAGCCAAACCTCCTTAAGACGTTTTCTCAATTTTCCCTTTCGGTTCCTCTTTCTTTTCTGCTTCTCTTTTCCTCCTTTTGTTTTAGTTCGGATATGGCTTCGTCATTGTCTGCTTCTGATATTTTCAACGTCATTCAAGCTTAACGAAAGAAGGAGTTCAAGCAAGGAATCCTCTTTTGTCAGCTCATGATAAGGGCGAAGACCTTTGATGAAAAGCATCCCAGGCTCCGAGCCATCAAAAAAGCCATTATCCTCTATGCTTCCCTCGACACCACACATTTCTGCACAATATCCCAACTCCACAAACTCTATGGTCAGTTGCGAGCGGCGGAGAAACAAATCAAGAAACTGCAAGCCCAAGTACAACTCTATAAAGCTTATAATGGTGCACTGATGGCGAAGAGAGAGAAGCTTCTGGACAAGAACGAGGAGAAGATGAAGAAGATACGCTCCATGTCCTAGCACTAAGCCAATACAAGGCGGGCGACTCCTACCGCTTGAGTTCAGATTCCAAAGACTCAGGCTCTTTGCCTTCTCCAGGGTTAGAGTAGGTTTTTTTTTTTTTTGTGTGTGTATATGTGACAAAACTCCGAGAGCATTTTTGAATAATACGGGCTTATTAGTCACCAAATAAGCTCCTACATGTTTGAAAAAATCCTCAAGAGCATTTTTTGGACAATAGGTGTAGTCTTCTTTTCCGGTCTGAACTTCATGGTAAAAAGTGATAAGTTCAAGACTGGAAAAAAACAATATTACAAGTAAGATTCTTGACATGATAAAATGTAATATTGAATCCGTCGTAACAAGTGATAAGTTCAAGAACGTCTTGTATTTTGGATTATAATGGTAAGTTCATTGTTCATGTAAAACTGTTGAACTTATGTGTCGTGTGTTGAATGATTTTCCAGAATAAATCTTGTGTTCAAACATCATTCATGCACAGAGTATGTGTTCTTAGCTCTCATGTTTTAAGAATAAGTAACGTCCAGGATAACAGGGGTAAGCCTCCTAAACCTGACTTCTAGCGAAAGTAAGGAGTGATTTGGAAAAATAGAAAGAATTTATTTTGATTTTCCCATTTTCTGTTCCCCACTAAATCAAGTTTAAGTAATAAACGTGATGTGGACTGCTCTAAATCAAGTTTAAGTAATAAACATGATGTAAACTATATGTGTGTCAGTAAAGTTTTTTTTTTTTTTATTCTATCCTTTGCCCCCATCCATATTGAGTTTAAGTAATAAACGTGATGTGGACTGTACAAGTCTCGACATATAAATAGATAATATACTTGCTGACCTAAAATTTGGTAATTAGTTGCACACCAGTTGTCGAATGAGCTGTTGTAAATCGTTTAGCTCCCCTGTTGAATTAGTCTAGGCAACTTAAGACGAGTAGCTTAGTTGGTTCGTCATGCCGACACGAGCAGCTTTGGTTGTACTGAGCCAATTACTAGTGGCTAACCTTGTTAGCTTTAGAATGAGTTGAACTCAATATCTTGTTTGGCCATTGGGCTGGTCTTGGTAAGTCAGCCGCTTTTGACGAACTAGGCTAGGTTGATCGTCCTGTACATGAACTAGGCTAAGCAGCTACATATTGGTTTGGGCTAGCCTTGGCAGCTCAGCCAATTTTGACAAATTGAGTTGGGCAGTTTGATCTGTACGTGAACTGGGTTAGGCAGTTACGCATTGATTTTGGCTGGCCCTGACAGCTCAGTCGCTTTTAACGAATTGGGCTGGGCAGTTCGATCTGTACGTGAACTAGACCAGGAAGTTACATATTGGTTTGGGTTGGCCTTGGCAACTCAACTGTTTTTGATGAACTGGGCTGGGTAGTTCGGTCTGTACGTGAACTGGGCTAGGTAGTTACGTATTGGTTTGGGTCGGCCTTGGCAACTCAGCTGATTTTTTCGAACTAGGCTGGGTAGTTCAACGACTTGATAAGTTGACCATGGTAGCTTAGTTAGTAGGTGAGCTGATCTTGGCAACCCACTTCCAGTTTGCTTCATATTTTTAGTGTAGGGATGATTTTCGTTGAAGCCTTTGTTGGATATAAGTAGTTATGACTCATTAAAAAGGCTTACTACCGAAATAACAACCAACTTTCCTTTAAATCTAACATCTATATAATAAATTAGCTCATTTATAAACAGGGCCGTCGGATCAAAAGACAAACACGAAAGACATTAGTAGCCGTCGGATCATTTTTAACCCGCATATAAATTAAAAATTAGGGTTTCATACGGCGTCACTCGCAGCTTCTATCTCGCGCCTCTCATCAGCACTCTTCTCTCCCGAATCACTCTCAGGCCTCAGCTCTCGCTCTCTCTCTCTCCCCAAGCAATCTTTCTCTCATCATCCAAAGCGATTTCCATCACCGTCCACTCCTCCACCGTCGCCATCGCACATTGCAATCGTCGTCGTCAGGTAAGTCTCTCCCATTCTCTTTTTTCTCAGATCTTTTCATTCGCGCCACCCATTTCCGTTACGCCACCATGCCTCAGGTAGGTCTCGATCAATCCCTTTATTTGATGGATCGATCCATCCGTCTCGGTCGATCCCCAGCCACTGACGCCCTCCGAACGTCTCGATCGATCACCAGTCGTCGGTAGAGAAGAGGTTTCCAGTTGTCGACCTACTCCAAATGTCACCACCGTCCACCTAGATCTGGCTAATTGAGGTTCGATTTGGCCAAATTCGGCACCATTTGAGGTCCGATTTGGCCAATCCGGCCCCCTTCTCCCGCAACAACAACAATCGTTTATTCGTTTAGGGTTTCAAATCTCTAAAACCTACTATACTGTCATGTGAATTTGTTTATTTAACATCTAATTCTCTTTTTAGATTTAGAATGCCCTAATCCAGATGTATTCATTCTGTGGCTGATTCTTTGGAGCAATTTTTGAACCATGTATGGTGCCTCCATTTATGACCCTGACAAAGAAGAAGTTGAGGTGGGTATTTTGCAAATCTGGTATAATCCAAAGTAAACAGTAAGCATTGTTAAACAACTTTGATTCTATTTATCAACTTCTTTACAGGATTTGAATGATTTTCTTGAAGAAATGATCTCTCATGGCGGTTGACCAAAAAAAGGTAGCATATGTGTTGTTTTCCTTTTCTCCATTTGTGAACACCATTTATATTGTATCCTATTTGTGTGTGTATTTTGTCATTTGTATCGCTATATGCATGCGTTGCTGCATTCCCATTTATAGGGATATAATTTTGTGTGGTTTTTTGAATTATTTTCATTTTTACTTCTAATTTGATTTTAATTTTTGTTGTGAAGGGTTTGATTGAAGTAAGATTACTGTAATGAATTCGGTGAGCATGTTTCTGTTTTCTAATTTCTGATATATTTTTAAGGTTTTGGATATTAGTGTTAATTTTTGTTTAGTGTTTTTCTGGTTGTTTATGTCATTTGTTTAGTGTTTTTGTTTCTTATATGCTATGTTTTGTTTCTTACTTTTGTACAACACATATTCCTAATTTTTGTAATATCTCTCCCTCTATCCCTCAATTCTAAATTGTGTTTTTCTTTTATATATTTTCTAATTTTCTGTTTTTATTTTCTAATTTTGTTTATATTTTCAGGTTTTCGATTTCTCTATTCACCATCCTTGCCGTTCTGACAATGAAGGTAAAGATCCATTTTCTAATTCATGTTTTCAATTTGATTTTGAATTTTTGTTTCATTTTTAATTTATATTTTAAGTTTGAACTGTTTAAATTCATCATGTTATAGTTCAAAATCATGTTGTTGAATTTGTTTTTGTGTTCATGGTTTCATCAGAAATAATGTTTCTGTTATTTTTGTAATTTGTTTTTTTGCACATGCAATCTTCCTAGGATCCGTGTGACTGAAATGCTGAATTGTCTGCCGGATTCGACCTAGATCCACCGGCTGAAATTCTGAATTGTATGCCGGATACGACCCAGATCTACCTCATTCATCGTTTTCTCTTGCTTTCGCAGTCTTCTGTAGCGCGGTCCATGAATTCAGCCACGGAACCACCATGAACTGCCACCAATATGTCCGATTGGATCGAGTTGACACCACCCTTCATTGAACCGGTCAACGAGGTGAGCTTTTTAAAATTAGAGAGTGTTTTTTTTTTTTTGAATTACTGGTAGTGATTTAGATTTTTATTATTATTATTATTACTACTGGTAGTGATTTTTGGACATAATTTCAAGTATCATTTGGTAAGATAACACGATGGAATAAAGCACACTTCTCACCATTAAATGTTTGAGGCGTTTACAAGAATTAAAGTACTACCTTTTGTAATTTGTCTGTCTTTTAATGTAGAAAAACTATTTACTTTTCATTATTAAAGTTATCTGCAACTCTGCATAATGAAATTGATAGTTCTCTCACTTCTAATTGTTATCCTGTGTTCATTGTTTTGCCTTCAGGTATTGCCCCGTCTGTTTATTGTGTGTGTTTTTTTTTGTTAGATCAAAATTTGTTGGTTTAGGAAGGAATGTTGTTTAGAGAGCATTACACACAGTTGTATGCTATTATTAAATCTCTTTGAATTATTCTTCATTTTAGTCTTTAAAATGTGACTTTGAAGTAATGAGATTTGGATATGTAGTAAGCATTTTTTACTTTTATTTTGTTTTGGTTTAACTGTTACTTAATTGTGGTATTATTTTAATAGTTGAATATCTGCATGGTTGGATACTGATTGTGTCGTATCTGTAATTACTTAGTAATTATATTTAAATGTTAATTATTGTTGAGTTTTTAATAAAACAAATATAGAATGTTGTATAAACAGAAAATATTATGTCGATAACGTGGGTTATTTGTTGTTGCAATGGGAATTTTGTTAATTTTTTTTTAAATTTGTATGTTAAATTTGTTAACATTTATTTCTTTGTTCCTTATCTATGAAGGTTTAATGTCAATTTTGTCTCTGATTTTACAACTCTGTAGCTATCGAGATCGGGGGATTTTAAATTGGATTGAGAGCTCAACCTAGACTTTCGTTCACAATTTACTTCCCGAGGTAGTGCAAGGTATGATACTTTAGTTGTTCTCTATACATCTACGTTTAAGTTGTTGTATTTGCTCCTATATATTTTTTTAGCTACAAAATCATTTTACGTTTTTAGCCGTAGAATCATTCTAAGATTTTTTAACAATTGATTTGCTCCTATATATATAAGCAATTAGTTGTGTTCGCTCCTATATTTTTTTTACTTTGTTTCCGTATTTTTGTTTATGTCCCAAGTTTCTTAGTGTTAAACACAACTCTAAAGAAATATGATGAATAATAGGTGCTACATGTTGGGGGTATTAGGAAATAATTCTATTTGTTTGTTTCAAGATTTCACAAACTACATGTTAAATCTGTCTATAAAGCCATAAGTATTTTTGTGCTAATGTTTTTGTTCTTCATTTCTATTTCTGTTTGTTAATCTAGGGTTTGTGTTGATTGTTGTTTAGAAATTAAGCGTAGTTCTCTTTGTAATGGCATAAATAAAACTTTGTAATGATATCCAGGTTTTGTTGCAGATCTCAATTTCGAGGTATGTTTCATTTTTTTCTATCTATTTTCTTTGTTAATTAATTTCATTTCAATTGGATTTTGATTCTATGCACGAATATCTCTTAAATAGTGAATTCCCATATGGTAATTTTCTTTTTCATTTGTTCAAGCAGTGGCATTTGTTTGGTGTTTCTATTCCTATTTGGTTTCTAATTTCATTCAATTTTTTGCGAAATTAATCCACTAAAAGTTTGTTTTCACTTTCTATAGATAGCCGCAGTAAAGACAGAGACTTAAGATTTTCCTATTTTTTATTTGTTTGTGAATTAGTTTAAATTCTCATTTCCGCTTTCGTTTACTGGTTCTTCTATTTGTTTTTGTTGAGGTGGAGATCCAGGCATGGCATGGCCTTCGCCTCTACTTTAGACGCTTAGTCTTCATGGCATCTAATGATGCTTAAGATATACAAATTAGAAAACGTTGTATCAATGTTGGCTGCTTGGAGCTTGTTATGACAAAGTATTTATATGTTGCCAAGGTGATCAGTAAGCTACTAAGAAATGGTGGCATGTGTAGGATTTTTCTCGAACATTTGCGGTTGCCAAGGTGTACCATTTAAGTTTCATTATTGGCTTGAATAGCAAAACAAAATGATATAATTGTCTCAAATGATGATGTATGTTTTACGCCCGTGCCTTCAGGCACGGGTTATACACTAGTGACAAATAATTAGGGACTCCCACAAAGTATTTTCGCAAATGTGCAATGTTCCGTACCCGAGCGATTGTAACTATATCTAGATCTTCCAACCAATACATGTAATGACCCGATTTTTCAGGGCCGCCACACGGTTTCTCCCCTCGGATAATTACAACTATTACAAATTAAATAAGGATTCCAACTCCAATAACAAATAATATATGCAATACAAACAATACATTCAATACATGGATTCCCAAGGTCGTATTTATCATATTATTAATATGTGATTTATTAAAATTTAAATATCAATATTTTGCAAACACTAAAAACTGAACCTAATTCAATATTTATATACGAAAAACAAGAATATGTATTATTCTTAATTGCTCATGGAAACAAGGAAAGAAATCTGGGAACTGTCACACTAGAGAAATCGCGAGAAAATCTGAGAAATTTACTAATTACGGTAATAATTATAATTATCGATTTATCAAGTCGATTTTTACAACGGTAAAATCAGTACAATTATTACAAATTAAATAAAAATTTAACTAAATTCATGTCGCCGTTTCATTCTCACCGGCCCTGCAATCACAACTGTGGGGTTATAAGTCAACGCTCAGTAGAATCTCAACCCTCTTAATATGTGTATCCAATCAATTCACAACTAAACACATAAACGTGTATCTCACTTAATGTTCATATAATATGGGATCACAATATCTCATGCAAACAATAATTGTATCCGTAATAACATAATTCACACAATACATGGAAAAATTAAATACATATATTAGAAGAGTTAGAAATTTTACCTGAAATCCGAAACTAAAATCTGAACCGTAATAGTCTTCTTGCTAAAAATGTAATACTGTAACTTAACTTTTTGTTTTTAAACATATATGTGTATATATAGTATATATACACATATAGACATGTATGTACACGGTTCATAGGCTAAACCAATTTTATCGCCCTTTTTTTTTTCGTGTTATATATATATATCATATTATATAATGTGAAGTAACAAATCCCCCCTTATCAGTTTATCAATATCGATATATATGTATATGGAAGCAGTAACCTTATCAACTTATTATTATAATAATATAATGGCCACTTGTTCACGTTAACCACATATATTATGTGGTTTTGATTGATTCCTTCCTTGTGAATGACTTAATTTCAAGCCACAATTATTTATTTATTTATTTACACAATGTCCTTTTTAAAATAAAAAAAATATTAGTTATATCCTAAAATTTTAAAAAGTATATTTTAAATAGCACAGTAGTCTCAAAAATGTTAAATTCATATAAACTAATATTTTTCAAAAATATAAAATTTCGGGATATTACAATACATCCCAGGTCTATTCACCTTGATCACCTTATATGGCCCTTCCTAAGTAGGGGCTATTTTTCCTAATTAAGCTTCTTGGTAGTGTCGCATTACTCTCCTAAGCACTAGCTCTCCCACTGTGAAGTGCCTTGGGCAAACTGCATGGTTGAATATCCTTGCCATCTTCGATTTGTAGGTTTCCATCCTCATCGTTGCCTGGTCCCGTTTCTCCTCTAGGTGGTCTAACTCTTGGCGTATCGCTCCCTCATTTTCTATAAGATTAACCGTGCCATACGTCATGGAGTAAGGTGTTTCTCCCGTGGTTGTGCTTGAAGTGGTACAGTAACCCACAAGATCGCAGGCAGCTCTTCTACCCATTTACCTTTGGCATCATCCAATTGTTTTTTGAGTGCTTCTTTGATTGATCTATTTGTCACCTCTGCTTGCCTATTCACTTGTTGATAAGCTGGGCTTGACATTCGATATTGTATTTTTAGTTCGTTGTGCATCCAAGCAACTTTTCCCCAGTAAATAGGGTCTCATTATTTGATATTAGCACTGCCGAGATGCCAAAAAGACGTTTTACTTGCTTCCAAATAAAGTTCTTGACTTCATTCTCTCCTACTGTCATGAATGCCTCTGCCTCTACCCATTTGGTAAAGTAATCGATCACCACCGGTAAATACTTCTTGTTCCCAGGTGCCAGTGTGAATGGTCCTAGAATATCCATTCCCCATTGGGCAAAAGGCCATGGACTGTGGATAGGTGTTTGTGCTTAAGAAGGGGCTCGGATATTCTTCGAGAACCGTTGGCATTTGTCATACTTCCTGACATACTCTTTAGTATCAATGTGCATAGTCGGCCATTCAATTGTAAGTGCCTTGTGTGCCGAGGTTCTTCCTCCCTGATGGTTTCCACAAACTCCCTCATGAATTTCTTGCATCACATATGTGGCCTCCTTTGGTCCCAAACAGAGCAATAAGGGTTGCGTGAATGATCTTCGGTATAATTTACCGTCCATCATAATGTATCTCGATACCTTATACAAGATTTTTTGTGCTTCCTCCTTGTTGTCTGATAACATTCTCTCATTCAAGTAGCGCACCGAATGAGTTCTCCATTCTTTATATTGTCCCAACTCTCCAATGCATGCACAAGATCTGGTTTGAATTGATACGGACGGTTGCTCCAAATAGTCCACCACCTTGGATTGTTGATGTCACAACCCGTCCCGGACACCCGTCATCCTGAGGCTGGCGTGACTACAACATGACATCACCAAAATCCCAACTAAACTATACATACACTTAATAATACAAACATCTATTATGGGGGACACGCCCGTCCCGTTATTTATGAACTGAAAATATTTATCCATGAACCTTTTATAGGTTCGCCTTTGACAGCTTCTATCGAGCGCCTATATGACTCCATCATATAGCTCTACTTAGTGCCAGTAGGGGACTGATTTCTAGCTGTTGTACCTGCGAGTGTACTGCCTTCTTAGTAAAATATTTTTAAAATAATGACACATTCTAAATATTACCATAATTAAATATGAATCAAGCATAAGTATATAAGCAGTGAAAATTAAGCGATATAGATAAGTTCCATCTAGTATAAAATCATATCGATCACCATAATAAATAATAAATCATCCAATATAAGTAAAATACCACATCTCAAACACACACCTCAAACACACATCTCAAACATCCTACTCCACCACAACACACACACTGGCTAGCCATAGTGATCGTTTTAACCTCATGATCGGGAGTTGCAACGGTACCGTAATATTCATAGGAATGCCTTCCTATGAAATATCCACACCCCTTTTTGGGAAGAAATATAATCCACACCCCTTACGGGGAGAAATATAATCCAGACCCCTTACGGGGAGAAATATAATCCACACCCCTTACGGGGAGAACAACCATGGCATCGTCAAAATCAAATACAGTGTCATCAAATCACAACTCAATAAATATTGTCTAATCCCCACGTCTACCTCTTTTCTTCAAAACCAACTTTTAAATCCAAAAATCATATTTCACACTTTCTTTTAAAGAAAACATCCGATTTTATTAAAACTACTTTTCCCCCTTTTATTTTTAGGAAACCAGGCATTTTTAGAAAAATAGATGTTTCCTATTCTCTTTTTAAAAACACAGTCTAATTCCCCCAAATCCAACGGAAATTCATTGTCAACTTTCTTTTTAAAAACTATCGAAATCCAATTTACCAACTCATTCAAATCATGCTTGATCCATATCATTTATTCATACAGTTTAAATAATCACATCTTTCATCATATATATTCATAGAAAAATAGTTTGGCAAGAAGACAGTACACTCATCTCGATATCCGTTTTGCAAAACTGACACTGACCGCACTCCATCTGGACGCCAGTGCCTGCGAACCTAATAGTGGCAGAGTCTAAATTAATATCTTATCTAAAACATCTTAATCATGCAATACAGACCTTATATACCGAATCGTTACTAATTTTATATACAACGTACCTAAAATTAATTAATCATCACAAAATTATTATGATTTTAAGATTTGTAACACTAATTAAAATTTAATTTAACGAGAATTAATAATCGATTAAAGTTTTACCTGTTTCCGAAACATTTGCCAACCACACGATGGGTTTTGGATTTTCCTGGGGTGGTTTCTGCAATTTCCCCTCTTTTCTTTTCTTCTTTTTTTTTTTTTTTTTCTTTTTTCTTTTTTTTTTTTTTTTCGTTTTTCTATTTTGATTCTACTCGGCCGCCCCTCTCTCTCTCCTCGCCATCCGACCACCCTCAACGATCACTCACGCTATCGTCGACCACCCTACACCGATCACGTCCATAACCACGACACACACCCACATACCGCCGGAGCACACACAACAGTACACACCCACTCACCAAACGTCAGCGACGGACGGCGACGATCCCGCACCTCCGTAGCGAACTACCGATAACCCACGCCGGTAACCTACAACTGACGATGAACCGAACTCATATACACACACACACATGCTGAACGGCCGACCGAAACGCTCATCGCCGACGAACCATCCTCGGACCACCGGACCAACCTTTCTCTCTCCTCCGTTTCTTCTTTCTTTTTTCTGTTTTTAATTCCTAGTTCAACCGACCGCCGGCAACTTCTCTCTCTCTCCCTTATTGTCGCCGACTGCCGATGACCTAACCCCCACACAACAATGGCGACGCACACCCACACACGACCGGACTAAACACGCCGCCGGTGACGACAAAACCTTCTCCTCTCTCTCTCTCTCATTTCTCTATTTTTCTCGGAATTTTTTTTTTTTCTGTTTTCCTTCTTCTCGATCCTTCTTACATGAGTGAATTGCATGAATTGGGTGGTTGCGTTTGATCCTAGCTTGCCACGTCAAAGTCTTCGTCCGGTTCTCTATATCTCTAGCTCCCACCGGCGGTTCTCGAGTGTGTGTGTGTATATATATATATATATATCCTATTTACACTAACCACCCCCTAATTCCTTTAAGTTCTTTATTTAAGTCCCCATCCAAGTTTTCAATTTTTTTCTTAAAATCATAAATTCACCCCTTTATTTCAAAATAACACATCCTACCCCATTTTTTCCTAAATGTTAAAATGCGGCTAATAACTATACATGCGCGGAAGTTAGGGTCTTAAGGGCCCGATCCTTATCTCCACCACTTCTCTTATAGTACGTATATATATAATTGCACTTAAACCCCCTTCATTTTAGTTAAGTTTATGAATTAAAACAAATTTTTATTTTAATGTTTTTGAAAGTTTACCATTTGGTCCCCTAAACTTTTTAAATTACATCTTTGTTTTCAAAATCCTCCCTGCTATTTTTAAAATATTATAAAAATGCAACCAAAACTATTTGTCTCTAGGAAATCGGGGTCTTACAGTTGATCTAGACTGAAGGATGACACTAAAAGTGCATTAGCTTTCTCATTCTAAGTCCTTGGAATTGCTTCAACTTTGCAGCTGTCAAAGACCTTCACTATCTCTTTAACTTTATCGACGTAGAGGTGTAACCTCCATTCGTTGACCACGTACGCCCCGTTTATATGGTTGACTACGAGTTGTGAATCTGATTTGACCTCTACATCGTGGGCCCCTAGCCCCTTTACTAAAGTCAGACCCAGGATTACAGCTTCATACTCTATCTCGTTGTTGGATGTTCTAAATCCGAGTTGTATAGCCTTCTCAAGTTGATCACCCTTTAGGGTTTCTAGGACTATGCCAACTCCACATCCTCGTGAGTTTGATGCTTCGTTAACCCATAATTTCCAAGGTCTTATCGAAGTTACCGAACATTCTTCGTCCTCTATGGTCACCCCTTCCAAGGGTGTTAGCTCAGTAATGAAATCGGCCAGTACCTAGCCTTTGATTGTTGTCCTTGGTTTGTAAGTTATGTAGAATTCTCCCATCTCTACTTCCCACTTCATAAGGCGACCCGAAGCCTCTAGTACGTGCATTACTATCCCAAGCAAATACGAGGTTAGAATGTTGATTGCATGCACTTAGAAGTAAGGTCGCTGCTTCCGGGCTGCAATTATCAGAGCTAGGGCGAGCTTCTCGAGTTCAGTGTAGCGGGTCTTTGCTGGTGCCAGTGACTTACTTATATTAAAAACTGGCCTATGCCCTCTTACGCATTCTGTTACCAAAGTTGCACTGACCGTAACAGTGGTAACTGCCAGGTATAGGTATAGATCATCCCCAGGCTCAACCATAGCTAAAGTCTCCACAAAGCCCAAGTAATCTTTGATAGACTGCAAGGCACGCTCGCTCTCTTCATCCCAATGAAAATGTTTGCTCCCTCTCAAGATTTTGAAGAAATGAGCTCATTTGTCCGTAAATTTAGAGATGAATTTGTTCAGTGCCACCAATCTCCCAGTTAGCACTTGGACTTCACGTATCGTTTTGAGGGACTTTGTTCTTCTAACAGTTTCTATCTATCTAGCATCAACCCTAAAGCCTGACTCGTTCACTACGAAGCCCAGGAATTTGCCCGACGTTACCCTGAAAGCGCATTTCTCGGTGTTCAACTTCATTTTGTACTTCCGTAGTATTACGAAAGCTTATTTTAGATACTCCAAATGATCTTCTTTCTTAGAGCTTTTGACTAACATATCATCTATATAAACCTTCATAGTTATTCCATTTTTTTCTTGGAATATATGATTCACAAGACGTTTGTATGTTGTCCCAATGTTTCTTACACCGAAAGGCATCACTCTATAGAAAAACGTACCTCTAGGGGTGATGAAAGTCGTTGCTTCCTCATCTAGACGGTTCATCCGTATGTGGTTGTATCCCGAATAGACATCCATCATTGATAACAACTCGTGCCCAGCAACTGCGTCCACCATTTGATTGATTCTGGGTATTAGGTAGCAGTCCTTGGGGCATGCCTGATTCAGGTCATGAAATCCACGCACATCTTCTATTTTTCATTCTTCTTCTTGACCAACACTGGGTTGGCCAGCCACTTTGGGTAGAACATCTCCCTTATGTACCATATTATGACCAGTCCTTGTACTTCAGACTCTATTGACTCTTTCTTCTCTGAACTGAACATTCCTCTCTTTTGTTTCACTAGAGGGTAAGACTCTGAGATATTGAGTTGGTGAACCATCACCTCAGGGTTAATCCCCTTCATGTCTTCAGGTGCCCAAGCAAACACATCCAGATTCTTTTCTAATAATTGCATGAGTTTTTCCTCTTCAAGCTAGCTCAGCAATGTGTCAATCTACAGCTTTTTGGTTCCCTGATTAAAAATTACTTTTTTAACCCTTTCAGCGGGCTATAGAATTCCACCTGAAATCATCAATCTCTTGTGCTGAGCTTTCAAGCTGAGTTGAACTGACAACTTGAGCTTCGCTAAGCCCCCGCTTCTGGGTTGGGCTGCTGATTTGAGGTATACTGGTTCTCTGTTCCTAAGCTGTGTTGGTGATTTGAGCTCTGGTGGACCTTTATTTCTGAGCTGATTCGTTGATTTGAAAACCGCTCCGGTGTTGAGCTAGGTTGTTGATCTGATCTCCGATGCGCCCCCACTGTTGGGTTGGGCCATTGATCCAAAATTTGTCGGACCTTCGCTCTTGAGTTAAGCTATTGACCTGAGCCCTAATAGGTCTCTGCTCATGTTGTTGTTGGGTAGTCCTCTTCCTCTTATTAATCAATGTTGAACATTGCTTGGATGTGGCCTGGTCCCCATGGATACTAACCACCTCGCTATCATTCACGTACTTAATACATTGATGAAGTGTTAACATTACGGCTCCCATTACTTGGAGCCAAGGATGTCCCATGATAGCATTGTATGGGGCCACTGAGTTTATTACAGTGAACTCCATGGCCTTGGTTGATCCATTCCCATCTCTGTTGGTCGTGACGGGTAATACGATTCTTCTTACTGGAGAGCTTAGGTCTCTATTAAATTCCACCACCAACATTTGGGTTGATGCAATGTTGGAATTGGGAATGCCCATTTGGTTGAGTGTTTTGGCGAAGATGATGTTGACTAAAGTGCCTGTATCAACAAATATCCTTCGTACTTCAAAACTGGAAATCCAAAGCGTTATGACTAATGCATCAGTGTGGGGGCAGAACACACTCATGCTGTCTTCGTTGTTGAACGTTATTGTCGGTCTGATTTCACTCGTTGACCCCATTACTCCTCTGCTGTTAGGTTCTTGTCTAAGCTCGTGAGCCTTTTTCTTCTGCCCTCGGTTTGTTTCTCCGGTAGGGGGTAAATCGCATTTGTTCTGGAATCAATTCCAGGAACGTCATTAGGGATGTTATCTCGCATGTCGAAGAGAGTAGCACCATGGACTGTACCTGAGGCCTTCCTATATGCTCTTTCTTCCATAGAGAATGGGATTTTCTTTCTCCGGTTCAGATCTGTTGCTTCGAACTGTAACTGTCTCTTCTCGTCGGTGAACTTATTTTTTATTTAGTTTCCCATAGATGGCACCAAATGATGTTGCCAAAAATTACCCGGTGCGTGATTTAGGACCTCACATGTTGGAATCCTTCGTAACCTGCAACCCTACCTACAAAACCAATTAGTTTTATGGGGGACACTACTGTGGTGTCGGCTAAAGAACCTCCAGCGTGAGAATCAGGTTAAGTTGCTATAAAGAGAGTATAAATGTTGAACAGTAATTTAGAGTAATATTGAGAGTGTTGTATATATTGATACCTCTTTCCTTGTATATATCTACGCTAATTTCCTTTAGAACTATTTTAGCCATGGTCTCCTCTACGTTCCAAACTTAGCCACCGTGAATGCTGCTTGTGTGCCCATTTAGGGATGGTGCGCTAATCACGTCTGTATAGAAGAGTAGGTGAGACAACGATTATCGTTGACCTACCATACTTGGGTCTGACCTTTGGGCCTACGTTAGATGCTTTATTTCGTATCGGGTCAGTTTGCTTGCGCAGCTGGGCCTTATTCGTAGACCAGACGCTTTATTGCTTGGGTCATCAAGACTGGCGGCCCATGACCATTCGTTAGGTTGCAAATCCGTTTTATCGGGCTGGACTCTATCCATTGATCCGACTTGATTTCTTGACTTCGGCCCCATTGTTCACACGTGGGAATTTTTCCCACATCAAAAAGTATAACCCAAATTGAGCTTATTCTATCTAGCTAGCTAGTTGAGTAAACATCCAAGTTTCATTCACTTTTGAATAACAGATTCAGGGGCCTAGTCCCCAATGAAATGGAATCCACACACTAGGTTTTCAATAAATCTAAAGCTAAATAATATTTCTAAATCAAACCCTCAATAATGTATACTTATCTTATTGATAAAATTAGATTAGATATATGTTTGGGGCTTATGTGATTTAATCGTCAGTTGTGAATATACTAATATGTACTTTTTAGTGAAGAAATGAACATGATATATTTATTTATAAAAATCATTAAGAGGTGAATGAAAAATAGACATTCAAAATACCTAGTTGAAATTTTCGATTGATGAGTTGTGCAAGTTTGTCCTAAATTAGCAATGAAAATATTTGAAGATTAATTTATGAACTAGAACTAGCCTTGCAGGATAAGTTCTCCTAACATTCAATTTGTGTGGATGGAAAGAACACTCGTAAAGACTCAATGAAGACTTGTGCGCATGCCCGTTGTTATCACTATAACTGTCTGACCCAACTATGCTCAAATTCGGATTGGCATGGTGGCATTTGGTTAGTATTCCCACTTTTCTCATCCCACTTGGGATGGGTTTGGTTAACGTGAGAATTTTATTTCCTTTTGAGAACAGAATTGCGTTTGACGACAACATAATTTTGTTTTATTCTGGAAACAGAATTGCGTTTGGTAACAACATAATTATGTTTCCTTCTAGGAACAGAATTACGTTTGGTAATGAATTATTCTGAAATTGTTTCCTGTACAATAGTTTACCATTCAATAGTAAAATCCTTTTGGAAAAAAATACATATTCCATCTATATACTCAAAATTGTACCTAGTTTATATTTGTTCATGTTTTCAAAAATTAACAATATAAAATAAACAAATAAAAAATATAAATAATTTATTTCTCAAATTATATAGTTGTATTAAAAACAATCAAACAACTTTAGACGACATTGTCAAACTGTTATCCTAAGATGTCAATATACTTTTACAACCAACTAAACCATTAATTCAACATAAACAACACCTATTCCAGCAGCGGCACCAACTGCAACAAGAGCTATTCGCATGGTAAATGCGCATGATTTACTAATATCCACACTCGGACCTTCTGAACCCTATTAAACTAATCCCACGATTGAATGTTGTTCCTCCTCTTTTATCGTCTCTTGGACTACTCATTTCTTATACTTGATCACACAGATAGGAATGCTAAAAATTAGAAAGGAACTGGGATTTCACAACAAAACAACAGGCAAAAGATAATTTTGTTTACATTTTAAGAACTCAATGCAACAATGCATTGTTCGAAATAAACCCAATAGATATTAAAGTGGATAAATCAAACATGTAAAAGATAACTTGTCTGCCTCGTATTATTTAGAAAAATAGAAGAATAGATTGGGTCATCAAATCCAAATAACCCAGAAGAATAGAAAACCTATCAACAATAATCAAATGAGATCACATACCTAAAGGAGGATTAATCAATAAACCATCTCCATGGACTCTTCCCCCAACACAATCACTTCTCAACCCCATAACTATTGCACTGCTTCGACAACCCTTCACCACCCACATTTGATCCAGAGTCACCATATCCATCGATTTCTTGAACGACCGAACATACCAAAATAATTAGGAAAATGATGTCAAAATCGATTGCAGCAATGATTTCATCCCTATACCCTAAACCAATTTCAGTAATGATATCATTCTTAGACCCTAAATGGATTTCAGCAACAAAATCGAAATCGATTTCAGTAAGAAAATCGAAATCGAAATCGAGAGAGAGAGAGTAAGAGCTAGCTTTCGGTAGAGACGACGAAGAAGATAGCAGTGAAGAAGAAAACGATGGCGATAGTGGATTGAAGAGCGAACATCGATGATGGATAAATAAATGGGAGAGAGTATTGATGGCAAAGTGAAGACGACAATGGCGAGGCTGGCGATGGAGGAAGAGAGCACCGATGGCGAAGTGAAGACGACGATGATAAAAAAGAAGACACTTGCTGGAGACGACGAGGAACTAGTGGAGACGATAAGAAGAGAAGACAATGATGGAGGTGGAAACGAGATGGAAACGAGAATGGCGAATGGAGAAGATGCACGAATAGGAGGAAAAGGATCGCGATGTCTTTGAGAAAAAGTGGGAATGAATTCTATCACTAATAATTTGTTTAATACCAAGGGTGCCCTTTTTAGGGATGAGAATGAATGGGCACCAAAAAAAATAAGTTTTTTCGTTTCTCTTTTCCTTAGGATTTCAAGAATCAATTCTATCATTTTGGGTTGGGCTGGGAACGGAATTGAATTTGCCAAATGCATTCCCAAACATCAATCTTAAAATTTTTGGGATGGGGGTTGAGTTGGGTTGAGAACACTAACCAAAAGGGCCCTTAGAGACTTTACTTGGCTTGACATGTAGTTTATTTAATTTTTATTTACCCAAATAGAACCTTACTTGTGTTGCTCTCCATATTCGTAACTTACTTAAGTGATTAATTTGATTAAATGTCTTTTAATCAAGATTGATGTGGGAGACTATTAATTTATTGTATAAATATTTGATTAATTAAATTAAAACCCTTCTTTCTTTTATGAGTTACATATCTTTCTATGTATAAGAGAAGATATATTTTTTTTTGGTAAGCAAATTGATTATAAGAATAAGGGGAAGGGTCTTCCTTACTACACAACAATCACTATTGTGTAGCTCTCAAGACCCTCCACAAACACATAATACAAAATCTACACCATGAAAACTAGCTAGGCTCCCATAATACATCGAAGGAGGACTTTTCAAATGTCAATACACTGATACTTAGCCCACTTATGTTTCCTGAATCTAGACACTTAACAACCAACACACACCACAGTTTTACACACTGCTATCATTGTGGCATTATTATCCCAATAGGCTATATACAACAAAATAATAAACAAACACTACAACAAAATTCCCTTTTAAGGGCACTAAATATGTCCTAATATGTACAATTTTGGGACACATTAACTAAGTATTAAGATAACAAAAAGGTGTCCCATAAAAGATTGTCCCAATAATTTATAAGGACAATTATTTTGTTGTATTAGTTTATATTTATTAGGATAATTTTCATTCTTTATTATATATTTTTTTAAATGTGTCTTTTTAAATAAATATTATAAGGATATTATGATTGAGTATCTCAATAAAAATTTAAAAGGACACAATTTACAAATTGTCTCTAAATATGTTGTCCTAATATCTAGTTTTTGTTGTAGTGAAACCATTTACCAACTGCAGACACAAAACTATATCCTACCAAAATCACAGTGAGCGAAGAAATGAGAAGTCCAATGAGGGATGTCCAAGTTGTTCCATTATGTCTTGAGTGCCCAATAATGTTGTAGTCAGAAATATTTGTTGGCAACGTCAAATACTTATGGACTATGTTGCATTAACAACACTCTTACCTCTCCCCCGCTATAATATCACTAACACCACACATCACCATCTCAATCATTACAACTACCTTAAACTATGTCAGTTAAACTGCAAAAAGGGTGCACTGAACAACCTGAAAATAACTGATCTCACTCAATCAACGATGCCATAAAAAAGAACGTACTTGATAAGCCTCCTGAAACGACAATGTCGAAACGTAGCAACCACCCACACAGAACTAGTAAACAACAAAACTATCAACCCCATACCTCAAAACACCACAGAAAAGATAAATGCAGGCTCAGAATAGGATGTTGTCAATGCTAGTATTACTCTTCCATCTATTATACTGATTCTTCATAATAATAATAAAAAAAAAAAAAAAAATTAGAAACACCAAACCACAATTACCAAATTACACCGATTTAAGAAAATGGTAATAGAAGCAAGGAGTCCCCAAACACACACACCACCAATATTCAAATATTTAATTTGACCTAAGCACACTACTCTGTGACTCTCAGGAACTCAACCAACTCCACCTTCCCAAAAAAAACAGCAGAAGAAAAAACAGAGCGAGTATCACTTCCTAGATTCCCATTCTTTGTCACATCCTACCCCGGGCACCCGTCAACCGAGACAGGGTGTAACGTCGACATGACGTTACCTGACTAATCAACCAAATACATACCTACATATATATACATATTCAAACGCATACGCACCGCTATCAATATTTTATTTTCTAAAAATAATACCTTCCACAGTTCACCTCTGACCATCCCACTCCCAAATGACACTACCTAGTGTTAGTAGTGGACCAACTCCTAGACACGGTACCTGAAATAAAATATTTTTATCGGCGTACTGTCTTCATAATAAAAATATTTAATGGATTAAGTACAATTGTTAAATATCAACTTTCAAAATATAATATTTTATAATCACATACCAGGTTGAAAATCCATTCCCACTGTCACCAATGTAACGAACTAATATATTGAAAACAAGTAGAAGTGTTAAACACCACGTTTCAAAAAATAATAATATAACCGCATACTATGTTGAAAATCCAATTCCACTACTATTAATGAAATGAAGAAATATAATTAACCCCCAACTCAAATATTTTAAGTCAACTCCTCCAAACATTTTAAATCAACCACACCCAAGCATTTTAAATCCACCAATTGAGATATTTTAAATCCACCAATCCAAATATTTTAAAACCAACCAATCCAAATGCTTTAAATCAACCAGACCAAATATTTTAACGTATAATAAAATATACTACACCTCCTCTCCCACTAGCCATAGGATCGTTTTTACCTTATGATCGGAAGTTACAACGGTACCGTAACCTGTACAATTGTGCCATCTAAAGTGACTATCAGTGTCAGGGTCATTTTTTATCCCCAATGGTAGGGGTACCACCTACAGGATTTGCACTCTTGACGGGTCAAACCACCCTGCAGGACTTGTCTAGCAGGTAATCCACATCTCGCAGGTCATATCCGCCTGACGAGAAGAAAATTCACATCTTGTAGGTCATATCCGTCTAACGAAAAGAAAATTCACATCTCATAGGTTATACCCGCCTAACGAGAAAAACTCCACATCTCGTAGGTCATACCCGCCTAACGAGAAGAAACTCAACATCCCATAGGTCATATCCATCTCACGAAAAGAAAATTCATATCTCGTAGATCATATCCACCTAACAAGAAGAAAATCCACATCTCATAGGTCATATCTGCCTGACGAGAAGAAAACTATGGCACAGTCAAACGAAAAGAATTATTTTCTACTTTTAAAACCGACTTGATCCAAAAATCATTTTCCACCTCTAAAACCAACTAGAACCAAATACATTGCAAAATCATCCATTTTAAATAAACACATTTTTCATAATTTATATGAAAATAAAATTTGTAAATTTATATAGAAGACAGTACACTTATCTCGATTTTCGCACTGCACAACTAGCACCGTCCAAAACCTACCGAGACGCTGGCGCCTGCGAACCTAATAGCGATAGGCCTAAATTAATATTTTAATTAAAATGACCTAACATGCAATGCAGACCCTAAATTTTATAATTCCCCATTCCCCAAATTTCATTTTAAAAAATTTATTGTTTCGTCCATTCCGCTATGTTAATATTTATTGTACCAATTTATTTAGATTAGCATGTAATAAAATAATATTATGATTACGAAATTTACTATCATCGTTGCGAAACTTTTAATACTAACAATTTAATTTAACGAAATTAATACCCAATTCAAATTTGACCTGTTTCCGAATCACTCGCAGGCCGAGAAGTTGAATTTTTGGATTCTGATTTTTATTTGATTTTTCCTCCTATTTTCTGTGCCTAGACTCACCGCCGCGGTAATATGCCACCGCTACGGCGACGCTACAGCCGTTATGCTTCTATTTGCTGGATCTACACCGCCGCGGTGGACGCTCTTTTTTTTTCTACTCTTGGTTTCTGGTTTAAGTCGTCTCTCTCTCTTTCTCCGGTTTCTATTTTGGTGTCTCGCCACCGATCACCTGCTGATTCTCTCACTCACTCATCGGTCGGCCAACCTACACCGATCATGCACACACAGCGATCGACACACACACACATAACGACTGAGCAGAACCCACGCACAGACGTAGTCAACGAACGCATACACACACTCTCACCCACAAACACATACACACGACGTTGTCGAACTAAAGAAAACACACACCCACGCAACCTCGTCTAAATCATACACATACACACAGCAACAGCAACAGCACACACCCACACGATCCCTCAAAACAGAACACACACATACACCTACACTGTAGGCTGCTATGACCGGATGGACGGCGACAATGACATACACACACATAGTCACACCGTCGAACAAACAACGATGACACCCACCCACGCACGATCACCGGATAGACGGCGACGGCGACACACACACACCCATGCCAAAGATACAGTGACGATCAAAACCCATCTCCGCCGGTCCACTTCTCTCATTTTCTATTTTCTTTTTCTTTTGAGGCTCCCTCAAAATGTGTGTGTATGGCTTGCATATATATATATATGCATGAGGAGGAGTGTTGGGCTTCATGTCACATGCTCCCTTTTTCTTTTAAAGCTCATCACTTAGTATATGTGTGTGTATATATATATGTGTGTGTGTGTGTGTGTTAATTTCCTGAATTACATTAATCTCCCCTAAATTTCTGTAAGTTATCATTTAAACCCAAAATTTAAAATTAATATTTCTAAAATTGCTAATTGACCCCTAAAATTTTAAATTAAATTAGAAATGGTACATTCTACCCCGTTATTTTTTAAATATTCTAAAATACAACTAATGATTATGAGTTCGTAGAATTTCGGGTCTTACAACCCTTCCCCTCTAAAAGAAATTTCATCCCAAAATTTTAGTTACCTTCACCGAACACGTGCGGATATTTATCTCTACGGAATGACTGCGCCATAACACTTTTACTAATGGAATCGTTTTCATTCGCAACACTTAATATTTACGACTCAAAATCTGGACTGGATCCTCAACGTAGGTCAAATCCTCCTCTAATTCGATTAGTTGAGAATTCAACACATGCGAAGGATCTGACACATGTTTTCTAAGTATCAACACGTGAAAAACGTTGTGTAGTCTGGACAATTCTGGCGGTAAAGCAAGTTGATAAGCTATCGCACCAACCCGTTCTAAGATTTCGTATGGCCCTATATATCTCAGACTTAACTTTTCTTTCTTTCCAAACCTTATTATGCCCTTCCACGGGGATATACACAAAAACACATGATTACCCACTTCAAATTCTAACTCCCACCTACGCTTGTCAGCATAACTCTTTTGTCGACTTTGAGCAATCTTCAATCTTTCCTGAATCACTTTTACTTTGTCTGTCGTCATTTGGGATATATCCGGCATCAGCAATTTCTGTTCTCCCACCTCAGTTCAGTCTGTTGGACTGGAGTCCTACATCTCCTGTTATACAATGCTTCATACGATACCATCTCGATTGCCGAATGGTAGTTGTTATTATAGGTAAATTCTATCAACGTCAAATGATCATCCCAACTACCAGGAAATTCCAAAACACAACACCTTAACATATCCTCCAATGCCTGAATCGTACACTCTGATTGGCTGTCAGTCTGAGGATGAAAAACGGTATTAAATTTCAACTTGGTACCTAAAGTAGTTTGGAGACTCGGCGAGAATTTCAAAGTAAATCTCAGATCTCTGTCCGACACTATGGAAATCGACGCACCATATAGTCTAACAATCTCGTCAATATACAATTGGGCATACTTATCAAGAGAGTACGTCATCTCTATGGCTAGAAAATGAACAGATTTAATAATCCTATCAACGATCACCCAAATGGAATTATACCCCTTTTGAGTACGGAGTAATCTCGAAACGAAATCCATCGTAATATGCTTCCATTTCCACTCTAGAATAGGTAGAGGTTGCAATAATCCACCTGAACGTGGGTCCTCGATCTTAACTTGCTGACAAACGAGACACCTGGTAACAAATTCAACAATTTTCTATTTTATTCCATTCTACCAATAGTGTTCTTGCAAATCTCGATATATTTTGGTACTGCCTGGGTGCATTGCGTATGCTGAATTATGTGCTTCCTCCAAGATATCCTTCTTCAGATTGACATCATCAGGCACACACAATCTATTTCCAACCATCAAGGCTTCATCATTATTCATGACACGATAGTCAACTTTGTGACCATTTTTTACTTCATCTCTAATCTTCCCCAATTGGACATCCGACTTCTGCGCTTCTATAATACGGTCAATCAATGTCGGTCTCAACGTCAAAGTCGCAAGCAACGCTACTGTCTGACCAACCACCAACTGGACTTGCAAAGATCTCAACTTAGCATACAAATTAGTATGAACAACTTGAATGTGTGCAACCGAACCTGCCAATTTCTGATTCAGCGTATCCGCTACAACATTAATCTTTCCTAGATGATAGTGGATAGTACAGTCATAGTCCTTGATCAATTCTATCCAACGTCTCTGCCTCAAATTTAGTTCCTTCTGAGTATACAAATATTTCAAACTCTGATGGTCGATGTATATCTCACAAGTCTCGCCATACAGGTAATGTCTCTAGATCTTCAAGGCAAACACAATTGTCGCCAATTTCAAATCATGCGTCAGATAATTACGCTCATGATTCTTTAATTGACGGGAGGCATATGCAATCACGTAATCATATTACATCAGTACACACCCTAGCCCTTGGTGTGACGCATCACTATAGATCACAAAGCCACCCCCCTCAGTCGGAAGGAAAAGTATTGGCGCAGATATCAGTCTGCTCTTCAGCTCTTGAAAACTTTGTTCACATTTGTCAGTCCACTCGAATTTGGATTCTTTGCAGGTCAATCGGGTCAAGTAAAATATAATTAACTCCCAACTCAAATATTTTAAGTCAACTCCTCCAAACATTTTACAACAACCACACTCAAGCATTTTAAATCCACTAATTGAGATATTTTAAATCCACCAATCCAAATATTTTAAAACCAACCAATCCAAATATTTTAAATCAACCAAACCAAATATTTTAACGTATAATAAAATACACCACACCTCCTCTCCCACTAACTATAGGATCATTTTTACCTCATGATTGGGAGTTGCAATAGTATCGTAACCTATGCAACTGTGTCATCTAAAGTGACTATCAGTGTCAGTGCCATTTATTATCCCCGATGGTAGGGGTACCACCTACAGGATTTGCACTCCTGACGGGTCAAACCACCATGCAGGACTTGCCTAGTAGGTAATCCATATCTCGCAGGTCATATCCGTCTGACGAGAAAAAAATCCACATCCCGTAGGTCATATCCACCTAACGAGAAGAAAATCCACATCTCGTAGGTCATACCCGCCTAACGAGAAGAAACTCCACATCTTGTAAGTCATACCCGCCTAACGAGAAGAAACTCCACATCCCGCAGGTCATATCTGCCTAACGAGAAGAAAATCCACATCTCATAGGTCATACCCGCCTAACGAGAAAAATATCCACATCTCATAGGTCATATCTGTCTAACGAGAAGAAAACTATAGCATAGTCAGACGAAAAGAATCATTTTCCACTTTTAAAACCAACTTGATCCAAAAATTATTTTTCACCTTTAAAACCAACTTGAACCAAATACTTTGCAAAGCCATCCATTTTAAATAAACACATTTTCCACAATTTATATGAAAATAAAATTTGTAAATTTATATAGAAGACAGTATACTCACCTCGATTTTCGCACTACACAATTAGCATCGTCCAAAACCTATCGGGACGTTGGCGCCTGCGAATCTAATAGCGATAGGCCTAAATTAATATTTTAGTTAAAATGACCAATCATGCAATGCAGACCCTAAATTTCATAATTCCCCATTCCCCAAATTTCATTATGAAAAATTTATTATTTCTTCCATTTCGCTACGTTAATATTTACTGTACCAATTTATTTAGATTACCGAGTAATAAAAAATTATTATGATTACGAAATTTTACTATCACAGTTGCAAAACTTTTAATACTAACCATTTAATTTAACGAAATTAATACCCTATTCAAATTTTACTTGTTTCCGAATCACTCGCAGGCCAAGAAGTTGAATTTTTGGATTTTGATTTTTATTTGATTTTTCCTCCTGTTTTCTGCGTCTGGACTCACCACCGCGGCCATCACGTCACCGCTGTGGCGATACGCCACCGCTGCGGTGACACTACATCCGTTCTATTTCTGTTTGTTGGATCTTCACCACTACGGCGGACGCTCCTTTTTTTTTTCTGTTCTAGGTTTCTGGTTTCAGTCGTCTCTCTATCTCTCTCTCTCTTGTTTCTGTTTTGGTGTCTTGTCGCCGATCACCTGCTGATTCTCTCACTTACTTACCGACTGGCAAACCTACATCGATCACGCACACACAACGATCGACACACACACACGCGATGACTGAGCAGAACCCACACACAGACGTAGTAGACGAACACACATACACACTCCGTCACGGCTGGCCGACCACCCTCACCCACAGAAACACACACACACACACACGACGTTGTCGAACTGAACAGAACACACACCCACGCAACCTTGTCTGAATCATACACACACACATACAGAGCAGAACACACCCACACGATCGCTCAGAACATAACACACACACACACACACCCCTACACCGCCGGCTACTAACAACCACCTACGCACGATCACCGGATGGACGACAACAACGACACACACACATACATACAGTCACACCGTCGGATAGACGGCGACACCCACACCGGAGATACAGCAACGATTAGAACCTACCTCTGCCGGTCCACTTCTCTCGTTTCTATTTCTTTCTTCTTTTGAGGCTCCCTCAAAATATGTGTGTATGGCTTGCATGTATATATATATATGAGGAGGAGAGTTGGGCTTCATGCCACGTGCTCTCTTTTTTTTTTTAAATCTCATCACTTAGTATATGTGCATATGTGTGTGTGTGTGTGTGTGTTAATTTTCCGAATTACATTAATATTCCCTAAATTTCTTTAAGTTATTATTTAAACCCAAAATTTAAAATTAATATTTCTAAAATTGTTAATTGACCCCTAAAATTTTAAATTAAATTAGAAATGATACATTCTACCCTGTTATTTTTTAAATGTTCTAAAATGCAACTAATGATTATGCGTTCGCAAAATTTCAGGTCTTACATTCTTTGTAGACCATTTCAGATAATTTCTCACGAAAATCTATTTCATTAAGATTTATTGATTGACCTAGATGTCTCCCAACCTCTATCACTTTGCTTAATCTTCAAAAAATGATATTTGCACCGTTGGTGATCTCCTTATCGGAAGTGGAGATTTCACAAATAAAACCATTGTAATTAATTTTACCAATTGATGTCTCTTGAACTTTTTTTCTAATTTTTTTTATTTAATGCCTTTCCAAAAGGACTTTTGATTTTGTTATAAATGATATTGGCAAATTCACTTTGGTCTATAGGCGAGAGGAGACCAACTTGGGCACATCAACCCCACGAATTGCCATTGCCTTAGCAACAAACCTTGTTATCAATTAATGGGTTGTATTCCCATCCTCTTTTGCATTCCAGTTAACCTTAGCTTCTACTCTTTAAAATTTATTATCATACAATTGAAGGCTACGAGCCCACACTCTCCATCAACCCCCTATTCCTTTTGATTAGGTACCACAACATTCACATATTCTTTCTTTTTTTCCTCCAAACAAGTTTATTGCCCGAGAACTCTGAATTCCTATGAGTTTTGGATTTCTTGTCAAGAGATTGAATAAAAATTGAACTCCAATCACTGACATCAGGTTTACGATTTCTGTCATTCAAACCAAAATCAACAAATTTTGCTTTGATTTGATTTTCGCATATAACAAACCCGATAAGATTATTAATAGCTTCCATCGCTTGACTAATCCGACCAAATTTAACAAAACTAAATGCGAAGTTCATGCATTTTCTTCTTTTTCTCGGGATAAAAGCATCCAAAATTTCTTCAATTTTTTGAAAAATAAGGAAAAGTTTATAATTGTTCATCGACAAAGGAATAAAATCTACGAAGAGCATGTACACCTTACCTATGAACTCGAGACAAAATTGCTTCCTTGGTCAGAATTGCCACGGTCTATATAATCCTCCATTGGCCATATTCTTGTGTACTTTACTCCACTGATGCAACAAAGGTCCAACAATACCTTCAAGTCTTCCACCCACCGCCTACAATTTTAGTGAACCATATCATATTCAACTTCAAAACCTAGGGCATTGGCACTTTGTCGTAACTACAAACAGCGCACAGTTACCACCTCTGTGAAATGCCCTCTCTCCGCCTGCTCGTCATCAGATGCCTTCAGATAACTTGTTGATCTCTAGGTTTTGATGAACAATTAAGTGTTTATATTTTTTGTGGAACTAATGTATTTGTTGAGTATTTCAGAAAAGAGTTCCAAATAGTTGATTAGGTTGAAGATTTCATGAAGAAATGCAAAGATGGACGCAATGAAAAAATGAATAGTGTTGAAGACCTTGAATAAAGCAAGGTAAAAACAACTCTCTACTCATATACTCTTAATGTAACTCAAATTAAGATCACACGACATTTTAAAATTAATCTTTATGTGTGTTTTGATATTGATATAATAGAGTTTAAGACCCTAATTATAGATTTTATATATGCTCCTTATGTGAATTAAAAGTGATAATTGACCTGATTGAAAAACAAGGTTTAAAGTATAAAAAATTGTATTTTTGGGTCAATTCAATCAATCGAGAAAAGCAATCGGTTAAACTGAATCAATCAGTATGTTTTAGAGCAGAATTGGTGAAAGAATTGGACCATCCTGAAGCAGTCGGTCAACTGATTGGGAAAAATCAATTAACCAATTGAGTTAGTGAGTTGGTGAAGCAAAAATGGACCAACCTGTATCATTCGATCAACTGATTAGAAAAAATCGATCAACTGCTTGAGTTAGTGTATTTTTCGGAGCAGATTAGAACCACCCTGTATCATTGATTAACCGAATGGTGAAATTCGGTCAACCAATTAGACTTAAGATTTTGGAAAGATTGGGCTCTAAACCATTCGGTCAACAGAATGGAAAATTCGATCAACCGACTGGGCTTGTGAGATTTGGCTTGGTTCGGACAGTTTTGACACTTGTTCATATTTTACCCATAACTTTCTCGTTCGAACTCCAATTGAGGCGATTCTAGATGATCTAGAAAGCTTAGAAAGAGAGTTGTTTATGTTTTAAGTTTTTCTAGAATCAGATTGCATTGTGGTCAAAATCGGGATTGAAATTATTGCACCTGCAACCGATTGGCCAGTGAGCTTTGGCTTGGTTTCGGCTCTGAGTCAATTAGTCAACCAAATTTTGGGGTTCAATCAACTGACAATTTTGATTGTGATTTCGAGGAACTTGGTCTCTTGGTTAAAACTATCTGTTTTTTATGATTACAATGGAGAAAATTAAGGGATTTGAACTTATTAAAGATATAGTACATCTATTTTATTATTCCTATTGATTTGGTCTACATAATTTGTAATTCTCTTAATTTAAATAGATAAATATTTCCTATCTTTATGATTGTAAATTGAGAATTATTTTCTAGGCTTATTTGAGAGATCTAGAATGTTATTTTAATGCGGAATACCTCTAAAATGAAAGATAATATTATATGAGGTCTAAGACTGCCTTTTAGAGGCATATCTTTTGAAAAGTAATCATTAGAAGGCTTGATATTGGTCTATTTAAAAAGACCTGCGGGATGGAGAGTAAACACAAAGAACATCAGTTCAAAGCTTTTCTAAGAGATATATTTTCGCTGAAATTTTCGTGAGAGATTCATTCTAAGTTCTTAATCTAAAGCGCTATTGATTTGGCGTCACCGACTTGTGCTATATTACAATTCTGTTTCAATCTTTGGGGTTTTCCCGGTGAGATTTTTCAAACTATTGTACTTTATTTTGATTTCTTATTAATATTGATTGTTTGGATATAAGATTGATAGAAAATCATTTTCAAACTTAAAAGCCTAAAAAATATTTTTAAAACGATTTTATTTGATTATCTGATTATGTGCTCTAAATTATACTATCCAAATTATTTATTAATCAAATATTATTTGCTTCACATTGTATCTATCAAGTAGTAAATTTTAGGACATTTATTGAGTATATTTGTATTGAGTTTGTATAATTTTCTTGTGGAAAAAAACTCATTTTTTTCTGTATTTGTAAGTTTGAGTAAATTAGACAAGGTTGGGACGGTATCTAGTCAGGGTAGCTAAATTTTTATCTTTTTCCTGTGAAAAAAATTAAGGTTTGATCTTTGTCCTGCAAAATGGTTAGTCGATTCTTTTTCCTTGAAAAGAACTAGGTTTTTATTCTCCTTGCAATTGAATTGTGTTTTTGAGTGAATTGTAAATGTTCAATTCTTACCTGTAAAAATGATACTTGTGAGAGTGGTGAGATTAATCTTTAGTCTGGTAAAAAAATAAGGTTCATTATTGACTTGGGAAAAGGGTAAAATTGTAAAGGTTGATTCTAAGCCAGATAAAATAATCATTGTAGGAGGGTTGGTTTCTACCTGGTAAAGAAGTCAGGGGTTTAGAGGTTACGAATCTCCGTGGAGCTCGGGAGACTGGATTAGACAATGTTAGATTGTTGAATTAGGATATATCTTGGTGTACTGTATTCTTTATTTTCATTATATTTTATTTGGGTGTACACCTAGTATTAAACACTGATCCATTGTGTAACGAAGATAATAATTAATTTAGGAAAATTGATTATTTGATAATTAAGTGTTTGAAGATTTTATTGTTTAAATTTTTGTAACTACCCAATCACCCCCCCCTCTTGGGTAGCTCTTTAGGCCAATAATTGGCATCAGAGCTGGTTTTAGCTCGATAGACTTAACATCCTGGTAAATCGATCACGTAGCACACACCATAAAAAATATTTTTTAAATATCCTCTCTTGAAGGTGATAGATCCGTATATGATAATGTTATTTATGATTCTTATGGAATTAGTAGTAGTTATGGAGGTGGTGATAATGAAAATGTCCATATTATCATGAAAAAATTATTTTCTCTCACACTTTTTTTTTTACTAAAGAAAACTTGAGTTTAAAAAGAAAATTTGATTATTTTAAAAATGGAAGAAAAAGTATTCAAAAATCTAAAGTATATCTGGATGACTATTGTGAAATAAAAGAATTTACAAATCTAAAGTGAATTTTTTTGAAAATGAAAGCAGAGTTTTAAAAAATGATTTTAACGTGATTTCCAAGCAAAGGTTAGATCTTGAATTAAATATTGATTTAATTAAGAAAAATTTTGAAAAATTAAAATCTGACCTCAAGTCTATTTTAAGAGATTATGAAAATATTTTTTCATCTTTTAAAACAATCTATAGAATTGGATATGTTTCATTATCTCATTCTTCATCACCATCCAATAATTGTAATTTTGGGATTGTTAGTAATGATTCTTGTTTTATTTCTCGTGCTATCTATGATAATCAATCGAAGTTAAGATGTAATTATTGCAATAGGGTTAGGCATTTTAAAGTATCATGTCCGTTCAGGAACCCTAGGTTTATGTCTAACAAGAATGGATCCAAAATGAAATGAATACCAAAGAGAATTATGCAAATATCTTGTGCAGAGTTACATAATATCGGGACTGGACTAAAAGGAACAAACAAAAAGGTTATATCAAAGTCAAGACGGGAAGTCACTAAGAAGCCACAAGCAACACGTTCAAACAGAAAAGATGTACCAAAACCAAGATGGAATATCACCAGGAAGCCACGAGTGACACGTGCAAATGGAAATATCATTGAATCAAATGGAAATAATCAAAGGCTTAGAGGATATAGACAAACCAAGAGAAATTGTCCATCCAAATCAACCGTTGGTACAAATACGGTAAAAAGTAAAGTCATCCCTAAAAACATCAGAGGTACTCCTCCTAACCCTTCGCAGTTTAAATTCATTAAATTTGTTAAAGAAAGAGGTGTCTGATTTGTCAAATAGGTAAGTTGGTAAGGGTTTCTAAGACGTATACTAAATTATGTGCTTACTTGTTGTCTTAGAAACATTGCGTGATGATTCTGAGAATCACATTTAATTAAAGTATATTAACATATTTTTATGATGTGCTTATATTGAGGATTGTCCATGTATTTAATTATTGAAACATATTAAGTGATTTAAAATTAATCAAGTGTTTTTGCTCGCACGAGTATTTGTTGCATATGCATATTAGTACGACTATTTGTATAATGTGTTGTCATTTATGTTAACTTTTTTTTTTTACAAATAAGTTTAATTGAGTTGATTTTTTATGCATCTTGAAATAGTATCTTAATTTGTTATAATGCATGATATCATGATCTATTTAATGAATTCTATTTTTAGCATGATCTTACCTGTCGATATATCATGGTTGGTATCACTTTATGAAATCATGTTAATCTATTTTTTATACTATATATATGATCATTTGAATATACATGACATATCAATCTGTGTTTAAGTTGATATTTTTGTACGTGGATATCCTTATATATATTAAGGTGGCGTTTCGTACGCGGGATTCAAAATGGGATTGGAATGACCATTAGAATGGTCATTCTATTCCTATGTTTGGTTGGTGGGATTGATTTTTATTCTCATTCCCAAGTAATGACTAATCCCATAATTCTTGGGATTAGTCAATCTAAAATGAAATGAGGTATTAGGTAATCCCGGGATTACCTAATTCTAAATTAAATAAAGTATTAGATAAGAAGAATGACCTATACTTGTGTTTCCGTATTTTTCACAATAGAATATAAAATTCTGGGAACAAAAACAAAAATATGGTGGTGTTGATTTTATATTTCTATTCCCAGAAAACATGGAACGAAAACAAAAATATGGGAATGAAATTTAGGAACAAAAACAAAAACAGAAATCTGGGAACAAAAGAAAAAATCTGGGAACAAAACAAAAATAGAAATATGGGAAGAAAAACAGAAATATGGGAACAAAAATAAAAATAGAAATTTGGGAACAAAAATAGAAATCTAGAACAAAAACAGAAATATGGGAACAAAAATAGAAATATGTTTCCAGATTTTGGTTTTTGTTTTTGTTCCCAGATTTTTGTTTTTGTTTCCAGATTTCTGTTTTTCTTCCCGATTTCTATTTTTTTTCCCATATTTCTATTTTTGTTCTCAGATTTCTGTTTTTGTTCTCATATTTTTGTTTTTCTTCCCGATTTTTGTTTTTGTTCCTAGATTTCTGTTTTTGTTTTTATTCCAATATTTATGTTTTTGTTTTGTTCCCAGATTTCTGTTTTTGTTCCCATATTTATGTTTTTGTTTTGTTCCCAGATTTCTATTTT
This sequence comes from Eucommia ulmoides, assembly GCA_016647705.1. Lineage (NCBI taxonomy): Eukaryota > Viridiplantae > Streptophyta > Magnoliopsida > Garryales > Eucommiaceae > Eucommia > Eucommia ulmoides. The sequence goes on from CM028326.1 coordinate 13,716,948, forward strand.
TGTTCCCATATTTCTGCTTTTGTTTTGTTCCCAGATTTCTGTTTTTATTTTTTTTCCCAGATTTTGTTCCTATATTTATATTTTTATCGGTCATTCTAATACCATGTTTAATCCTGTTTGTCACCAAATATGATAATGGCAATGGTCATTCCATTCTAATACTACATTCATTTCAATTCCACACTCATTTCATTCCAGCGTACCAAACGTAGCGTAAGTGTCTAGATATATGCATAATAATATGACATTTTCATATGTTTCACATTTCCTAATTTTTTAAACGATAATTATTCTAGAAAGGATCTAGAGTGTTATGAGATAACATTTATAATATGCATGCTATTATTGAATATATGATTCATGTCATTGTACGTTAATGTTTATATGATTCTTATTCAATCCAAATGGATGTTGGCAAATGATATCGCAAAATATTGAGCTATTTGAAAATATATATGGGCAATATTATCTTGGGTTCTACTAATGAATATTTTTGCCAAAAGTTTTTCAAGATTATACAGGTAGAATTTGAAATAAGTATGATGGGAAAGTTAATTTTCTTAGGTTTCAAATCAAATAAGAGATTTTAAAGAGTATAAAACTTTCATGGCAACAACTATGAAAAATAGACAAAGACGATACGGGCAAAAACGCAAATGAAAAAATGTATTGAGGTATGATTGGTAGTTTATTGTCTCTTACTGTTAGTAGACCTAACATAATGTTTAGTGTATGTTTGTGTACGAAATTTCAGTCTTGTCCCAAAAAATCGCATTTAACTGTTGTTAAGCAGATCTTTTGGTATTTGAAAGGGACAAATAACCTAGTGTAATGACTCAATTCCCAAGGCCGTCACGCGGTTTCTCCCCTTGGAGAATTAAACCTAAAACCGAACCATTAATATTTTATTGTTTTTAAAATGTGAGAAATAAACAGAAATATTTTTTTTTTCCTCTGAAAATTCCTTTTATAAAGAAACAAAAATTAGAGCAGAAATAGTAGCTAAACGGCCCCACAAAAATGACGCAGAAAAACCCCTCAAAAAAATACACTCAAATAATCACTTTTGTAGTGGAATCAAACTTATATAATTAAATTTATAATAATCAATTAACAATCGTCAGTTTTATTTTGAACTTAAATAACCAATTACGATTACAGCAAGAAATTTATTATATTAAAATAATTATATACTCAATTTATTGAGAAAAAAAATCGAATTCGTCGATTTAATTTTACAACAGTAAATAATAAATACAATTATTATAAATAAAATTTTAAATATAATTCTTGTCACCGTTTCGGAATTATTGGATATATTACGCGAATCGGAATCCAACAAGTAAATGTTATTGTTGAACCCTTAGTTCCAAGTTGAACACATTAGCAATTATATGGAATTTGGAATATGGAATTATTATGAAATATCAAGGGTTTATTATGGAATTATAATAAACATTTGTGCAGATTTTCAAAACTTTACATATAAATAATAAGTATATTCTTTACTGAAAATAATAACCATATGGGTTACCACTTTTTATTGAAAACTAACCATTTGTCGAAATTTCGAAAATAAAATTTAAATGCATGAGAATATCAATAGTTTTTAATTATCAAATTTTCAAGTCGAATGTTTCGCCTTCACCGACCTTGCAATTAAAACTATGGGGTTGTGAGTCAACGCTTAGTAGAATTTCAACCCCTCTAATTCGTGAATCTAATCAATACAACAAATAAAACACATAAGTATGATTTTCACATAATCTCCACATAGTAGTAATTATCTCATGAGAATTTACTGTTAAAATTCAACCACAATAATAATAAAAATCTCACAATAGATAAATTAAATATATATATATTAAAAGAGTTAAAAAATTTACCTAAAATCAGAAGCCAAAATCCTAATCAGAATCGTTACGACATAAATTTTATTTTTCTTTTATTTCTTATCTCTTCCTGCAATTTGAGCTGAGAGTTTTCTTTTTCTTTTTTTTTTTCTTCTTCTTTAAACGTAAATATCTTCCTATATAAGTACACAACATACATATATATATATACTAGTGTATAACCTGTGTCTAAAGGCACGAGTGTAAAAAGTCAATAATTCATTTAGAAATGTGCATTAATATTATTACAAATTATATATGAACTTCACAACCGAATTTAAAAAGAAGTAAGAGCCACGAAAATAAATCCAAATACATAGAACAATAAAGATCAAGAAACGATAAAGTGAATAATTTCTTTTTCATATGTATAAGAATAAATGGACACGATGGAACTTAATAGAAACTTCTATATTATTTTTTCCTAAACTTCAAGAGAATAAAATTTTGGATAGTCGTTTGTATTCATCAAAACAACGATATTGTCCATTGTCTAAAACTAAAACCTGAAAAAATCTAAACAAAATTAGAACTTTATAAAAAATAAAAAAAATAAATAAAAATTAGACATGAATAATTCAGATTTTAGAACATTTTTTTATACAAAAAAAAAAAAAAAAAAAAAAAAAAAAAAGACAGACAGATTAAAGAATAGAACATAAATTTCTAAAATGAATCAACTAATTTTTATTTAAAATAATTAAAAATACACAAATTAAGCAAGTACAAAATAACAAAAAAAAATTATACACCTTAAAAAATATAAAAAGGGTAAAAGAAGAAGAAACAAAATCTAAATAAATTGCTTATATTTTTCTTTTGTGGAAACACATTCTTCGATGTAATCTTCAAATTCACATAATCCTCTAATTCCTTGTACGCGGCTTGAGCCCTTAAGGAAAATGAGATTTGATCCTTAAAGTATTAGAAGCTCCCGTGGTTCGCGAGAAGGAAAATAAGTCGCAAAACACAAACCTCTATTATGACAAAAATCGAATAAAAATTAATTATGTGTTGTAAATTTTTAACACACCCAAAATTCAAGTTTTCACATAAATCCACCAAGCTTACAAATAAAATGACATTCAACCATCACAAAGATTTGTGAAAGGGTTGAGACATTTTATAAGAGATTTTCAGACTAAGGGAAATAAAACTATGATAAATCTCCTATGATCTTATTTTTCGTATCTCATCTTGCACAGCTAATAGCTTCGTTATGAGTATAACCTTACATTAATATATATTGATAATGATGATGCTAACCATATGGTCACCACTACTATATCAACCGATTGGGTCTTTTTGGATGGATATGTATATCTAGGTTTATATTTATATTTAGAACAAAAATCTATTTATATACTCTTTTTTTAATGAAAGGAAAATATAAGCAAAATCTAAAAATTTAGGCAAATATACATTATTTATCTATTTTATTACAAAAGGTGATTACAAAAAGTGTTACCAAACAGTGCCTTACATAACAAAATATCCAAGGCCAACCATTTAAAGAAATAGACATGGACATAATGGCAAGAGAACTTCTAAACCAAAACTCAAGCCATAGAGAACATCTGTTGTAAGTGAAAATATCATTCCTAAGCATTCAGTCATGGAAAACATCAACTGAAAACAATCAATTTCAATTTATGTATAAGACAAACCAATAATTCTCCAACGCTTTGTCTTTGAATCCATTCTTGCGCCTAAATTGCTATATATGAGCTTCTCTACATGTTGCATCCAAACATAGTACATCCCATCCTTTAAAATCTACATTCAATCAACACAGCCAATATATTGTTTTAGAATCTGCATTATAATATATATTACACAATAGAGTTGCAGAAATTGATATCTAATGGTTGTTGAACAAAAATCGATTCTTACCCAACTTACAATAGTAGCTTGTGCAGGTGTACGCCGCAAGCCATCACCAAATAGAAGTGACTGAAAAACTAAGAATATAACGAAGAAATTCTCAAATCCTACAATATATAAGAAGACAATCTGCAAACCAACAATTCATCAATAAATAGTGAATTAAAATCCCAATTCAGCTAAGAACAAAAATCGATTGAAGAATTGTATATGAATCAAATCAAACCAACAAAGAACACTCATCAAACACATTCCAGAACATGAAAAAAATAAAAAATAAATAAAAAATAAACTCATAATCGAACAAACAAACCATATTACAAATTAAAACCCAAAAATTAAATCAACGAAAAAAAACAATGAGAGAAAAATGGGGTTTACTTGAAGGAGCGATAGCGAACGGTAGAGAAAAGAATACACGGGTGAATTTTTGGTTCCTGAATGCAGTAGCAATATGAATGTGTATTAAGGATATGAAATCAATATACAAACAATTCAATTTTTAGTTTAATCGCAATTTATTTTTTTGACATAATATGAAATAAGAATATGCTATCAGATCTCCTTAGGATATGTAATTTGTATATGCTAGCAGTTAAGAAAATGCAAATCTATACAAATCTAATGTTAACTACATAATATGCACAAATTCAAGTGGGACATATGAAAAATTCTTACATAACTTGAAGTGAAGAGTGATGGTTCTGTCAATTTCGAATATAAATATGTCCATTCCAGTTTTGAGATTTAAAAATTTTAAACAAATTCTTCAGGTGAAGGGCAATGGCCCAGTTTCAAGATATGGAAAAAAATACACAGCTAAACACAAATCCATCTAAATCGCCCTCTAACTAAACCTAAAAATGCAATTATACATAAATATACACCAATATAACACCAATTTTTCAGATACAATGGAATCGAATTCAGAAACAAAAATCATATTCAAATCAGACACCAACTCAAGCTTCGAGAAACAGAAATCAATTTCAAGGAGAAGGGGGTTAGGGTTTCAGAGAAGAAAGAAGATAATAGGGCATGGTGGCGAGTTGACGGTTCAATAAAGCGTGGTGTTCTTTAACAGAGTTACCTGAGCAGTTGTGGCCGGCAATAGGCAATGGTAATGTTTGGCGACGACGACGCGCTGGGTGCTCTGATCGTACACAATAGCGATGTAGGGTTGGACGACTGATGATTAAGCGATGGCGTCGCTACCTTCATAGCGATGGAGGGAGAAAGGGATGCAACAACGACTTAGGGTTGAAAACTAGAAGGCGGATGATGCGATGATGGCTAGGCTGGCTTCTGGCGATGGAGGGATCAAAAATCATTAGCCATCAGAAATCAAAAAATTAAATTAGCAATATGAAATTAAAACCTATTAGAATATATAATCAATGGAAACTGACTACTATATGAAATCAATCATCTGCAGTAAATGACACTTCAGATCATGACAATACTTTGTACTTCAGCATAACCATTAAGCCAATGTCCTCAAATTCTGAAACATTTGAGAAGGCCATACTCCTGACTTATTCCATTTATGATGATGCTTTAATTACAGTGCCTCACTATAAATGAGCAAGTTTGATCAGCAAGTTTGTTTCTCTGATTTATATGAAACTTATAAATGAGCTGCAGAAATATTTACTGATAGTTAAATCAATTGCTTTCTAGTTCGTATTGTTTACCTGAGCTCTATCTGAGTAATGATGACTACATTGATGGGTTCAGGTTATGTGGATATTGGTTCACGAAAGTCTATGGAAATGGAGATTCGATATGTTCATGAGTCAGGCATTTCATCAAACATATAGTGCTCAATATGATTATAGAGCAATCAATATGAAATCAGAAAGTGGCCTACTGTCATTAGATCAAACACTAATCAAAAGTTTATGCCATAGGGTTGATTTTGGTTACTGAAACCGAAATTAAGCAGAAGAACAATAGCAAACAGAAATCCAAAGCAAAAAAAAAAAAAACAGACACAGACATATAGCATACATAGGCTATGAAATTAAACAGAATCAAATCAAACACCCATGCAATATGGGGTATGAAATCAAACAAAAGCAATGAGAAATCAGAAAAAAACAGTAGCAGTCAAGACTAACCTTAGCAGCAACTGATCGGGTTATATATGATACCGAGCAATGAGGGTGTGTTTGGATAAAGTTATTCCATTTTGGGAATAGAATAATTGCAAATGTGTCCCAGAATTTTGTACTTAAATTTTAGGAAAAACAATTAGGCCATGAAAGCTTCAACAAAAAGGTATATATCAAAATCAACAATATTTAAAAAGAAAAATCAAAATCAGTCATTTCTTGACTAATGTATTCAACGATGCAGCGCCAGTGGCGTGGAGAGAGAGAGAGAGAGAGAGAAGAACTAATCAGATCTAATCTGAGGAGAAGGCATTGGATCCGATTACATACCATAATTTTTCGAAAGACATCAATGAAGAAGGAGGCGATGTCGTTGCAAGGGAGAGGGCGCCGCCATCGTCGTCGTCGTCGCCAATGAGAGACTGGCGGTGTCATTGTCGCAAGATCAGAAGAGAGAGACAGTGTCAAGTGAGAGTGAGACTGAAAGTGAGGGAGAGAAGGTCGGCAGAGAGATCAAAAACCCTAATTTTTATTTTTTTTAATGTTGCTTTTATATGTAGGTTTAAGATGATCCAAAGGCCTCAAAATATCCAGAGATTTGTCTCCGATCCGACGGTCCTCTTTATCTTCGTCCTGATTTATTATATAGATATATGTGTTCAAGTCGAAACCGCCCATTTTTCGTTTTCTTTTTTTTTTTTTTTTTTTTTTTTTTTGCTTGCCACGTGTTAACTACACTTGGTTTAGCTTGTTTCCTTCCTGAGGAAGGAAACAATTCTAATCACATATTATTATTATTATTATATATATTTAGTTATTTACACAATACTCCCCTTACAATAAAAAAAATATTAAACTTATATAAAAAAAATATTAAACTTAAATATTAAAAAGTATATTTTAAATAACATAATAATCCCAAAATTTCTAAAAGCCAATTTAAAATTAACATTTAACCTCAAAAATTATCAAATATTATTTATACCACAAATTTACAAAATAGTCCCAAAAATATTAAACTTATATAAAATGTTATTTTCAAAAATATAAATTTTCGCGGTATTACAATCTACCCCCTTAAATAAATTTCATCCATGAAATTTCGTTCAAAACAGTAATAATTTAGAATCATACCGTACTAATCACTCTCGATTAAACAATAATAATCGAAAGTCACCACCACGCTCCCGCTGTGCTGTTCTGATAAAAATAGTAATAAATAACAATATATCTTTAAAATATTACGGTAGTCTTACTAGATTGAGTCTATCTCAATTTCAATAGGTCTACGACCTCAATAATTTTTCCACTTAGCATGACTTTTCAAGTCCACTATCATATCTCATAGCCAACATTTATCAATTTCATCAAACACTCAAACCAACATGTTCATAACCAGCATCGTAACCAATAGATAGCCCAAATTCCTCATGGACTATCCTGTGAGACGAAAAATAATCAATCTCAATATTCACATTAAAATTTCAATAATCTATTAAATTTTTCCATAAAATCAAACAATCCAAATTTCAAATGATAAATTCTTCGCAACACGTCTAAAAGACATAAATATGTATCGAAACACATAAATACATATGAATCACATAAATACGTGTCAATCCCATAAATATATATCAAAATACATAAGTATATCCCAAACCACAAAAATATCTAAAAACACGTAAATATGTAACAAACACATAAATATATCTCAACCACACAAATACGTTTCGAAACACCTAAATACGTATCAAATTATAAAAATCAAATACGTCTCAGATATATAGATGTGTCTTAATCACATAATTATGTCTCCAACATAAAAATTCTTTTGAAATACATAAAGGATATTTCGTCTCAAAGTTTCAATAATCACATAAAATGTTTATAAAAAAATATTACACAATGCCCCCAATCGAATTTCTAAAATATCCGTTATACTGAAAAATTCAAATTAACATCTCAAAATAATAATTGGCTTCCAATGAACCCAAAAGCCTCACAATGACCCCACACTTCGACTCCACCAAACACTAGTAGTGGATAATATCTAAATTAATTTATCGATGTATTGTCTTCATAATATAAAAATATTTTATCAATAAAGTATTTTTATAAAAATTCACTTTCCAAAACAGAATATAACCACACTGGACAGTATCTAAATCTCAACAAAATATAGCTACTCACTTGGCAATGTCAAAATTCCAACAAAATATAATCATAATAGAACAACCGAATTTAAATTGACTGGTCAACTCACATTTATATAATAAAATACCACACTTCTTTGTCAGCCATAGGATCATTTACCTCACTATCGGGTGTTATAACGGTACTGTAACATGTTCAACTATGCCATTTAAGGTGGCTATCAGTGTTAATGCCATTTAATATCTCCAATGGTAGGAACAACCACCATGTAGGACTTGCCTGACAGGTAACAATATATATCTACCCTGCATGACTGGTCTGATAGATAACAACATATATCCACATCTTACAGGATATGCCTTCCTGATGAGAAGACAGTTATGATATAGTCGAATAATAAAAACTATTTTTCACATTTAAAAATTTACTTGATCCACGTAACGTTATAAAATAATCAATTCTAATAACCCCCTTTTTTTCACATTTTAGTACAAAAATATAATTTGACAATTTATATTGAAGACAATACACACGTTGTTTTCATAATATAAAAAGAATTTATGGACCAAGTGTATTTATTAAACACCATTTTTCAAAATATAATATGATATAACCGCACATCAAGTCGGAATAAAATTCAACTGTTACCATTACAATAAAATGAGGCTTTTAAATTAACTAATCAAATTATTTTGATATATAATAAAATATCACGCACATATTTCTCTACTAGCCATAGGATCATTTCACCTCATGATCAGGAGTTACGACAATACCGTAACCTGTACAACTGTGTCATCTGAGGTGGCTATCAGTACCAGGGTCATTCAATATCTCCAATGGTAGGAGCAACCACCCTGCAAGACTTGCTTGACAGGTAACAACATATATCTACCCTGCAGGACTTGCCTGACAGATAACAGCATATAACCACCCTACAGGACATGCCTGACAGGTAATAACATATATCCACATCTTGCAGGACATACCCTCCTGACGAGAAGACAACTATGGCATAGCAGGATAAAAATTATTTTTCGCCTTTAAATTTTTACTTGATCCATTTAATATCATAAAACTGTTCATTTTCATCAACACTTTTTTTCCATAATTTGATACGAAAATATGATTTGATCATTTATATAGAAGACAATAAACACCATTTTAGCTAATCTTTTCAATTCAACAAACATCCTATGGTCCAAGACTAACTTGTCACCGAAACACCCAAAATTCAAACACTCAAAATTCAAACTGTAATAGATACTAAAAAAAAACAACGTGAACCAGAGATTTCTAAACAATGGATTTCATGATCTAAATTACATGAATGGTTATAATAAGCATTCAAGAATGAGATTCAAAAGGATTGCTCCTAAATCTACAAGCTAATGGTCTAAACTGAATTAGTAACTTTATTTCGTGTATATTATGTAGAAAAATTCATCGATCATGAAATAAAATATGCTATATCTTACTAACAAGTATGGGTTTTTTTTATGCAACTTATCACTATACTTCATAGTGACACTCATCATGTGAAGAAATATATACTCCAGAACTGTTGAAGGGATGACCATTGGATTCTCATATGCCTACTTTCCACATAACCATCCACTCCGAAAAACGTAATAACAAAGCATCCAAATCTTCATTCACAAAAAGACTTCCAAATCAATAACAATAGTTAAATGGACTTTTTACTCTATTGAAAGATTTTGTGTGCCATATGCTCCATAACACCCTTTATTTGGACTATTTTATTAAAATCCCAATTAATTATCACTTATCAAATGCATCATTTATTAATATATCGGAACAGAAAAAAATCAGACGCTTCTTAGACACCCTAAATGTATGAACCTATTAGTCTTTGACAGATCCTCATTCCCTCTCACAGCCACCACTACATCAAGTTTCTTAAGATGCAACTCATATAGTAAGATTGTGATGTGATATCATAACCCTAGAGAAAATCTTGAATCTGCCTCCAAGAATTAAAGGAGTTCAGAGAAATAACACCAGCGACTTAGACAACTGATTTGTTCACACACATAATGAACAGGAAATTCCTCATTGTTTTTGAGTGAATACAGAAAATTATTATATACTTATTACTTTTTTTAAGTATTATATCATTTATTAAAAGTAATAGGCACCATAACCCAAGTTTAGGGTGGCCACAAACTTGGCTCTGATACCAACTGTAATGACCCGGTTTCCTAGGATCGTCACACGATTTCTCCCCTTGAAAAATTAAACCTAAAACTGAACCACTAATATTTTATTATTTTTAAAATGTGAGAAATAAACAGAAATATATTTTTTCCCTCTGAAAATTCCTTTCTCAAAGAAACAAAAATCAGAGCAGAAATAGTAGCTAAACGGCCCCACAAAAATGACGCAGAAAAAATCCAAAAAAAACACACTCAAATAATCTCTTTTGTAGTGGAATCAAACTTGTATAATCAAATTTATAATAATCAATTAACAATCGTCAGTTCTATTTTGAACTTAAATAACCAATTACGACTACGACAAAAAATTTATTATGTTAAAATAATTATATACTCAATTTATCGAATTTTTTTCCAAATTCATCGATTTAATTTTACAACAGTAAATAATAAATACAATTATTATAAATAAAATTTCAAATATAATTCTTGTCGGTGTTTCGTAATTATTGAATGTATTACGCGAATCGGAATCCAACAAGTAAATCTTACTGTTGAACCCTTAGTTCCAAGTTGAACACATTAGCAATTATATAGAATTTGGAATATGAAATTATTATGAAATATCAAGGGTTTATAATGGAATTATAATAAACATTCGTGCAGATTTCCCAGGTTTTACATGTAAATAATAAGCATATTCTTTATTGAAAATAGTAACCATATGGGTTACCACTTTTTATCGAAAACTAACCATTTGTCAAAATTTCGAAAATAAAATTTAAATGTACGAGAATATCAATAGTTTTTAATTATCAAATTTTCGAGTCGAATGTTTCGCCCTCACCGATCCTGCAATCAAAACTGTGGGCTTGTGAGCCAACGCTCAGTAGAATTATAACCACTCTAATACGTGCATCTAATCAATACAATAAATAAAACACATAGGCATGATTTTCATATAATCATAATTATCTCATGAAAATTTACAGTTAAAATTTAACCACAATAATAATAAAAATCTCACAATAAATAAATTAAATATATATATTAAAAAAGTTAGAAATTCTACCTAAAATCCGAAGTCGAAATCCTAATCGGAATCGCCATGGCATAAATTTTATTTTTCTTTTATTTTTTATCTCTTCCTGCAATTTGAGTCGAAAGTTTTTTTTCTTTCTTTTTTTCTTATTTAAATGTAAATATCTATATAGTACACAACATACATACATATGTGTGTGTGTGTTCAAGTTGAAACCGCCCATTTCTTTTTTTCTTTTTTTTGTTTTATTTTTTTGCTTGCCACGTGTTAACTACATTTGGTTTATTTTGTTTCATTCCTTAGGAAGGAAACAATGCTTATCACATATTATTATTTTTTTATATATATTTATTTATTTACACAATGCTCCCTTTAAAATAAAAAAAATATTAATTATATCCCAAAACTTTTAAAAGTATATTTTAAATAACACAATAGTTCCAAAACTTCTAAAAGTCAATTTAAAATTAACATTTAACCCCTAAAATTATCAAATATTATTTATACCACAAATTTACAAAATAGTCCTAAAAATATTAAACTTATATAAAATATTATTTTTAAAAATATAAATTTTCGAGATATCACACCTAGGATTATGGTATCCTAGGGGGAGTGACTTTAGTTAATTAGTTACTCTGACGCTGATTTTGCCAGATGCAAAGTTGAGCGTAAAAGCACAATCGAGTCATGTCACTTTTTAAGACATGCTTTGATTTCTTGGTCTAGCAAAAACAAAACTCAATTTTCTTATCTACTACTGAGACTGATTATATGGAAACTGGTAATTGTTGCGCTCAAATTCCGTTTATTAAGCAACAATTATATGATTTTGGAATATGTATAGAGGAAATCCCTATTTATTGTGATAATAAAAGTATTATATGCTTAAGTAAGAATTCGACACAGCACTCACAAACTAAACATATAGAGATTAGACATTATTTTATTTGTGATCACATTCAGAAAGAGGATGTAACTATTGAGTATATTGATATCTCTGATCAGATTGCCGATATATTTACCAAACCTTTAGTGGAAGATAAATTCATGAAAAATATTTGAGATTTACGTATGGCTAAGTATAACGATATATGCCTAGAGTGATATTTTTGGGTCTCCGCCCCCACTTTTTAAGATGACAAAAGAAAAGAAGCTGATGTTTAAATGAGTTAGTTAATGTTTAAGAATTTGTTCGCCTAAGCATTGCATTGATTAAAATGAGACTTTAGAAGACAATGGTTATATTGGGCTTATGTTGAATATTATTATCGTTAAATTAGTTTTTGGGCATATATTGAATATCTTTTAAATTGTTTGAATTTGTTTTCATAGTTATGCTTAAATGAGTTAAATACCCGTCATCGAATTTAGGAGGAGCGTGGTTATATTCTTTATTGAAGAAAATATCAAAGTTAATTGTTATCATAAAAAATGGAGAGATTGTTGATCCCTAGGTTTTGATGAACAATTAAGTGTTGATATTTTTTGTGGAATTAATGTGTTTGTTGAGTATTTCAGAAAAGAGTTACAAATAGTTGATTAAGTTGAAGACTTCATGAAGGAAATATAAAGGGTGCAAAGATGAACGCAATGAAGAAATGAAGAGTGTTGAAAACCTTGAAGAAAATTAGGTGAAAATAATTATCTACACATATACTCTTAATGCAATCCAAATTAGGATCACACACGACATTTTAAACTGAGTTATCTTTATGTGTGTTTTGATATTGATATGATAGATGGAGATGCAGATATGTTTCAAAGCTACTCGATCTGGAAGTCTTCGCCAACGATGCAATGGAGCCGCTCTTAAGGCCGACGATTCCCTAAGACGTATTCTGCACACACAAATGCATAAACAAATTATGATGTATTGTTCTTCGAAGAGAAAAATCTACACTTATTTTGTTCAACGAATCCTTTGATTTCAAGTGATAGTATCAGAGGATCATGATCATTTTATACTGGGAAGCAAACGCATAACAAGCGCAATCAGCTGAACGGGGGCTAAATTTGTTTTAAGAACATGTCAAAATGATAGCCTCAATCAAAACTACTTCCTGGTATGTCATTTTTATTATATTTAAATCCATAAATGACTCTAAAGTACAATACGATCTGAAATATTTAAATATTTTGTGTATTTCATTATTTATTTTGTATATTTCATTTTAATATTTAAAAAATATATCTTTGTATTATTTTTGCATTTGTGGATATTTGTTTTCTCCATAAAACATTCTGAAATATTTATTGCCAATTGTTTTAAGAGTTTCAAATATTTGTTAAACGTTATATTTTGCGACTAATTTTGCGGAGAGCAAATATATTTTGTGAGTATTATTGTATATATGTCTGTACATGACTAAAAATCTTGATTGAGATTAATATGAACTAATCTTTTATAATATTATTTAAAAATTAATTTCACAATTATTTTTAATATTATTGAATATGTTATTTTTATTTTTATGACCATAATTAAATACATAATTAGCAAGATTAATGCATGGCAACTGCCTACAGAGAGAGAGAGAAGTTAAAAAATCTTATTTTTTCATAAGTATTTCGAGTACAAATTAAGCAGAATTTAAGCAACCAAAGCAAACAAACACTTGATAAAAATCCAGGAATAGTAAATAGCTTTTTTTTCCCTCTCGTAATTAAGGCAAATCACTTCCAAGGCCACCACCAGCTCCTCCACCAAACCCACCTCCGGCACCAGCACCGAATCCCCCATCGCCACCTCCACCAAACCCCCCACCGCCTCCTCCTCCAAAACCACCTAATCCAGCACCATTACCAAACCCACCACCAGCTCCTCCTCCAAAACCAGAGCCGCCACCTACACCACCGCCACCTCCTCCACCGCCGCCTCCACCGCCGCCTCCACCAAGACCAGAACCACCTCCAGCACCTGCACCCCCACCAAAGCCAGCTCCTCCACCTAAGCCTCCACCGCCACCTCCTCCAAAACCACCACCACCCCCTCTGCCCAGCCCACCGCCGTGTCTAATGAAGGTTTTCTGATCTCCAAAAGAACCCTTCGAGCCGGTGAGCAGCCTCGCATTGGTGGCGCAGAGAAGAAGAGAGAGAAACACAAGAAAAAGAAACTTTGAAGTCATTCTTTTTGTTGGGTTTTGATCAATAGATTGATTTGTGAAGTGAGAAGAGGAATGTGGAGGATTATATAGAGAGAAGAGAAGGGTGCATGTTGGAGTTTGTAGCGTAGAGATTGGGGGGTTAAAGAAGCTCATCTTCTCATCCATAAACCGCATTGGATAATTAATGTAACCAACCCAACTGCCTACTTTATAAAAGAAAATGGAAACCCTAGTTGTGCCCTCTCCAACTTGGATAGTCGCTCATGATAGTACTGCAACATGAAAATTTTCACCGATCACCCATGATTGTACTGCGCTCGTCTAAACACGCTAAACTGCAGAGTTCTTATTAAAAGAAGATATCATAAATTAATCCCTACAAAATTGATTAGCGATTTTCATTCCTTACCCTTTGGAGTATCTTATATTATGTCGCTTCTTGTTATAAATTTATTGATTTTACTCTTTGTTTTTTTTCCTTTTTCATATATAGACACACAAAGAGCTTTATCAGGCCAACATGCTCTCTGAAAATGCTGGAATATCCTCAATGATCCCAATCCCCAACTCTCTTACCAACATTTGCAAAACTTAAGAAAAATATTTGGGATATCGGTGTAGTATCGGTCAAATATCCTTTGACGTGAGAATAAATTACTCAGGAATTCGATGATATCAGAATCGTGTGTTGTAACCTTTAAATTACAATATTTATAGAATGAGACTTACTTAAGTTCCTTTATTCTCGTCATATCCTATCCGATCAACGTCTCTCAAATATTTTTAATTTTTAATGTTTAGTCAATTATTTGAATACTTCAGGCCTTATAGATTATTTCATATCTCCTATGTGTTGCCTTAATACAAGCTCCTATATGGCTCCTCTTATTCTCGGAGACCTGTTTAAGCCTATTATCTCGCATCTTCTCTGATAGTTCTGATAGTTAGAAGGTTGTCCAAGTTAGGCCCATAAATGTTTATCCATTAAAATCTTGACGTGGATCGTGAGAAAACCACCCTCATCACTCTCGAAATGTTGAAAACGCTTGCTTATTTATCATTACTAATAGTTGTGAATAGTGATGATTAACCTTACTAATTTCTCAGTGATGACTATATTTTTTTACTAATTTCTTAATGTACGATTTTTAGAAATTATTTATATCATTAGAATTATTCTCGAATGATATTTATCCTTTTTATGATTGTGCATGCATGCATAGTTGATGTTTGGACTCAAAATGTTAAATAGATTTCAAACAAGTTACATTAAAAATCGATATCGAGACAAAAAAAAAAAATTTGACTTACATAAGTTAAATATGGGCAACGGTTTGAATCTTTTGGTGTGTTATACAAGACTGACAATTCGTGTCATTAGGTTGTGTTTCATGTTGTGTTATCTACTAACACGAGCACAACACAATAACATATCATGTCAAAATATTGAAATATGAATACGGCACAAATATCTTAAATTGTCGACCCGATAATCAATCATGTCACACAATAACACGATACAATAACATGATAATGTTATAAGTAATCGTGTTAGCCGAAATTTGTTTAATTCATTTAGTTAATTGTTAAATATATTTTTTTTTAAAATAGTTCATAAAAATGTCTAATAAATTGATTAATTGCTTTTGTGTCCCTTATAATTAATGGGTAAGCCAAAATACAATTCAAAATTGTTGTGCCAATGATATGGTATAAATAAAAGTTCATTATGACTCCTCAAGTAGGATGATGTATAACGATATCGCTTGGATTTTTTTACTTAAAGTACTGTAAGAGAGTTTCCAACTTCAACAGCCCCTTAACTTCAAACATCAGAACCAAACACGTGTAAGGCATCGTTAGCAACTTGAACCCTCGTGTAACCTCATCTAAACTTGATAACGTAGCCAAGCATGGGACAAGCACTCTTTTTTCGATAACGGGACGTGTCAACAAAGACCACGGTAGGGATCCAAGACGACCTATTTAATTTCGTGTTTATCATACATGGCACGATAAAAACTTAAAACATAATAAAATTAAATTCATATATGATAATTTCATAGTAATTTTGTGTGGGTGTTTTTGTGTGAGTACTCTTTTTTTTTTTTTTTTTTTTTTTCCTGTGTGTACAAATGACTAGAAAAGAGAGTTTTGAACACTAGACTTTTTACTATGAAAACACATTAAATAATCGTTAAACTACAAATCTTGGAGTGTATCAATACTTTGCTAGTGTTATACCTACAGGAAAATAAATGAAGGTCAATAAATTTGGGAGTATATAGGGACGAATAATGGATTTATAGGTTGGATAATTTTAGACAGCTGCTTGTCCTTGACATCGCCCCCAGTCCCCTTATTCCCGTGTTGAGTGCGAGTAGCATTCAAGTCTTCCAACACCAAAGTCAAAAAAAAAAAACCTCCCACCACATCCCAAAGAAAAAAAGTCATCGGCGACAAGTGGGCCAACAATAACTCATTCTCATCTTTAAACACTTTCTTTGGTACAAAATTTGAAGGCAACCCATTTCTCAAATTAACTTCTAGGATTTTGAACCACAGTTTAAAATATTAACTAAGGGTGATAAAAAAAAAAAAAAAAAATTAATTAATTAAGTGCGTTTGATAAATATAATTAAAATTATTTAATTAATTAAGTTAGCTAAAAAATTAAATGAAAAATTAAACTAAAAATTCAGCAAACACCCCCTAGCTTATTTTGTTTTGCAGAAGGCGCTTAGCCTATTTGAAATTAAAAATATATATATATATAATTTGACCATTTTTACCCTTCATCCTACCTAGGGTTCTGTTCATTTCTTCATTTGTCCAAATCAATGGAGAGAGCAGAGGAGAGGCGAGCAATCTCTCTCTCTCTCTCTCTCTAAAGCAATCAAGGTTTGATTTACCCAGTTGATCTTGAAGGATCTACTTTATTTGCGTTGGTTAAATCACCAATCGACGAAGAGGTTAGCGATCTCTCGATCTATACATACATATGTTGATCTATTGTATATTGTATCGATATACATATATTTTGCATCTCATAGATCTACAGATCTTCAATGCAGAAATATTTCACGATAACAATGTCTAATTGAATCAGTTACGATTAATTGAACTTCATAAGTTGTATTTTTGGCTTTAAAATTTCTTGATTATGATTTTGTTGTTCGTTCGTTGACGATAGAACTCAAAAATCTAGTTGTTTGCGATTTTGTGTTCTTGGTCTCCGGAAGAAGATTTCTTGTGTAGTATTAGGTTAATGTGAAGCGAATATGTGAATGTTTGCAAATGAGGTCGTATAACAGAGTGGATATCGC
The DNA here is from genome assembly GCA_016647705.1 of Eucommia ulmoides. NCBI lineage: Eukaryota > Viridiplantae > Streptophyta > Magnoliopsida > Garryales > Eucommiaceae > Eucommia > Eucommia ulmoides. The sequence goes on from CM028326.1 coordinate 13,734,644, forward strand.
GTTAGATTCTGAATCTAAAGGTCGTGGGTTCAAATCCTACTGCGATCATACCTTTTTTGTCTGTTTTTTCATTTTTGTTCTCTGAACTTGCTTTGAAAAGCAAGATGAAGAGTAGCTGTGTAGTGGAATCTAAGCATAGGCAAGGACTTTTGGATTTCATTGAGCTGTGTCGTGGATTTTATGATGAATATACATTACCTAGTAGTATGGATTGTATATTCATGTGACAGAAATCGTTTATGAAATTTGAGTTATTGAATCCTTGATTTTTCAGATATAAGGACCGGTTTCTTGCATCATTGTCGTCCTCTCATCGAGCAAGTGCTGATTTCACTCGACTTGTTTTTATTGTTGTTGCATTTTATCTTTGTGCCACGAGACACAAGGTATGTCATTCTTCCTCTCTCCCTCCTCCTCTTTTATTTTGGGTTTATCTCACGTTGGATGTGGATGTGTCATGTCATAAGTGTGAAAGAAATATCCCAAAAAAGTGAAAGGGAATCGACGTAAGATTCAGATTTAATTCTTCATTTGTGTATTGTACATTGAGCATTATCTCATTATGGTTTGTTTTTTAATCATGATATGTTTTAATTGCACATGATGCTATTGAGAAGCCCTTGATCTGATGGAGAGAAATCGAAAAAACGATTTCTTGGTTTGATGAGCCTCTATGAAGTTTGTCCTAATTTGAGAGAGGCTTGGACCTACCTACTACTGTAGTACTTAACTCTTTTTTATTTCTTTTCCAAGTTTTGGTTTTTATAGTGATTTCGATGTGAGAAACGTAATTATTTGTGATGTTATGTATCTTGATTCAAGAGTAGTTATGTAAATTAAACAATTTTCAGCATTCTAATTTTTTTATTTATCAAACAAATACAAAATTCAACACTTAAATTTTTAGCACAATTTTATCAAATGACCTTCTTAAATTTTCAGTACTTAAATTTTTAATATTTAAAAATTAAGTCATTATCAGACAAGTCCTAACTTTTTAGTATGTATATGATCCAAACCCTGTCCTTGGAGATTAAGCAAAGACATTCTAACCATACGAGAGCATGAGCCAGTAATGATAATGATCTTCGACGTTGTGGTAGCAAAGTGAGGAGCCAGTGGTGATGGTGCTCTTCAGCACAGTAATGGCACCTTGAGAGCATGAGGAGCCGATGGTGGTGGTGGTGGTCTTCGGTGCAGTGGTGACAGTGTGAGGGCAATATGGTGGTGATGTCGTCACACAGTATGGGGGTGTGAAAAATGGTAGAGAAATGCTAAAATAGACTCGCAAGGTTGAGAGGAGAGGTTTCTTTCTTTTTCTTTTTCTTTTTTTTTTTTGGGGGTATAGAAGTAAAGAAAAGAAACCTAGACTACGGACACCTGTCAAAAGCCTCCAATCTCATTTTAGCAATAATAAAAAATTTCATGTCCTGGTGCAAGTTAAACAGAATTTTAAACGATTCCTTCATTGTCGTCCCTAAGTTGGCAAGGAAGTAACACATTATTTTTATCTCTGTGAATGAGCTTGATGACGTGGCCATGCTCCCTTATCATCATCGATCCAGCATTTGAAACGGTGATTGCTTGGGCATTCTTCATTTATGAGCTTTACAACCTATGCTGCGATTGTTTCCACCACAATCTTTGGGTAGCCATGGCTAGATGCAAAGTTAATTCCTTTGTGGAAGCCTCTAATTTCAACTTCGGCAATTGGGCAGAAATCCGTAGTAGCCGATTTGCGAGGAGATTTCTCATTTTTCAAATAAGGGTTTCTTTTAAATAATAAAACTAAAAAATATATATATAATTTAATTAAAATATTTTTTTTAAAATTGTTTTTCTTTATTTTTTTTTTTTGAACAGGTAGTCGTTTATATTTAATTGTTTAACTCCAAGTATTCCTAGAGTTTTTTTCCTTGCAACATTACAATCAAATTCAAAAACTACAATCCTATACAACCGAGCAGCATTGTCAATTTGAAATAAAAATAAACCCAATAATACCCAGTAATTTAGAATGATGAGCAAATGAAGAACCATTGGCAACGAAAGCTCAGCCCGTCTATTTACACCTTAAGATTTTAAAAAAGATATAAAGAATTTCCGACAATATTCATTCCCCGGTTTCTTTCAGAATAATTTACAATTGTGGCATGAAGGAAAAAAAATTGTAATCTAAGGCTATATGACAGTCCAATCATTATTATCAAGGAAACTCACAGGTTTAGTAGCCGGAGATGAAGCGCTGGGTTTTGGAGGCTTCTTGGAAAAAAATGAGGAGAAAGACGGGCGTGGTGGGTTCTGCTCCGACTGCTGCTGCTTCGCGGGTGGCTTTTTATCCTTCCCACCAAAGATCAAGCTTAGCTTTTTGAACTTGCTCTTTGGTTCATCTGCTTCTTCAGGCTGATCTGTCATCTTTACTACTTCATCTGGGCTTGATACCATCATCTCCACTGTTTCATACACCTGCAGAATCAAATTTAAAAAACAATTCTCAATAGGTCACCTTTTTCAAATATTGATACTACTTTCATTTACTTAGGTATGTTTGATAAAACTGAAAATTAAGTATTAAAAACTTATAAATGCATAAATACAACTTTTCGTCTAGTTTAAAAACAACAGCCCAGTGCACGAAGTCTACAGCCATTGCAGGGTCAGGAGTGGATCAAAAGAACGCAAGTTTACCCTGTATACAAAGAGGTTGTTTCCAAGATTTAAACCCGGAACCTCCAAGTCACAATGGAGTAATTTTTGTCTAGTTTCTCTTCCTAAAATACTCTCTCTATATCTCTCTTTTTGTCCAAGATCTTGTCGTTACGTTGTTCAACGCTAGTTATGATAAACAGATATTTTATAGCTTTAAATGATAAGTGCTTAAAAACTAAGTGCATCTCATCTAACTTATAATGTTGAACTATTTCTAAGTGATACTTACAATTTAGGTTCTACGAAACTTTGGTACAAAATGGAAATCTGAGAACAAAAAATAATACGTTCTGTTCTTAAAATTTTCAGAACAAATTTCTGGGGAAAAGGCAGATTTTTTCTCAGATTTTGGTTTTTATGTTCAGAATTTTCTGAGAACGAAAACACTTAAAAACAAATGCCACCTTAATTTCATGAAACTCCCAGCCATAAAAATGAAGCTCAAGACAGTAGTTTTTGTCCCGTGTTTCAGATGTAAAACAAGAAAAAGTGTACAAGACACAAAATGAAAGAGGAAAGAGGAGGGGGGATCGGAATTGAAATTTCAACTTAAGAGTTGAGATGGCTCAGTAACTTTTCTGGAAGCACTGAATGTTGGCTGATAAAGGGTTGTGAGATATTCATGCATATCTATTTCCCAACTTCAGGTTTATGAATTATGAATAACTCACATGCAATATTCAGTGGATAGTAAAAAGGTCATCAACACCTATATCTCTAAGGCACTGACAATCTTTAACTAATAGAATGACAAAGAAGCATGTCGAAACAGGAGAGTGCTGATAACTGAGCAAACAAGACTTGATTTAACACTCCGTATAACTAATCCAACTGAACTCAAAGCTAAGCTTTTTTTGTTTTTTTGGGGGGTGGGGGTAGAAAATACCTGGCATATATCATCAATTCTCTCAACCCAACCTCTGCCTTGACAAGTGGCAACAATGTAGCCTTTGCACTCATAAAACAGCTTTGATAGAGTTGAGTTCTCCGAGAGTGTAGTCTCGGCCGCTACAAATCCTGAACCCAGCTGAATTATCAGGGAAAAGAAACACCATTAGCGGAAGAGACAAGTGCCTCCTGAAGCCAAATCTCAAACCAGGCAATTAATGTAAAAAAAAAAACCATCACGAAAGGAAAGCAATAAGAAAATTATTCAATGTGCCAAAACATTTTTCTGAATGTATTCAAGGTGCAATGAAATCCACTCAGCTAGAACCAGAATTGCAGACATAAAAACCCCCAAACACGGCATTTCCAGAAATGTAAAACCCCAAGTAGCAAATCGACATGGCCAAGACCTTAAATCTAAAAAGATAGGCCCCAGCCTTGGCTCATCCCTCTCTTTGTCATTTTTCAAGGTTTTATCATGGTAGTTAGTTGATGCATTGGTAGAGAGAGGCTGCAAGCAAGAGGGAGTCGCACATCTCAACAAAGAAATGTCAAAGGTTATCAGAAGCGACCACCTATATATTTCACTTTGATAAAAGGGTGAGAGACCAAAAGAAGAGGTTAAACTGACAGCATCAATAATGCAACCAAAAAAAAGAAGAAAATTTATGAAAAACACCCTGGGAAATATTACCAAACGAAGAGACGCAAAAGACATGAAAACAGAAGAGATACCCAAAATAGGCAAAGCTGCAAAAGATGGGGAAGCCAAAAAGGTTGACACATCATGCCACGTCACCTTGTACAAAAATGTATTAACTCGCACTACTTCAAACACATTGCCTTCCTTGTTAAGAACCCTTAACAGGGTTTTGCATACCTATTAGAAGCATCTAGTCCCTGCAGTTCAGAAACAAAGTGCATCACCCAAACACTAAAATCACAGATGCTGGAAGTAAGACAAATGTCTCTCCTTTCTCTTATAGAAGTAGTAAAATAGAATCTTGGGCAGCTGGATTATGGCCTTAACGAAGATGTCCATGTAATCACTCTGTCAAAAGCATACAGAAATTCACCCTACTTGACAGGGGCACACTCTATGCTGAGACACTAGGGGCTGACTGGAGGCCAGGTATATAAACCTTGCCGCTTATTCTAACTGCATGTTTAATTTTTTGCTTTTCCGTGGTGCCTGTCAAACTTGTACACATCTTTGAAACATGTAATCCTGGCCGTCAGTAACAAAGCATAACCACCTTGCATGGCAGGATGCAAGTAGAGATCGTGGATAGAGCATAAGAAACCAAGCCACCACCCAGTTTTGCCTTCAAAACTGTGAGTGAGATGAGGAGAGTGCCCAGACTATAGACCATATCTCTGGAGTAGATATCCCATTAGCTACCACATACCGAAATTACGAGCCAAAGGTGGTGACCTTACCAAAGGTAATGAGAGCAGTTAAGATGCCTAGAAAAATGACATGAAAATGCATCTAACTCTTACCTTTCATTTTAATGATATTTTATCTAAAGAAACCTACATAAACAAGAGATACACAATACACAGTTCTCTATGAAATCATAGTTTGTGACAAGTTACAGTTTAGAGATTTAATATCATTCTTCACAGTAAATATAGCACATCAACACATAGTAAAGCACAAAAGTTCACGTAAAATACACAGAAACGAAAAGGCAGATGACAAGAAAGAAGGAAAAGACAATCATGCACATGAACCCACAGGAACACTTACAAGAGAAATAAACAATTGTTCAAAGAGCTCCGAAGGTGGGATATCCTCTAAATTATTCAGAATACCTTCCCTGCAGACTCGGAGCACCAAGGAGTTAATGTAATAAGAGAGCAATCCTTTGGAAATATGAAAACTTGGATAAAATCTCCCAACTTACACAGCTAAATCCTCATCAAATAGGGGAGTTTGCCTAACAGCTGGTACTGGTTTTGCTGTTTCCCACAATTCAAGCCACAAATTACCTGCAGGTTGAAGCTAAACCTCAAAAAGCAAATCCAAAGGACAGAGAATGTTGCTTGAACTACTTCAAGAAGAGAGTCATACAAGATCTCCAACCACTAAAAGTACAACTTACAGGATATAGTACATAAATTCAACTCACATGGGACATCAAGGTAGAGGTGATGAGACAGAAAGAGAAAGGGAGAGATTTTTGTGTCTAGAAAAATCCTAAATTTCTAACAGGGGAGCCCATTTTTTGTATTCGTTGGAATAAAGACAGTTCTACCAATTTTATCAAATGTTTGTATTTGTTTAACATCAGAATTCATATCAAACCAAGTTTGGAGGGGCTGCTCAGTGATATTTTTCAAAATAAACACTTGATCAATTCCAATATTCTCTAAAAGAAACTAGCAAGTTGCCTTACTACCGAGGCAACAACCCATGGAATTCTAGCCGGGAAAAAGGTAAGACATAAGTAAACAAACTTGAGCCAAAAAAAATATTGACCACAAGAAAACATAAAAAAAATGCAAACAATTTGAACATGATAAAACTAGGTTAGAGGTATGTTAAAAACCAAAAGATAATTGCATTCTGTTTTGTACATTTGTGCAGATAAATTTGAAGCCTATGAGAGAAAATCAAAAAATTTAGCATGGTAAGGTCACGCTAAAAGGAGACTTGACCTTCCTTCTGCATTCGCCTACTTAGTTGACCCCTTGAATGCAATAAATCACCACCATCAGAGCTTTCTTTACTGCCATCACTCCCCTCAGCTTCCATCCAGTCAGGGGGAGAGTACCATCTAACAAAATCTTCTAAAATACAACCTGGATTTGCTGCCTAATAGATTGCAATGAAATTAATTAAATTAGTATTTAGACAATAACAGATATTTTTTCTATATTGTATGAAACCGATACGTCAGCCGGAATCATAAAATGGTAATCTTTAGATACATGACAAAACACACACATACAGGAGGGACATAACCTTGAAAGCCTGCATATCAGAGAGCAGTTGAGAACACCCAGCACCAACACTGAAAGAGGTAGCCCATCAAAGAATGCCTTGATGAGTAAAGGGGATGCAACTTACTAGATGAAAATAACAAGGATATACATAACTTGGCTTTATTGATTTATGTCACCATCAATATATTGAACAAACAATAACAAACTGAATTCAAACACCAGTCAAGAGAAGAAAAAGTAAAAACAATCACCTCGGACTCATTCCATTCAATATGAGCATTTTATAATAATAAAAAATGCAAAAAATAAATTACTTATTGTTAGCAAACAGTAATCTATAATATTCAAAGAATAAACCAAAATAATTTATTTATTTCTTTTCCACTTGAGCCAAGTTGATAAATTACATGCAGCTAGGGTTTTTTTTTTTTTTCTTTTTTCTGGTTTTCTTATTGTTATCTTGTTATTAAATTTATTTATTTTTGCGGGGGGGAGGAGGGAGGGGGATTTCTTGGAAGGAAAACTCATGCATAGAAGAAAGAACAGGCTAAGCAACACTAATCAACAAACTGACCTCCTAGTCCGCAGCACAAACTCCTCTGTCTCCTTAATAAGATCTTCGGTTAACAGAGGGCCTTCCTATACAGGCACATGCACACGAAAATTGGAACAGAAGCAACAAGTAGTAAAAGAAATTATGAAATAGCTATAACTTAAGAATTATAACCTGCACAACAGGGGTATAAATGGGTTCACCAGTCTCCAGCATTGTCAAAGCATCGAATTTTTTGTCAGCTCCCAGTCTAAGAACAAGTTCTCCAGTGCAAACTCTAGCATACAAAATCGAGTCTGTAGGAATGGCGCCATCAGAAGCAGTAGAGGCATCTACATGCGAACTAGCTTGCATATTAACAGAATCTACTGATTCTGTGGCGATAGACAGGCGTCTTTTTCTGGAAATGCAACAGTTGATAACCTGCAAGTGCTGATATAATAGACAGAAATTTAGGTCTGGAATCTCATCTGGTGGAATGCCAGGAACATATTGTCCTTCGGACCAAAGTCTTCTCAGCTGTACAATGAATAATTCAAAAAGGAATTCAGTAACTCGCTATCTCTGAAATTAAACACAGATGCATCAGATCCTAATATAGAGAAACTGGAGCATAGAAGAATGGAACAAGATTAAACATGAAATACTTCTCAAGGATTGAATTGCACCCACACATATACATTGAAATGATTAATTAAAGATTTAAGGGACTCCTAATGGAAGGGATATTGAACCCTGAGGTGAACATGCTCTCATACAAGTAAATATAATGAAACGATCATTGATAAAAATTGAAAATTCATAGGATTGAATATCCTAAAATTCTCATTTGAATGACAGTCCGAAATATAGATATTCAACACGACCAAGAAGCATGGTTAATTGGTTTCAATGATGTAAAGTGAGAATATTAGACTCAGCTATTAGGAATCACGCTGTTCAAATCTATAGAATTTGCTCGAGTTGAATTTCATTTTAAATTTCTGGTTGAGTTACTTCTGTAAATATGTCACTCAATGTTTCTGTAAACACCTATAAATAAGCATTATTGAAATTGCAGTTTCTCATACTTCTATTATATTAACTGAAATATTGAAGATTGCTATTGATTTCCCATGGTTTCCTCTAAGTAGTGTACGGTTATGTTATGGTCGCCACTGACCAGAACAGAATGTTCTTACATTCGTTCTTGATAATATTATCATTGCTGTACATCACTTATGTTGACTTTCCAGTTCTCAAGAGTAGTGGCTAAAGTATAACTCTGCTTGTTGGTTCTAAAAACAAAGAGTTAAACGTGCCCATATGATTCAAAGCTAACTATTATTTATGCGTCACAATATATTAATTTTAAAGACAAGTGATCTAGAGTTTCCACAATAAGAAATGTCAATGTTCTCAATTAGGTCTGAAAGAAATGGTAATTAAAGCTATGCAAGTCATGCATTCAATGACAGAATATGCAATTACATGTGAAGAATACAAGAATATTCATTTTGGAAATACCAAACTTCATTGTTCAAGTTTTACGGATTACACTTACTTCCGCTACAGCCGTGCACCAAAATGATGCCATTTTCCTTAGGGTTTTCAACTTTCCAATAGCTTCTGCAATCTTAAGAACAAAGCTTCCAAGTGGAGCACCATGAATATCTTTAGGCAAAGATGGCAAGTTTGGAGGAGTTCGAGGATCAGTGTCAGTCTTCCTTCCAAGAAAATGCCCTTCTGCGAGTATCTTGCAGATATTACAATGGAAGTCAAAGATCATCAAAGGGGTACAATAAAAGTTAATGATGAAAAATCAATAGCCAAACCTAAACGAAGTCACAAGAATATGCATCTACCTCCAACAATCAGTGAATTAATCAAAGACAGAACTTTCTCATCACCATCAAACTCTGAGGCAAATTTCTCTTCCTTTTCACGTAATACCAATGACTTCATTGCAGAGAAGCTCAATCCAGCCCTCTCCCTGACAGGTGAAGAATCTCTCGATGATACCAAAAGATCTTTCATAGATGCATACTTCTTCCCAGTCCTAGAGAAGGACCAAAAAAGAAAAAAAGAACCAGCATATTAAGTATCCTTTGCTTCTAATTAATTCAAGCACAAATATCATCATATTTTAAGAACTCTAACCATGATATGCAACAGAACAGATTTTCTTGTGAATTTTCAACTTAGTTACTATACCAAAAGATACTTCAATAATAAGGCAAAGCATTCCAAATGAGGACAATTCAAGAAGAATGGGCTAAAACAGTTTATAGACCCTATAAATAAATTGGACAAAATAGAGGGGACAAAGAATAACTTGTCCGGAAAAAATTATTTCCTTAATAGAGCAGTTAATAATCCAATTGAAATTACTATCTTCTCTCTTCAATAAAAGATGCAAACCAAATAGAAGAGGTTTTCTTCCCCCTTCTTTTCATAGAAGGAGCACATGCTGTCAAAACAAAAGAGTAAAAGAAAAACTGCCAAAGATCCAGAAACTTAATCTTACTCAACAGCTATAGCCAATTGCTTCATGACAACTGCTGGAGAAATTAAATCTGTATCTCTGCCATTTGAACCTTCTGCCGGACAATCCAGTTTCGAACCCTGAAAATACCAATCCATGCAATGAATAGAAAAAAAATTAAAAAATAAAGAGAGCAAGAGAGAGAGAGAGATTTCAGTAACTCCGTTATTTTCAGCCTCACAAGAAGAAAATATGCAGGAAATTCTCAAAATAACCTTTCAAGTATTAAGGTAGCCAGCGACATTCACAAACAACATTGTGATTCTGTGGGAGAATGATAGGGTTCTTCTAACAGCGATGAAATATAGTAGAGATCACAAGGGAATTGTAAGAAATTATATTGATAATAATGAAGATGAATAAACATCTAAACTATTGATGAACATCAAATGGAAAAACAGTAAATATATCTCTAGCGATTTGAGCAGCTAGACAACTCCCAAAAAACTCCACTCAACTTCCGTGCCTCTCCTACACACTCTCCTCCAGCCTTATAGCCGTTTCTTCCATCTAATTCCTCGCCGAATCAGTCCTACCAGATTCTGCCTAACAGAATTACCACTCAAATGCTGCCAGGTGTGCCTCTTTGTTTCTTCCTATACACACTCCCAAAATGCCCCCTAGGTGTATCAATCCCCACCCCCCCACCCACCCCACCTTATCCACAAGATGGAAGGCCGGAAAGAGTGAATCAATCAACTCATAAGACTCCCAAGTGCTGTCACAATCTGGAAAACAGTGCCACTGAATCAAAACCTTCAGCTGATCATTAAGAAGGCAGACACGCCGCATCACAGCAGCAGGGGAGACCTGCATCTCAAGATCAGAAGTCAAACAAGCCAGTAAGGCATAGGACTCAGAGAAGAAGTAGCAGCCAGCTTTAATTGTGAAACATGAAAAACCGGATGTACGCAGCATCAGGCAGAAGGGCAACCTATAAGCTTCTCATTTGCGCAGGCAGCCAAGTACTTCAACCTGTAAGGGAGAATGTGCAAGAACATATGACAGCCATGGTGGAAACTGAGCTCACGGCGACACTTATCAGTCTGATGCTGCATCTGAGCCTGTCCCCTTTCCAAATTAGTCCTCAACTCTGTCAAATTCGCATTGCGATCCATAATTTGTTGGTTGACCTCCTCCACCACAAATCACAACTAATCAACTTAAGCAAAAAAGGAGGGTCCCTGCCATACAAAGCCCGAAAAGGAGTCATCCCTGCGGCAATCTGAAAGGTGGTGTTATACCAGAAGTCCACCCAGGACACCCACCTAGGCCGCATCTTAGGTTTGTCACCCACAAAACAAAGAAGGTATGTCTCCAAGCATCTATTGACAAACCTCCGTCTGAGCATGGTAAGCAAAGCTCATCTTTAACACAGTAGCCTGTTTGAACAATTTCGTCCAAAAGTGGCTGATAAAAAGCTGATCACAATCGAACACAATAGATCGCGGATAACAATGTAACCTCACAATCTCCCAAGCAGAGACGGCGGCCATTTCCTTAGCTGAGGGGCGAAATATAAGGATAAAGTGACTATACTTGATGAGATGATCCACAACTACCAATACAATATCAATGTCATGGGCCCTAGGAAGGCCCCCAATGAAATCCATAGACAAGTCATCCCAAACCTGTGAATGGATAGGGAGAGGCTATAATAAATCACTAGGCTTGGTAGCCGCATACTTACTTCGCTGACAAATCTCACAGCAGCTACACAACGATGAACATCTTGTCGCATACCCTCCCAATAGAGAACATTAGTAATTCTCTTATAGGGCAAAAGAAACTCGAGTGTCCCCCCCCCCCGCGCGAGTGTTATGAAATTCCTAGAGCAGAACATCAAAGGAATAAGCACCCATGGAAACACAATTGTCCCAGCCAAAAAGAAATAACCAGAATGTAGATAAGATCAGTCAGGAACTCCTGAATAATCCTCGACAACTAAGGATCAAGTTGAACCTCATCAGCCAAACTGTCAACCGCAAAACAAGTCACCACAGATAGGGCATACAAAACAAGGGTAGGGTCAGCCACCACTAATCCACCAGATTTCGTAGAGACCTCCCACAAATAGGAGTCCCAATCCACAAACTCCAAAGCATGAAACTCATGTCGGCGAGAAAGAGCATTTGTGACTCTATCCTCGAACCCTGGCTTATACTGTTAGGGGTCGGTTGGCACCAATACTAAACCGAATCGAACATTAAGTCTAAAAAACGGTTCAGTTCGGTTTGGTGTGTGCTTTTAGGAAAACCGAACCAAACCAAACCAAACCAAACCAAAATCATTCGGTTCGATTTAAGTTCGGTTTCGATTTATGGGTTGTGCTAGTTCGTAACAAAGATGGCAAAAATCCAAGACCAAGAGGAAGATGGAGAAGGAGATGATGGGAAGACGGTTGCACGCCTATGAACTAAGGAGATTAGGGTTTGACCTATTTAGTGTTTAGGTCTATTGGGAAAAAAAAATCGGTCTGGTATCTGAAAATCAAAGTAAACCGTCTCCTTGTCTAAACCAAACCGAACGGCTTGAAATTTTTTCACACCTGGAACCGTACAATTCATTTCATTTCGGTTTTTTGATTTTTCGATTTTTTTGGCTTTAAGGTTTTTACTTCTTTTTTTTTTTTTTTTTTGGTAAGCAAATTGTTATATTAGAATTTAAGGGGAAAAATCCCCCTTACTACACAGTAAAAATTTACAATGTAGAGCACAAGACTCCCCAAACTAACTATTACAAGTGATAAAAGCCCTTACCCCCTAGCAAGGACCTCCCCCAGCGCCAATAGGCTATCACATGGGCAATCCACACCAATTACAAGAAGCCATATAGGCATACAAACACGAAAAAAACACCAAATGCTACGCCGCACTTCTATGAAAGCTACAAAACACCAGAAATAAAAATGAAACATTTCCTAGTGTCACGGTCTTAGCTTGTCCAGTGCTTATTCTCGCACATGGCCGTTTGTCCGTGACCCTTTTCATTTGTTTTCTAGACTAATTTAGCTTAGTTTAGTTTATTTCTTTCATTTCTCGTAAAAAGATCCCATTATGTCTCCTCAAATATAATGATGTCTATTGTTGTCATTTGTATTTTTTTACTTAAAGTACTATGTGGGAGGACATACTCTTGAAGTCATTCAAATCTTTCACACCTTATAGCCTTTGATATTAATATAATTGTTATTGTTATTGTAATTGTATTCTTCTCTACATTACCGAGATGTGTTGTTGTAGAGAAACTCGTTGCTATTAAAAACTGCTTCCGCTATTTGACATTCTCTGATCTTCAGGCTTGCTACTAGGCGATCCCCTAGAGCGCCGCACGGGCCGCTTTCCAGCCTTGAAAAACTCGGACCGTGATAGTTGGTACTCAAAGCTGCGCTACTGAAAAACATGTCGACAAAAGATCGTCTCGACGCGCTTGAACAAAGCGTTTCCCGCATTGACGCTGCTATAGCTCTTTTGCGAAGCCCCGATGCTAATGGGGAGGGGACATCTCAGAACCCCCAAATCAATCACCTGATCAAACGGATGGGCCTAGTTGCCGCAACATCCGCTGGCCATCATGCTCAGATGGAACAGTTAGTCCTAGATCTCCAAAGCGAGTTGGACGGCTTGAAGAACATTGTGTACCGAGCTCTTGCTAGAGACTCCAGGCAACCTACTTCGAGGGTTCGCATTCCCGAACCTCAATCCTATGGCGGTTCAAAAGACGCCAAGGAGCTTGAAAACTTAAGCTTTGATGAGGAGCAATACTTTCGGGCCACCAGAGTAACCTCCGAGGAAGAAAATGTGACAACAGCTTCCATGTATCTTAGTGATGATGCTAAATTATGGTGGCGAACCAAATATGCAGACATCCTGGCAGGAAGCTGCACTATCAATACCTGGGAAGACCTTAAAGGTGAACTCAAGGTACAATTCCTTCCGGAAAATGTCGAGTACACGGCTCGACATCGACTGAGAGAGCTGAAACAGACCGGATACGTCCGAGACTATGTCAAGAAGTTTATGGCTCTCATGTTGGACATTCGTACAATGTCCCAAAAGGATAAGTTGTTTTGGTTCCTAGATGGCTTGAAGGATTGGGTACGTCAGGAAATACAAAGACAACGTCCTACTGATCAATTTGTTGTCGTTGCTACCGCAGAAAGAGTAACTGATTACTCTCCTAAACCTACCACTAACCATGATAAGAGGAAAGACAACAATGTCTCCCATTATGATGGAAGTGGAAGTCAATCATCTCGGGGAAGCCTGCCAAGACGTCGAAGCAACTCCAACTCCAATTCTAACTCACGGAGTCCTCCAAGGAGTCCGCGCCGAGGCCAACACTCAAAATCTGGCCAATCGTTCAGCAACTCAGGGGCATCATTTGGTTCGACAAACCAAAAGCCTCACTGGGACAAATAGGCCCACAAAAAATCCAACTCCTTAATTTTTGTGCAACAAGAATCATGAGGTATCCAATTGTCCACATAAACATGCTTTGTCCGCGCTGCAAGCATCGATTCAGGAAGAAAAGGAACGTCCGGGAAAGTATATCGTAGAGCAGAAAGAGGAAACTTCAAATGAGTTTAATGCCCATCAAATGGGCACAATTCGTTTGTTGAATGCTATGAAGCAGCAACCGGTCGCGAAGAAGACGGTCTCGAAAAAGAACCTCATGTTCGTAGATCTTCGGGTTAATAGGCAGAATTCTCGTGTTTTAGTTGACACTGGTGCTACACACAATTTTATGTCCAATAAGGAAGCTACGTGTCGAGAAGTACGCAGGTAGATTGAAGGCCGTGAATTCTGAAGCGCGTCCCGTGGTGGGAGTCGCCAACACAGTACATACAAAGATTACTCCGTGGGATAAGTTCCTCAACTTCACCATTGTTCCCATGGATGATTTTCAAGTGATATTGGGGATGGAGTTCATTATGGACACCAAGGCAGTCCCAATGCCTTTTGCAGATTCGCTTTGTATAATGGGAGATCGATCGTGTGTCATTCCTACAACACATTATTCGATTAAAGACAAATTTGTTTCGGCTCTGCAACTTAAGATGGAGGAATATCCAGACGACCTTCTAGTGCTTAGTGGGGGAGAGACTAACCCACAAATGCCACCTTTGATTTCAGCAAAAGGGTTGTTCGACTATGCTCGAATTGCTTCTCCAAGAGAACTTCCAGAGGAGTTTCCCTCTCATCCGGACGGGGAAAAATCTACAGCTATCAAGTTTTCCTTGGGCCAATCCGCTTTCATGTTAGCCAATAGTGCAAAGACTCACTTGCTTTCAGTGAGATTACATCCAAAAAGACGGAAGTACCGACTTTGTGTACCGAGGGTCGGAGTTTCGGGGAACATAGGTACAACTGTGGTCGTGGTGGATAAAGCTTTGAGTTCTACAAACTTATCTCCATCACTCCAACTTCTCTTTTCCAGGGACGTCGCCGCATAGTTTCTCAAGCATGATACTCAGTTGTGGACTGTTCCGAGGAGTATTAATTCTTGCTTCAATCTGCACAAGTACTTTGATTTTAATTTGGGCTCCTATGAGATTGTCACAGACCAGCCACTGCATTCTCATTCAGTGAATAAGCTCTACAAGATTAACCTATCCGGAAGACAACAGAAGACGCAACAACCGCAGACAAAATCCGAAGCATCAGAAGAAGTCTACGAGGACGTTGACTACTCAAATGGGGGAGAATGTCAAGGTCTTAGCTTATCCAGTGCTTGTTCTCGCACATGGCCGCTTGTCCGTGATCCTTTTCATTTGTTTTCTAGACTAATTTAGCTTAGTTTAGATTATTTCTTCCATTTCTTGTAGAAAGACCTCATTATGTCTCTTCGAGCATAATGATGTCTATTGTTATCACTTGTATTTTTTTACTTAAAGTACTATGTGAGAGGACATGCTCTTGAAGTCATTCAAGTCTTTCACACCTTGTAACCTTTGATATTAATACAATTGTTGTTATTGTAATTGTATTCTTCTCCACATTGTCGGCATGTGTTGTTGTAGTGTAACTCGTTGCTATCAAAAATTGCTTCCGCTATTTGATATTCTCTGATCTTCAGGCTTGCTATTAGGCGATCCCCTAGTTAGCGTCGCACAGGCCGCTTTTTAGCCTCGAAAAGCTCGGACCGTGACACCTAGCCATGTTGAGATGACACCCAGATGCTACCCAAAATGCTCCATAAGCGAACCTTCGATGACTTTCTAGTCCTGCGATTCCCTTTAGGCGTCCTCTACCTTCTCTTTACTGCAAATAAACACTAATTTTCCCCTTACACCATACTGCATCAAGATGATGATCCCTTTTCTGGTTGAGATTGAACATGAAAACTTCTTACAAGAGTCAAAAAGGAAGAAGTTTCTTCAACACACAGTAACCCAACACTGCCCCAACTCCAATCTTCCGAATTACAAGTCCCAAACATCAAATCATAGTAAAACGTTGATACAAATCCCTTAAATCAAACAAATACTAAGTGATACTTTTATACTCTTTATACACTATTTCCGACACCTTTTCTCGAAAATCCCCTTCAATAAGGTTGGTCTTTAGACCTAAAGTCCTCCCAACCTCTATTGCTATACCCAATCTTTGAAAAATAATCTCTGCTCAATCAATAATGTTCTTGTCGTAAGATAAATTTCACATATGAGATCATTGTAATTGATTGTGTTGTTCGATTTCTTTCTACTTTTCCTGTTGAATTTTTTCTTTAAAGGGCTAGGAGATTTGTTATAGATAATATCGGCTAAATCTCTCCGATCCCTGGGGAAAAAATATCCGCGCCTAACCTAGAAGCCTCTAAGGGACTTCTTTTCAAGGGGACCAACAAAAGTTCCCCCTCTGTCACACTCAACTCCACCGGCCACTAGAGCAACCACAACTTGTCCCCCAATTGCAACCACACTATTACTACTATCAATTTTTTCTTGAAGTATCGAAACGTCTCCTCTATCGTCAACAACATTCGGTTTTTACTTGACTCTCTATATAAAATTTTCAACCAACTGACCAGATTATCTATAATCATTACTTTGGTACGACTCCCAGTTATAATGAAAACTCGAATCACAAACAGTAGGGCCTCTATTCCTTTTTTCCAATCCAAAATCTACAAATTTTACGAGAATTCTTCAACCAAGAATTAACACCCCATTCATAAAATTAATTGCCTTCTCAACCTCCTGATAAGAATTAAATCTAACAAAAACAAACACAATTTTTTTGCCAAATCCCTTTTCTCTAGGAACAAAGATATCCCTAATCTTCCCAATACCATGAAAAATTCTCCTAAGCCAAAGATTATCCATATGGAATGGAAGATAATCAACGAAACGGGTAAAGAGATAACTGAAATTTCCCTCGCCTACGCCACCTCTATATCTAGCTATGAAGCTTGGATTCATCGGATCTCTACCTACTCTTGCCCTTAGTTCAACCAATTTATCCTTCTCCGCCTACTCTCACCGCCCTCAGATCCTATTCTGCCAGAGATCTCTGCAAAAACCCTCACTGAAATAAATTTATCCAACCAAGAACTCTGTAAAAACACTCACAGATATGCTTTATCCAACCAAGAACTCAAACTCTATTAGCTTTTGTTAAAACTTGAGTAAGAATAGGCATCAACCAAAAGCTCCCAAAAATAAGTGATAATCACCGAAGTAATTACCTACTAGAAAACAATAATAGATTGAAACCTTTGGATCTCGGATCACGATTCCCAAATAAAGACCGTCTCTATCAAAATACCCCAACTGCGAAGCTGATTCCTCGCAACCCACCCTCCGCCACAAACACCTTGCTAGTGATCGCCGGAGATGAATAGAGATCGGCTCAGAAATCACTTTGAAAAAGTCGCCAACGTTGCCAGTCGCTAGATCGAAGCCACTACAGAGGGTAGCCGCCTGCACATACTTGGGCAATACCCGTTGCTTCCGCCACTTATACCAACGGTGAAGGACGTTGGAGGTTTGAATCAGGCACCGAAGCAGAAACTAGGCCGTTGCCTTTTGCCCGACCCCCGAGATCGTCGCCTGATTGGAGCACCGCAACTAAGTAGTAGGTAGAGATGGTTAATATACGGTTTCAACCAGAAATTCCTGTCTTAGGCCAGATGGTTGCCCAACTCCATAGTTTGGTGCTTGAAATAAGAGGCATATGGTGAAGAAGGCCACTTCCAGCCACAAAATCGAAATGGAACGTTGGAAATACAGCCAAATTAGAAAAATGGATGGTTTTTCAAAATGGCACAACTCCCAAGTCAGAACTTATCTCTCTAACTATACTCCCTTACTTTTTAAGGTTTTTACTTATAGCCCTATATATTGTATTTCATAATCAAAACCCACCAATTTCAAAATCCACTTTTGTTGCTCATTACTTAGAACCCGTTGATCCAACAAGAAACACAGGATCTTTTGATATGTCCTAATCGCAAAGTGGTTACCTAGGAACTAACGACACCAATTCAGGATAGCCAACATAATTGCCATCAACTTCCACTCATACATAGACTTAGCTTGTGCACGCAGGTCCATTCACACTTTGCGACGCCGCCGCAATTGATGGTAAACTAGCTCCAGCAGCTTGACTTCAGCCTTGAGGTCCCCTCAAAAGCCATTTAGAAAAGCCCCCCACAGGAGGTGATCCGGTAGGTCAACTAAAGGGCTAGACAGCTGCTCAAAATCACGTCGATATTCAGCCACCATCCCTACTAGCCGGAGTGCCAATACTGCTTTATAATTGTCCTCTGATTGCGATGAATAAAATCATTGGAGGAGAGCAGCACGAAAAGCCACCCATGATCGGATGCATCCATAAAAACCAGTGCAACGGTTTCCCTTCCATACAAACTGCCGCAACCTCCACCTTCTCTTCCTCAATGAGCTGATTCGCCTGGGAGTACTGCTCAGCCCGGCAAAGCCACCCGTAAGGGTCTGTTCCGTCAAACATGGGTAAGTCAAGCTTTCAGGGATGGGTCCCATAGCGACTGTAGGCGTAGAAGCCCCGATTGACTCCTCCCGACCCTCCGAAGCTTTCTCCGATCTCCACATTCTTCCCCTTCCCCTTATCTCTGTTCAATCCTCCATCCTCCTCTCCTTTCCGTTGAATCCAGCTGCGAATCTCCACTAAATAGTCTCCCGTGGCATTCAAGTCAGCCTGTACTCTTCCAAGCCCCCCTTGCAGACCGCTAACTTCTCCCTTCAATCCTTCCAGGTCCTTTTCGATGCTTTCGATTATTTCCATCCTCATTCTGACCAATGCCCCACAATTGCTGTGCTCTAATATCAGATTGTTAAGGTTCTTCTAACAGTGATGAAATACAGATCACAAGGGAATTATATTGAAATAATGAAGATAAACCAGCATCTAAACTATTGATGAACATGAAATAGGAAAACAATAAATATATCTCTAGCAATTCGAGCAGCTTGACACCTCCCAAAAGACTCCACTCAGTTCTTGCATGCCTCTCCTACACAATCCCCTCCAGCCTTATACCCGTTTCTTCCATCCAACTCCTCACAAAATCAGTCCTACCAGATTCTGCCTAACAAAATTACCACTCAAGTGCTGCCAGGTGAGCCTCTTTGTTTCTGCCTAACAGATTCTGCCCAACAGAATTACCACTCAAGTGCTGCCAGGGTGTGCCTCTTTGTTTCCTCCTACACAATTTCCCAAAATGCCACCAAGGTGGTGTATCAAAGAATAACAACGAAGTGCACAAATATCACAAAAATGTACTCAAATATTCAAAAAACTCGTTTCTTCGTGATAGTTCTCCTACTTATGTGGTACTTTACACAAATCCTGAAAAGTAGCAGAGAACTCCTGCCCTGCCATTTGGTGTAGTTGGGCTTAACATACAAGCATGAAAAACATTTTGTTGGGTCATGGGTGAAGCATGTAAATATTCTCCTTAATGTATCAATGGACAATTAATATATCTAATTCGGCAACATTCACTTAAGGTTCTGCAGTCAATTTTTAAGAGAGAAAACAGCCCATGCCAACATCAAGTTACTGTTCAGTGACAAGGGTCATACAGCATTTTATAGACTTTGACTCTGTAAAAAGCCATTAGGACTGTTTATCCAAAACTGCCCTGCGTTTAGCAATTAAACCCACTATATGCAATAACGAACTAGTTAAATTTCTCTTGCCAAGGGTTATACAGCATTTTATAGACTTGGTCACTACAAAAAGCCATTAGGACTGTTTATCCAAAACTGCCCTAA
The DNA here is from genome assembly GCA_016647705.1 of Eucommia ulmoides. Classification (NCBI taxonomy): domain Eukaryota; kingdom Viridiplantae; phylum Streptophyta; class Magnoliopsida; order Garryales; family Eucommiaceae; genus Eucommia; species Eucommia ulmoides. The sequence continues at coordinate 13,754,528 of CM028326.1, forward strand.
GTTTAGCGATTACTTAAACAGTTACACACTATGTGCAATAATGAACTAGTAAAATTTCTCTTGTCAAGAACCTACTAGGTGTTTCAATTTCCATATTAGTAAAGGCTGCAGTTATAGTTCCATCTTCAAAGAAAATTAAAAAAAAAAAAAAACATTGGTCACTGAATGTCTTCCATGTTACCATGTCGAATTGCATGCAATCCTTTGATATTAGAAAACACAAGTTCAATGACAATAAGAGTTGAATTATGTCAAAACTTGGAAATCCATAATCTATAAATCTTTAGGGAACTAATATGAAACAGCTATATGAAGAGATATAAATGCAACTCTTAACTCACATGTTTGAATTATTCGAGGATATTTCCTGGTCTTCTAAAGAACAGCTTCATTTAAGTACAACATTCATATATGCACATCTAAAACCAAATTATCCTTTAAAAGTTCAATGCTAAAGACATGCATGACCAAATTACTAAAATAACTTAAAAGAGTTCAGAAACTGGGAAAAATGAGAATGCAAAATTTCATTACCTTTGGTTGAGGAGCATCCCTCACATTCATAAGGTACTCATTTTCATCACATATTTCCATAGACACAGCCAAATTTTCAGCTTTCTCTTCAACTCCTCTTTTGCCTATTCTAATGTTCTTCAGTCTCGCATGCCAATCTTGCTTTGTTTTTAATGGTGCTGGTCTCCACTTCAAATTCTTCACTTCATGACAACCCTGCATTGTTTTTACCTTTTGCAAGATATTTATTTCCATTGATAGCAATTTCAGTGAATGATCGTACGCAATAATAAATTTCTACAATCCCCATCTTGGGTGCTGAAAGCATACTAGTCATTGTGAGAAAACGAATGAAAATTAACAATAATATAAGAGAGAAGTATCTGAACTCGGGCACTGATTGTAATTACTCCCTATCTCCTCAGTCCCTTTCATTTTAACAGGAAACTGGCACCTAATTAATCCATTAGAGCATAGCAGCTTGATCCTACATTTCTTTGAACATTTTTTCTTAACCAAATAGATTAGGTTAATTAGAATCGATATTCATTTCAACAGATATTTAGATGTAATTAAATTAAAAGGGAAATACATAAATAATATGCAGAAATATGATTTAAACAAGAAATAAATGAACCTTTGACTCATGCTCTTGCTTCTCGGATTCAGAATTCCGTGCCTTAGGCGATTGATTATCACAATCTTCACCCACTGTGTTGAACATATTCCGGATTACGATTTCGATACAAAATTCATTAACACAAGCAGAAAATTATTGGTAATTTTATAGTCCATTGCATTAAAATGGAGAGAAAAACTAAAATATAATGTGATCGATGGTAAAAACCATAGAAAAGAAAATAGGCAAACCTCGATCGGCGGTGGTCAAATCAGATTTCTTGATGTCCGTGAAGACTCTCTCCGCTTTAGCTGCAGCAGAATGGAAGGCCGTCTTCGCTTTCGATACGATCGACGACGGCTCCATTTCCAACGCCGGCGTGGGGCAGGTTAAGTGAGAACCGGTCGCGGAATTGGGGACGAAAGAGAGGTCATATTTTGCTGAATATGGGAGAGAAAAATATGGAGGGAGTTTAAAAAACCAGGGGAAAATGCAAAATGCTATAGGTGTTGACTGATTCCAGTACAACCGCAGCTGGAGAACATTGATGGAGCCCCGAAATCAGTATAAAATATATTTTATTTTATTTTCGATTTTATGTTAAAATGTGTCCAGATCAACTTACGCACACCTGTACTAACCATCACTCATGGTGATCTTTAAGGGCGTACTCCTCACGTTGACATGATGTATTTAGGATTAAATTTAAAATTTAATTTTTGAAATACTCAGAGTCAAACCCCGTAGTTGACATTATTATCTTTTGATAATAATGTCTATTTTCCAATTAGAATTTATTTTTTTTTGGTCTATTTATCAAAATAAATTAGAAACAAATCTATTTTTCATAATTTTCTGACTACAGTTTCTAAATTAAAACTTTCATCCTTGATTTATTTATTTTTTAAAAAAATTACCTAATAAGCCTAAAATCAATTCTCTATTACCAATTAGTATATAATAAACCAAAAACTCTCATCCCGTAGATTTCACAAACTGTTTAAATCCCAAAAAAAAAAAAAAAAAAAATCGCAACCGCAAGATTACTAATTTGCCCCTGATTCATTCTAACCCTAATTTTCCTTTATCAGTCGTACTCTCACTCTCTCTTCCATTCTCTTACTCTCTATAGTAAAATACCTTTCTCTCGTCGTTCAACCGCCTCTCTCTCTTGCTGAACTTCTTCCCACTGTTACTGTCAATCTTGACATCGAAGGAGATTCCGACGTTCTCTCCATCATCTTCGTCCATCACCTTCATCGCCGTCATCATCTTCGAGCATCGCCGTCTACTTAGATCAACGAACACATCGATCGACGATAGCGAACAGATCTAGCTTTCTTCGATCTAAAATGTTAGCTTCTATGATCTCCTCTATTTAGTTCAGATCTAACTTAGATATGATCGTTTTTTGTCGATTTCAACGATTTTCAGTGGATCGTTGTTACTTAGATCTAACAATTTTTTGAAAATCGAAGAATCGTTTGCTTAGATCTGATTTTAGTCGATTTCAACGATTTTCTTGAATGTTAGTTTAGATTTGATCATTTTTTGTCGATTTCAACGATTTTCAATGAATTGTTATTACTTAGATCTAATAATTTTTTGAAGACAAAAAAATTTGCTTAGATCTGGTTTTGGTCGATTTTAACAATTTTCTTGAATGTTTGCTTAGATCTTATCTTAAATGTTATATTCAACACACACAAATTTGCAACAGCTATGATTATTAGACAATGTTACATCCAACACGCATGTTCGAGAATATTCCAAAACAACTGGGTTCAATAAGATTACATTCAACAAGCATTCTAAAAGCTGATTTTTGAGAATTTTTGAGAACATTAAATAATGTTACATTAAACACACATATTGTTTTTTAATCTTGGTAAGATTTGACAGTGCTATATTCAACACGCACATTAAAATTTGAATTTTGGCAATATTAGACAGTGTTACATTCAACACACACATTAAAAGAGGCAGCCCAAAGGGGATAATCAGATGTATCGCAATATTGGATAAAAAAGTATAATTAATTGTTCCCTTGGATGTTATATTCAACATTACCTTTGAATGTTACATGTAACATCCATGCATAATATGACTTATACGTCCAAAAAATGTGATTAGCATATCGTAAAGAAGAGAACATTTTACTAATTAATACAATGTAAAAATATAAATTTTACAACATCAGAAACTATAAAAAAATTCGTGTGTTTTGATATTAGCATTGAAAGTTACATTCTCATTGAATGAGAGTATTTTGGTCAGAAAAACACAAAAGGAGCTATTGGTGCCAAAAAAAAAAAAATACAATTGGGTTGGATCAATACTTTGTAAAGCCAAATAGTACTTCCTAGTGCATGCCCCGTACTTTTTTTTTACATTTGGTGCAGAATCCCACCTTGCACATAAAATCCAAAAATTACTACACTAATAAAAACCAATTTAGGTGTTTAGGCGTAATCATTTTCTCAATATCGAATGTTACTGCCCTTAATCCTGAAATAAATCTCCTTAAAATAACGGATTTTTACTTCATGTATTAAAACAGTTTAATAAACCAAATGATTTTGAATAAACGATCTATGAACACTAAGCCATAAAATTTATAATTCGTGATTTTCATCAAATAATGATTAAAAAAATATATCTATTTTGTATATTTTTGGTTTTAAATTTTTTGTTGGTGTTTTGATTTGAACACGTTATACTACAGTGTTTTGCTTGCATTATATAGGATCCTTATTTTTTTTAGAATCGTCACTTTTTTTGAAAATCTTCAAGTTCAGATGATTTCGGCAGCACTGATTGATTTAGCTGTCATCGATTTGTAAAATTATTTGTAGCCCTTTTAATTCCTTTATTTGAATGTCAATGTTTCGAGATTTGCATTGAGCTTTTGTTTTTTTTCATTTTGCTAATTATTGATTTTTTCAGATGTCATGTGAATTCATGATGTCTTAAGTTCAACATTGGAGTTAATATCATGTTGATTTTAACACATTACTATAAATGAAAAGAGAATAGAACATTGTTTGTGCACAAAACTTGTCAACGTATAGAGAATCATAGAGTCAAATTGTTCTCGTCTGATCTAAATCTTAGAATATGAGCTCACTTGTCAAATCAAACCTATTCGCTAAGTACCTGCAAACGTGTTCCCCAACAAAATCTCTCAAGTGTGAGAGTAAATATCCAAGCCGAACAAGTAAATCCAATTTAAAAGGCAATAAATACGTTACCTAAAACCTTTGAGGGTTTCAAGTAAAAAAAAAGTACCATATATATAGGAAATGCCCCCAGATTATGGTGGACTCAAAAGTTGTTGAAGCAAGAGGATTAGGCATAATCTATATTGATTAAGACCTAATTTGACCTGGTTAGATCGTGATTGGCGGAGAGATGGTGAGCCCATGGACCGGGCCCTTAAGGCTTAATAGATAAGCCCATGTGGATGGTTGATATTAGGCCCATAAAGGCCCAATAGGTTTGGCCTAAATGGTCCAATGCGTACTAAGAACTGGTGTGCCAGGGAGAAGAATAACCGAGGAACCAACGAGACCAAGTAAAATCCCACCAAGGCACAACAAACCAACTAGAAGAAAGAAGACATGCTCAGTCAAGGAAATAGAAGGTCAGGTAGTCCCAGAAGAAGAATACCCCCATCAAATGTTATGTTGACAAATTATATATAGGTTTTTGTTATTGTCATGTCATGTTATAAAACTCTATCAACATCAATAAACCTTTTATGACGTGTTGATATCCATACATCCAATGTGATAAAATCAAATATAAATTGACAAGTTTATATATGAGTAATGAATTGTGTGTCGATTTAACTCTTATGTCACGTTGTTATAAATTGAATGTTAATATCAACACAACCATTAAAAACACATTTTATTTAGATTAAATAAAGAAACATTTAAATCGTATCTTATCGAAATCGTTCTGTTATGTAAGAATGCAATTCAGAAGCCCATCTAATAAATACAACATGTCAAATCATTTGTTGCATAAATCGTTCTATTTGGGAAAAATCTTATGAACAAGGCTGCAAGTGTCTTATTGTTGTTGTCAATTGTGAACACGATGGTAACATCACCATATTTACATAACATTATCAATGATCTTGTCATGTTCCTAAGAAAAAAAAATAACATCCACACTAAAATCCAACAAAAATAGTGAAGTTTTGGATGGGGAATAAATTATAAAAAAATTATATCATGTTGAAAAGCATATTGTGGAATTTAATCTCAAAATATATAATGAAAAATATTTGGTTACATCATAAAGTAAATTATTATTTTTATGGCATGTTAAACTTCATATTGTGGAATTCAACCTCCAATATATGGAAAACATGCGTCCCCCCCCCCCCCCCTCCTCTCTCTCTCTCCAATTTCCCAGCCATTTAACTCTTCCAAAACCGCCATTTAACTCTTCCAAAACCCTACCCTACCCTACCCATCGCGACATCAAGCTACAAGCCTAACGGGGTGTTAGAAATTTTCACATCTCTACTTCTATGGGAACAAAAATAGTAGAAATTATGAGACCCCCAAATTGATAGGAGCAGAGATTTGTGTTAGAATTTTTTTTTTTTTATTTTCACCGCCCATCATGAGATTTGTGTTAATATTTCAATATTTGTGAGGATTGTTAATATTTTTCACATGGATTTGTTGTTGTTTTTTTCTTTATTTAACATTTTTTTTTTTTTAAGATTTAGAGTGCCCTAATATGGGTTTGTGCATTTTTTTTATCCATTTGCAGGACAACCATGTTTTGGATTATCAATCTGCTTATGATTAGAAATTTTCACATTTATACTCCTATGGGAACAGAGACAGTAGAAATTATGAGACCGTCAAATTGATAGGTGATGAGATTTGTGTTCATTTTTCGATTTTTGTGAGGATTGTTAATATTTTTACATGGATCTGTTTATTTTTTCTTTATTTAACATCTTATTTTTTTAGATTTAGAATGTCGTAATTTGGATTTGTTCATTTCTTCTATCCATTTGCAGAACAACCATGGTTTGGATTATCCAATTGCTTATAATTCAGGTAAATTCAATTTCACAATAATATTGAATTTATATAAATTAAATTGAAGAAACAATATTAAAGGTTTAATTTTTTTTATACTCGTGCCTTTAGGCACAGGTCATCCGCTAGTGTTACATCCTTAAGTAAATTGTTGTTGTCAATCTATAAACAAACATTTATTCAGGGTTGTGAAACAAGAACAAAATGAAATTTACCTAGTACAAAGAATGTCAATTTTGGCAACTTACACTCCGAATTATGGTGATGATAATACATGCTATGTTAATAACACCATTCTCTAGGAAATACAAAAATTGCTTATTTAAAGGAACAATAAAAATTGAAATTTGAATTTTATACTTTCTCAAATGATAATATTGAATAGCAGCACCATATATACCAAATATAATATATATATATATATATCATGATTTTTGAAAGCTACATGATATTTAGAATTAATTGTATCTACTTAATTTTGATTTTGAATAATGAGATTAAATGTAATTCGAAAACTGATTTAAAAGTTTAAAAACGATAATGTAATTATTAAGATAATTTATGAATTTTGTATTACTAGTTAGGATAATAAGTAGATTTTTTTTCCTTTTTTTAGGCTGCATTTTTTATTAATGTAATTCGCCATCAAAACTATTTAATTTGGGTCTGATAGAAAAGTTAGAAAATTTTGTCCCAATCAAGTTATTTAATTTTAAAATAAATAATTTTCATACTACTGATGTATTTTTAATATTTGAACATATTTTTATTGCTAATGATTCGAGTCAGGATACCTATCATACTTTCTTGTTAATTGAATTAACTATTTTATGTTCACATTAGTTAGGTAATAATCACAAGAGATAAAATGAAATTTAAAGCTCAATAGGAGAGAATAAATCTAATATCATTTGGCTTTCTTTACTTAGTTGCGGATGTCAAAATAAGTGAAACTAGATATCAGGCTTGAAAGATTCTCTTGGTTAAATTCTTAATAATTGAATATGATTGTAATATTTGGATAGACGTAATTCATAGTCGGATAAAATATCTTAAAGAAAAAAATATTTTCTTCTAGAAAGGTAAAATTAGATTTGTTTCAATTTTAATTGATTAAAAAATTAATTAATTAATTTTATCATCTAATTTATGGTATGAACATAATGTGTCACACACAATAGAAAATTGAAGTTAAAAAGGTCAATAAAAAAGAATGGATAATAATGTTGAACTTAAGAAATTTGGGGGTTAAAGTACAAATATAAAAAGGGTTTATACCATTTACCTCCCTTGTCTTTTTACACTATACCATATACATCCCCTATCTTTTTACAAATACCACTCTCCCCCTTTGACCTTTTTTTTTTTTCTGTAAAAAGACATAAATGCCCTTATGTTATTTTGAAAAAATTATATTTTTATTTTTATAAAAATTCATTAGCACCCTTTAATTTTTTAAAATTAAATTTTTTACCCTTAAGGGTCAAAATGTATTTTTTTTTATTTTCCCCATCCCTTTACCTTCATATCCGTTCATCCTCTGTCAGAAGAGAACGATGGCCGGCCGTGGCCTCTCCCTTCATGTCCAATGACTCCAAACAAAGGGAACAATCTCTCCGGCGGAGCAATTGCTGGAATCGTCATAGGCTCAATCTCCCTTCTTATTTATCAGTCAATGCCCAAGAGAAGCGTAGCTTCACTTTTGCGTGGTGAGTCTTCTTCATCCTCTGTTTTTTTCTTCTAATTACCTGGGTTTTATCTTTTCTTTTTTTTTTTTCTCCCTAATTCTTCGATTCTTCGCAGGAACCAGGGGCTCCGACCGCAGAAGTATGACGTGGGAAACTTGGACAAAAATTGCCTCTGGCATCGCCCGCGGCCTTCGATTTCTACCACAAGGCCAAAGAACATGTGGTTCAGCTCCTCCATCTCGCGATTCATTGCAGCTCTCAACACCAAGACAAACGGCTATCCATGGATGAAGTTACCCAAAACATCGAAGAAATTTGTGGGTCCAGACAAGAAGAACAACGCACAGATTTGGAACAAGTGATGAATAAGAGGTGAACAATTTCTCAGATCTGGAACGGATCTGAAATGAGTTCGCGAATTTGAGATACCCAAGAGCGAGATTGATGAGCGTAAGATGTCCGATCTGAGAGAACACCGACGATAAGGGACGGCGATTTCGGCAGGTAAGACAGTCGTCGGCGCAAGATCGGAGAGTGAGCGAGAGCAACGTGAGGGGCTAAGTATGAGAAGAGATAGAGTTTTCTAGAGAGAGGGAAACTCCCAAAAACCCAATCCGCACGAATTGTCCTACTTTAATTGTTTGTAAAGAACTTTGACTTGCTCTTTGATGGTGTCTTCAGCTTGAGGACATGAATCTTTGTACAAAATTCATTACAAGCCCTACATCTTCTTCCTCATTCTCACCATTATTGCAGGTTGGTGAAGAAGATGACCAAAGAAAAACAAAACAAAAATTACAACATTAACCCTTTATATTTAGCCATATATTCAAATAACTCTTTAGTTATTATTTTTAAATGAATAAGAATAAAATTGTCATTACAATAAAAAAATATTATTTTTTAATCAATAAGGGAGGTAAGTGGTGTTTAAACAAAAAGATAAGGGAGGTGACTGGTATTTGTAAAATGACAGGGGATGTATCTGGTTTAGTGCAAAAAGACAAAAGAGGTAAGTAGTATAAACCCAATATTAAAAAGAATAGGTCAAAAGTTTCGAACCCTTGATAGATTATATACAAGCTGAGAGACCACAATGTCCACCCACCTTATAATTTTCTATCACCTTAGGATTTTTGGCCATAGCTCCAATGATTGTGTTTGTGAGATTTCGTTTTATAATTTTCACATACTGATTTGAATCTTACTATCCTTACATTCAAATTAGAGTTATTCCAGATTATTGGGATTAAATTCAATCTTAGAAATCCCAAGAACACTTTTTTATCCTAAGTTTTCTGTGTAGATACTATTAGAGGTAATACACTTGTATTATTTTTGAGATGATCGATTTCCTTTACCGATTTTTAATCATGTTTGGATGCTTTTGAAAGAGTCTACTCAAATCACGCTCGATTGGGAACTACCAACTTTGAGGCTGAAGTGCTAGAAGAGGTAATCGATTTATTAAACGTAGTTTAATATTATTTATTTAATTGTTTTAATGTTAGTATGGATAGATCCGACTTAGAGGAATTGAATATTAAATGTAATTTTTTTATATATTCCACTGTGTAAATCTTTTGATCGTTCACTTACTTGAGCAATGGTATTGTTAAAGTAGATTATATTAAATCTTGTGGTAATCTTTCAGATCCACTAACAAAAGCCTTGACTAGAGAACATGTGCGAAATTAATACATTGAGGGAGATGGGATAAAAGCCCATACTTTAGTAAGTAACTTATGAGGATACACAACCTGAGAACCAAAGATCATGATAAATAGGTTCAACGGAAAAAATGAATAATAAGAAGACTTCAAAAATGCATTACTTTATTTTGATACATCCCCATATATGGTGTGAGTGCATTTATCCTATAATGATTGGAGGGCTGAGTTTAATGAACTCTTAATGAAATCTGTATCTCTTATTAGTAGGGTATTGACAAATATCACATGTATAAGTATTGTAGAAGTGGGGTCGCTTCCTATGAGAATTGAGTTATTCTAAAAAACACATGAAAATTGGGATAACACAATACCGTAATGTACTGGCTAATAAAACTCATGTTAGCACCTAGAAAATCATGTGTGGATAGTGATACTTTATTTCACTTAATAAGTCATAGTTCAAATCCGATACCACTATTGACTATAGCGTAGAGAATGCAAAGCACATGTTCATAATGCATATTGATCAATCTTTGCCCGATAATTTTATTTTATATGGGAATGTTGGTACATTGTAATATATATATATATATATATATATATATATATTGAATTATTTGTTTTAGAGTTTCATAAGTTACGTAATTAGAGAGTCTTCCACTATTTTAGTAAATTAGTGTTCCATTCATGGTGTCTTTTCATATTTCTTATAACTTTTAAGTCCTTTGGTATTTTGCAACATTTCAAATTTATTGAATCTTTAATCTTGTGTGTTTTGGAAGTCCTCCTACAAGAATTGTGGATCATTCATAATTTCATATATACATATTTTATATTAGGCAAAGAAAAATATTCTCATGGTGGAGTTCTAGGTTTTAATACTTATGTAAAGTTATTGCGAATCAAACGATTAAGTCGGACTGTTATATGCTGGAGGGAAAAAACAAAAAATAAGATATGTTGCATCAATCTTAAAGTATTGCCAACCGCAGAGAACTTGAATCTTCTTAAAGAGATATAGATTTACATACCTCAATCCCATATTAGTTTGTATTTTTTTTCCAAAATGTTCTATTTTATATACTCGAATAGTCACACATGTGTTTCATTATATCTAAAGAACACATTTGAAGTTTCTTGAATAACATACAACACGTAGTATTATTAAAGTACAATGAGATACCGTGGCAAACGGTTACAAAATCTCGAGGATCATCTTTGAAGTCATATTTATTGTTAAAAGAAATGAACTAGCTTTTATTTTGTTATAACCGACACTAAATACTGAAATTTTCTCACGAGTGAACAATACAACTGAACTAGGTGTGTATGAGTGTGTGTATTTTATTTTTTTTATTTTTTCCCCATCCCAAACCGTTTAAATTGCTATCAACTGTTTTACATTAATGGGGGTAACAAACTGTTGGTTGCCGTTGAAAATGAGGTCGACAAAGATTCGGGCAGCCGCCTCCGTCGGATGATAGAGATCCCAGAAAAGATGATCTGTTCTGTTCGAACAATACTCTGAAATGGGCACGCACGGAACCTTGGCCCTCAAGTTTCCCAGCCCGCAACATGCTGACTTAACCTCTTTAAATCCTGGTTACCCCCCAAAAAAGAATGTTAATTAAATATAGAGATAATTTGCCCCCAAAAAAGAATGTTAATTAAATGTAGGGATAATTGGTGATTAGTTCCAAATAGCGAGTCTAATATATTTTGAGTCTCATTTAAGAGATAAGTTTTAATTTAGTTATTTAAATTAATTTTTATTTGCGTATTAGTCCCGCACGTGATCACGTTTGTGTGGTTACAAATTACGTGTAACTATATTATATACACTTGTATAATATTTATTATATCTAATAAATATTTTACACTCAAGTTAAATAAATGTAACTGTGAGAGTGCAACGCGTATATTGGGTATTCCGTCTTTGTTTTAATGTGCGGAACTAAAACACAAGTTGCAATTGCGTATGGACTTTTTTAAAATTAAGGATAAAATAAGGGACTTGCCATAAAATTATCCTAAATATATCACTGAAATGTGAGACTCTCAAACTCGAGGGGGTGAAAAATGTAATTTAAAAGAACGACGCGTGGGAGTAAGGTACCGTAAGTCGCCGGTGTCTGAAGGAACTGAACGAAGACGCCGTACGTGTCGAAGAAGGAGTAGTTGATATCTTTGAGCTCCGCCTTGAGTCCCTGCAGCATTGACTTGACGCCGACGTTGTACTGATTAGACCAATAGTTTGCTTCCACGTTGCATTCTCCGGTGCTGTTCTCACTCCGCTGCTTCGGGCAGCACCCGATGGCTCCGATTCCGGTTACCAGGAACTTACGTGCACCAAAACCATGTAGTCTCTACAAAATTTGAAAATAAAAATTTACATATTAATTCATTATAATCTTTAGAGATTAAAATTAAAAAAAAAAAATTACCTAAGGGGTGTTAGTCCAGTTGACAAGGAGAAATGCCTAATTCCTTGCCAATCAGTTTTGACTCTCCTGAATGCACCGGGTCGATGTAAGGGAATACACTCTTACGATCCTCCGGAGAGCTGATTAATCGAGGTGTGCATAAACTGGCTCGGACAACACATTACCGTAAAACCAAAATACTTACCAAAAGATTAATTTTTTTGTTTTATTTACCTTTAGCACCCCATTGAAAGTGGAAATCATCAAATTGAGATATTGTTGAGGGGTGTTCTTCTTGGGGAGGCTAGAGCCGGGGTTGAAGTAGCCAAGCAAATCGTTGCTTCCGATAACGACGGCGAAAATTGATTTGGAGAAGTGATTCTGTGCACCGGCGGCACCCAAACGCTGTACCCGTGATTGGTATACGCCGGAGTAGTAATCCACTTGTTTTGTCAACGGAATTGATTGTCGCTGCAAGAAGAAATTATGGAAGTCAAAACTTTGAGGAGGGATGCCGACTAGCGGGGATAGCTCAGTTGGGAGAGCGTCAGACTGAAGATCTGAAGGTCGCGTGTTCGATCCACGCTCACCGCATATCTTATTACCTTTTTTCTTTTTTTAAATTCTGTTTTCAACTTTATATAGCATCCATCAAAAGGTAAAAGTGGCTTTGCACTTCTTACATATTCTTTTACTTTTGGAATACTCAGATTAGATTCTCTTCTTTAATTATTTTAAATAATAAAAGAATTAAAGTTGTTTAAAAATTAAATAAAAAATTATATTTTTGGTCCTTAAATATGAGGTGGGTATTTAGATAATTCCTCACTTTTGTCAAATTGTACGTTAGATCTCTCAAGTTTAACATTTATTTGAATCCCGTAAAACTAAAAATGTTATCATTGATTTTGAATGAAAAACGGATTACGTTGTAATAGGAATATTTTCGTCATTTTATCACTTTACTAAATTTAAGATTTTCTTGACATTTTTACAATAACGATTTGTATAAACAATGAGAGATCAAAGTTTGAAATGTTATTAGAAGATAACGTTTAAGATTTAGTAAAATAAACAAAATATCTTTATCACAAGGTAACATATTCACATAAACACCCAACTCTTAATGTATGGGACCAAAAACATAATTTTCGAAAAACTTACAAAGAGTTCATCAGTGCTATTGAAGATTCCAGCACCTCCTGAAGCAAAGCTAACACCTTTAAGGAACTCATCATTTCCTTTCTTTGCGAGATATGGAGGAGAAGTTGGTAGCCCTACTTTCTCAGCTGTCAAACAAAAAAATAATGAGAAAAAAAAGAAAATAAAGGAAGAGAGTGACTGAGTGAGGTCATATCAACCAGTACTGAGTAAAGTCATTTATTACCCAGCAAATCGGCGGCATTTTTGCCGTTGCAGAATCGTCCAGTGGGTTTCCCGCCGGGGAAATCGACGCCGTTGTGAGGAAAATTGGCCTTCGCGAGGGAGATTTTGAGGTGGTTGTTGTTGCCCACGTCCACCAGGGAGTCGCCGAACACGTATATCGCCGGCACCGTTTGAGCTTCGGAGACGCCGAGCAATATCAACGACCCCACCATGATCATAGAGAAGTAGATAGAGAAAGCAACTCCTTCAACTTTGCCAGGACCCATTTTTTTTTTTTTTAAGTTTTTTTCTCTCTCTACTCTCTCTCTCTCTCTTATGTTATCCGTGGTAGGGTGATGGTGAGATACGAATGAGGAAAAGGTTGGGGATTTAAAGGGAAGACTGAGGAGTGAAAAGTGTGAATCGTGGAATTTTGAGGGCTTTGTAGTGTGTATATGTTTTTGTTGTGCAAATGCTCCTCGGCCCTCCCTCCACGTTACGACGAATATTTTTTTCTAACAATTAATGGCGGACTTGGAAATCTATTTTGACCTTGTTCTAGCATTTGTATGTACATCAATTATTTAAGTTGTATTTATGTATTGTAATTTTGATTTTCTTGGATAACACTTTAAAGTACAATCTTGAATGCATCAAATCGATGTAAAAAAATACACTCGAGGGATAATTAATTCATATGTACGTAACGTTGATTCAAATACCCCTTACAATTTAAATTAAAAAAAGGAAAAATTATCTATTAATCCCAAAAAAAGAAATTATTTACCACCTACTCCAATCGACTTTTCTTTACACCAATTAATCTCATCAACACGTTTTTCTTGCACTAATTAGTTCCATCAACACCTTTTCTTGCACCAATTAATTTCGTTTTAAAAAATGGTGAGGATTGAGTTTACCGAAATACCCTTCTGTGAGTTTCACATCGAGAAGGAAGGTCGTCAAACTGGTGCACCACCGCTGTCAGCAGCCGCCGCCGCCGCCATAAATTACAGTTTTCACCCTCAATTTTATGACTTTTTGTCACTTTTTATATGTTCCAAAACAAAACAAAATAAAAAAAAAAAAAAAAAAAATCTTGATTTTAGGATAAAATCGTTACTAAACGTAACGTAAAATAAGAGAACAATTGATGTTATATTCAATATTTATAGGTGTTGAATATAACATTCACAAGTGTTCAATGTAATATCATATGTATTTTACTCTACATACAAAAATAAGAGAATAATGGATATTACATTCAACATCCACATGAGGGGTATTTTGGTCAAAAAAAAATAAAATCATAAATAAAAAAATTAAAAAAAAAACAGTTGATTGAGTGTTGAATGTTACATTCAACATCCACATGAAGGGTATTTTGGTTAGAAAAAAATAGAATCATAATAATAATAATAATAATAATAATAATAATAATAAAAAAAAAAACAATTGATGTTATATTCAACACTCACAGGTGTTAAATGTTACATTTAACAACATCCACATGAGAGGTATTTTGGTCAGAAAAAAATAGTATAAAAAAAAAAATAATAATTTTGATGTTACATTCAACATCCATATGGGGAGTATTTTGGTCAGAAAAAAACAAAATGACTTATTAGTGTAAAAAAAAATGATGGGAGTGATTAATAATTTCTTTTATATTTTGAGACTAAATGATGTATGTCCCTTGAAAAAAAAATTGTATGTTTTTACTATAAGTAAAGTTGAAATGTTCATACAAATGAAAACATAATTTCGTCTTGCTACAAAAAAATTAAGTTAAAAATTTGAGCAGAAGAATAGATTTTTATTATTTTTATACTTCTACTTTTTTAATTGATATTTGAGAATTAAAATAAAAATCTATATAATAAATTAAAAAAATATCTTTTGATTAAAAGTTAAAATTGATTTGAAAAAAATAGATGAATGAAATTGATTAAAAAAAAAAAAAAAAAAATTCAATCTAGAATTTAATCTCACTTTTAAAACGATTAAATTAGATTATATCTTACACTCTTTTAATTTTTATATTTATATTTAATTGTTCATTTTTTATTATTTAGTAAATTTTATAATTACAAATTAAAATAACGACCTTTTTTTTAGATAAGCTAATATAATGACTTCCCATCTATTTGGATTTTTTTTAATTTTTTTTTTAAAGATTACTTAATATAAATAAAAAACAAATAACTACGTTTGATTGAGAAATTATTATATAATTCTTTGTACAAAAAAAAGATATTTTTTATTTACTTTTTGATATTCTTAATTTTATAATTTAAAATAAAAATAAAAATAAAAATACGCGTTTCTAGCAAGTACCATAAAGTTGATTTCGTCTTCATATACTGCAATTGTCTCATGTTTTCAATTTAGGACGGAAACGCGTTCAGACAATATACATTACACTATTGGCCAATATATCGCTATCCTTGTTGGTAGATTTTTAGTCACGTCGGTAGGGTAATTAATGCACAATCCACGTAGAATTATTTTTTCTATGTTATTAATAATATTTTATTCATTTGTTTTCGTGTCAAACCCACCACCATTAATGGAAATATTTTCTTACATTCTCAAAGCATGTGATCCATTACCTAACAAGTTAAGTGAAAAACCATTAAGGGTCTATTTCCCTAACAATTATAAATTTATTTATGTAAACAAAAATAGGGTGAGTTTCTTGTTGTATTAAATCATTTATTTATTTTTTTATTTTGTAAGTCAATTATTTGTGGCACTCAATAATAATTTAGAATATATAAATATACTAATATGTTCAACAGTGAACACTTAGTTAGGACGAAATCTACTTTAAAGACAAATCATCAAACGATTGCCTCGATCTCCTATTCTAGTGTTCTTGTTTTTGTTTTTTGTTATTACACAGTAAGTATTCTATTTCTATCTGTTTTATTATTATATAGTAATAATTCTTTTTTCTAGTTTTTTATTCTGGATTGTAATTTATTTTCTTCTAATATAATCTGAAATGTTTTTGTAATAAAGAAATTAAAACTATTTATTCTTTATTTTTACTCTTCGATTAATAATTGATTAAATAATCAATTGTTTAATTATTTAATTAAGTTTTCTACATAACATTACCAATAATCTTAAAGCATATTTCGCTTAACTATTTTATACAATTCTGATGTTGTTGTTACCGCTACTGCTGCTGCAAATCAAGGTGTTGCACCACCTACTCTGTTTATGCATGTTGCACATCCTGTGCCAACTTTACATGGAGAAAAGTCGGAGAAGTTTGATGGAAGTTTCTTCAAGAGATGGCAGCAGAAAAACATTGAATTTGGAAAGAATCATCCGTGAGGATACTCCTGCGATGACTGAATAGTCTGACACTTAGACTATTGTTGTTGTTGATGCATGGAAACATTTTGATTTCATTTACAAGAACTATATACTTAATGGACTGAGTAATACACTCTACAAATGTGTATTGCTCGATCAAAACGGTAAAAGAACTATAGCAGTCCCTGGATAAGAAGTACAACTGAAGTTGCTGGGACTAAAAAATTTGTAGTCGAAGGACTTCTAGACTACAAAATGGTGGACTCGAGGACAATCATTAGCCAGACTGAAGAACTTCAAGTCCTTTTGCATGACGTTCATGTTTGTAGACATGACATTTTGACCATCTAGTAAAAATATTTTATACTTTATTCTTTATTTTACCATTTATTTTGTTTTATTTTCAAAAAAAAATAGAAAAATGGAAAAAGAAGAAAATAAAGGAAAGTTGAAAAAAAAAAAAAAAAGGAAAAAATATAGAAAAAAAAATAAAAATATAAAAGTGGAAAAAAAGATAAAGAAAAGAGAAAATAAATATATATATATATATATATATATATATATAAAAGAAAAAGGTTTCATTGTCGAAATATAATTATGTTTCCTTCTTCCTTTCCATTTAAGTTTTGTTTTATTTTCCTCGCCAAATTAGGACTAGGATTTTTAGAATTTTTCACTCTCCATCCTTATCATAAATAGGACCCTCCTCCTCATAGTTTAAGGACACAAAAAATTAGAAAAAAACCCTTTGGGAAACATTCAGAAATTGAGAGAAAAAATCCTTAGAGAGTGATTCTCATCGTAAACTCTTTCGGGAAGCTGTTTGCGTGAGAGAAAAGCCCGAGTATCGAGATTTATGGCCTAGAACAGGTATGTTTTCTCATTTTTAATTCTTTTTTCAGTTTATTTTATTTTTTTTCACAATTTAAATTCCTGCAGGCTTTTTTTTTTTTTTTTTTTTTTTTTTATTGTCCGATGACTCGATGAAAAACACAAGGATAAAATTCTCCATTCTCGATTTGAATCTTTGAGCATTTAAACGAGGACACCCGTATCACACTGTTTTTTTATTTCTTTTTTTGCATTTTTTTATTTTATAATAATAACGAAGGGAAAGCTAAAAAAACAAGTTATCCGATGATCCGATGAAAATGCCGGGGTGGATTTCTCATACTTAAACCTAACTTCGAGTGTTAGGTGAAGCCTGTTTTATTATTTATTTTGTTGCATTTTTTTATTTTTGTATTTTTCTGCATTTTTTATTTTATTTTATTCTTCTTATCAAAACCCTAAAAAATCAAAATCAAAAATCAAAAATCAAAAATCAAAAAAATAATAAAATATTTTATTGATAGGAATTAATCCTTACAAACCTTAAGTTGAATTTGATGATTCAATAAATCGTGGGAGAATTTTTCGTGGTCTCGTTTCCATTCTTCGACCCGAGTGGAATTTAGAAATGAATGGTTTTAGGAAATCTCTTCCCTCGGTAAATTTTTCGTGGGATTTCGTTTAAGTTTCGAAAATATTAATTTCAATTAAATTATTTCTGTTAATCTCCCTCGATTCTCATATCTATAGAATTTAAGAGAATTTCAAATCGGGACTTCTTTAAATTAATTGAGCTAACTTAAAATAAACATTTTTACATCCATCTAGTATATTTACTTCTTGCATTATTTAGACGACATGATTAGTATACTTTCACCACTCACACATTTTTTTCTACATAGTTTTTTTTTTTTAATTTCATAAATTCATGTTACTTTTTCATACCTAATCACGACACATTCACCACTTACGTTTTTTGTTATAATTAAATCATTGTCACATATAATTGGGTTAATTCACGTAGTATTTATTTCAGTTTGCATTGACATATTTAAATTAAACCTTTTAGTTTTTTGTTTTGTTTTTGTTTTTGTTTTATCATTTTTGCATATAAAATAAATTCATATAATTTTAGTTTTTGCATTCATATTTTGATATGTATTCACTTATTTGAGTTTGTCCATTTAAAGTAAAGAAGTTTTTAGGAAACATATATGAATACCCCCCAGGGACCATCCTTATCGAATCTTTAATATTCGATAAGAGGTTATGTAGGGGGAATATTCCAAAAAAAATCTAAAAACTTGTCCCACCTTATTTGTGAAAATACCAAAAAGATTTTATAAGAAGGAAATGATTTCAAAATAAAATAAAACACTCGGACTAAAATAATTGGACTTAATTGGACATAAGGTTCTATCTTCGGATGAGTGTCTTGGGGTGCCTAACACCTTCTCTGAGTATAACCGATCCCCGAGCCTTTAAATGAATCTTTGGTTTGACCGTGTTTTTTGGAATCAAATTTTTACTTAGACCTTTTAAATTGTTTTCTTAAAACTTGGTGACCTAGCATACCATTTAAACTCAATGCTAGGTGACGATTCTTTATTTTTAAAACGGCCTAAATATATTTTTTGAGAAAATCGGCGCTTAAAAAAAAAACCTTTCTCTCTAAGCTAATTATTTATTATTTAATATTCTTTCCCTTCAAAAAAATGGGGCGCGTCAATGTTGAAGGAATGAATCTTATTGAGTCATTTCAAGTGGCAACTGTGATTAAGAAGTTGTCACTATCATGGGGTAACTTCAAGAATTATCTCAAACATAAACGATAGGAGATGACTCTTGAAAACTTCGTTCTCAAATTGAGAATCGAAGAAGAACATCGAATATCTTCTAAACATGAGAGTCGTAATTCTATGATGTCAAAAGCCCATGTCATAGAAACTTACAAAAAGAGGAAGCAAACTGAATCAAACTCGAACAAAGGAGCTACAAACAAAAAGTTCAAGGACAACTGCTATACTTGTGGCAAGATAGGACATCACGCTCAAGATTATCGTAAGAGAGTTATACCAAAAGGAAAGAAGCCTAAAAATCAGGCTCATGTGACTGAAGTGGAACACCTTACTAATGAGGTTTTCGAGATAAATTTGTCAGCAGCTGTATTTGAAGTCAACCTCGTTAACAATCCCAGAGAATGGTATGCGGATATCGGTGCTACCCGCCATATATGCTTTGATAAAAAGATGTTTATCGTTTATCAGCTAGTGAAATCTAAGGAAAAGCTCTATATGGGGAACTCTTCAACTTCTAAGTTGAAGGATTGGGAAAGGTCGTGCTAAAAATCACATCTAGTAAGGAACTTCCTCTAAATGATGTGCTAAATGTACCAGATATTCGTAAGAATTTGGTTCCTGGATCGTTGTTGAGTAAGAAGAGTTTCAGGCTAGTGTTTGAGTCTGATAGGTTTGTACTTACTAAGAGTGGTATGTATGTAGAAAAAGGCTATATGAATGAAGGTTTTTTTAAGCTTAATGTGATGACTGTAATCCCGAAGAATAATAATAATAATAATAAAACCAATACTTCTTCTCCTTATATGATTGAGTTTTTTTATGTGTGGCATGATCGTTTAGGATATGTTAATTATGATACTTTACGTAAATTAATTAATATGAATTTAATTTCTAAATGTCAAGATAATACAAGTCACAAATGTGAGACTTGTGCGAAGTCAAAATTGACTCAAGCTTCTTTTCATTTGATTGAACGGAAAAATGAATTTTTGGAGTTAGTGCACATAGATGTTTATGATTTAAAATTTGTACAAATTAAAGGAGGAAAAAAATATTTTGTTACTTTTATTGATAATTGTACAAGATATTGTTATGTTTATCTTTTAAGAAGTAAATATGAAGTATTAGACATGTTTGTACATTATAAAATTGAAGTTGAAAATCAACTTAACAAAAATATTAAAATGTTGCGTAGTGATAGAGGTAAGGAATATGTTTCACCTTTTGATGAATTTTGTGCACAACATGAAATAATCCACCAAATTACAACACCTTATTCACCTAAGTAGAATGGAGTTGCTGAAGGAAAGAACATAATTTTAAATGAATTGATGAACTCTTTATTAATAAATTATGGTCTATCTCAGAACTTGCAGAGGGAGGCTGTTTTAACAGCGAATTTTATTTTAAACAAATTACCTCACAAGAAATTAGATAAGACCTCTCATTAATTATGAATAGGAAGAAAGTCTTCATATTTATACTTAAAAGTGTGGGGGGTGTTTTGCAAAAGTTATGGTTCTTGATTCTAAATAGATTAAAATAGGACAAAAAAACTATTGATTGTATCCATTTTTGGTTCATAAATAAAAAATTGAAAATGTGCATCAGAATACGATTATTGAATTAGGGAATGCATCATTATTTGAGAATGTGTTTCTTTGTAAAACTTCTATTAAGTCGAGTTCTTTAAAGAGAACAAGTGATACTACTTCTAGTAATTCCCATGAGGATGAGATTGAACCTAGACGTAGTAAAATGATAAAAATTTCTAAATCTTTTGGTCCTGATTTTTATACTTATATGATAGGATATGAACCTCAAACGTTTGGGGAGGTTATATCTACGCTTGAAGCACATCTTTCGAAAGAGACTGTAAATAGTAAAATTGAGTCCATCCTTCAAAATCATACATGGAAACTAATGGATCTTCCATCTGAAACGAAACCACTAGGGTGTAAATGGATCTTTAAGGAAAAAAAATGAAAGCAGATGGATCAATTGATAAATATAAAGTAAGACTTGTAGTTAAAAGTTACAAGCAAAGAGAGGGTATAAATTATTTTGATACTTATTCACCAGTAATAAGAATCACATTTATACCTATGTTAATAGCAATAGAAGCTATACATAATCTTGAGATACATCAAATGGATGTTAAAACTGCTTTCTTGAATAGTGAATTAGATGAAGAAATTTATATGGAATAATAAAAAGGGTTTGTGATTCCTGGAAAAGAGAATAAAATACGTCGACTTGTAAGATCCTTCTATGGATTAAAACAAGCGCCAAAACAATGGCATGAGAAATTTGACAATGTTATGTTGTCAAATAATTTTAAGATCAATGAATGTGACAAATGTGTCTATATTAAGACCATAGAGTCTTGTTACATTATTGTATTCTTATATGTAGATGACATGCTTATTATTGGTAGTAGTGATAAAATCATAAAATCCGCTAAACAAATATATTTGAGATGAAGTATTTGGAAAAAGCAAATGTCATTCTTGGAATTAAAAATACAAGAACATTTTAAGGATTGATCTTATCTCAATCTCATTATATCTAGAAAGTCCTTGAAAAATTTAACAAGGATGACTCTGGTATAATCATAACATCAGTAGATGTTAATCAAGATCTTATTAAAAATATTGGCGAGAGTATATCTTAGTTGGAGTATTCTCGAATAATAGGCAAATTAATGTACATAATGAATTGTACAAGATCTGATATTGCTTACGTAGTAAGTTAATTAAGAAGGTTCACTAGCATCCAAGTAGAGAACACTAGAAAGTTATTGTGAGACTTTTGAGATATTTAAGATATACTCAAAATTGTGGTTTGTATTTTACGAGATATCCAGCAGTATTTGAAGGGTACAGTAATGCAAATTAGATATCTAATATTATAGACACCAAATCCACGAGCGGATATGTTTTTGTATTAGGACGAGATGTTATGTCATGGAAATCTTCTAAGCAAACATATATTACCAAATCCACAATGGAATCTGAATTTATTGCTTTAGATAAAGAAGGAGAAGAAGCAGAATGACTTCGACAATTTTTGGAAGATATTCCAATGTGGACTAAGCCTGTGTCGGCTATCTGCATACATTGTGATAGTCAATCAACAATTGGAAGAGCACATAATAGTATGTATAACGGTAAGTCTCGACATATATGTCGAAGGCATAATACCGTAAGGCAGTTACTTTGTAATGGAATTATCTCCATTGATTATATCAAGTCAAAAGATAACATTGCGATCCATTGACCAAATGTCTTACACAAGATAGAGTAAACTGCTTATCGAGGAGAATGAGTTTAAAGCCTATTATGAAATAATTATCATAATGGCAACCCAACCTAGTTGACTAGAGATCCCAAGATCTAGGTTCAAAGGGACAACCGAATTATGAAAGTATCTATGGGTGTATCATTGAGTAGATAAATTCTACGGCTCATTCCTATGATATAATAGTGATATATGCAATATGGTTAAGGATAAGTATAACTTTTAATGATTTCTATATCTTGAAATTTCAAGTGGGGTATAACATAATATTGTTTATAAAATATCACCTATATAAGTGAGAATTGGGCCGGTTTTGAGGGAATGAAAAAGGCTATATGCTTTAGAAGCACTCATGAAGTACTAGGGTGTTCAGGGCCAAAATGAATGCAACCATAGAACGGAAAGTGTTTAGAAGATAACTATGTAGTTTCTATTGTCTTCATTTCCACGAAAGGCCAAACAGTTCAAGATATCATGTTCACTGGTTGACTGAGTAAATCTGTTAGATTCTTACTAAGAAAGGTTCAAGGCCAAAAGCTACATGTCCTGATGTGGTTATTTTCTTTTTGAGTTTTCTTTCTCTCTCTTGTTTTGAGTCTACATTTCATATGTATGTTTATCCAATCAATTTTTATTCATATGAGACATTGTTGTATTAAATGATTTTTTGGGCATTTTGTGACCTAATTATTTGTGGGATCCAATAATAATTTGAGATATATAAATATACTAATGTGTTCTCCTTGGTAAGGAGATGAATGGAATATATTTATTTGTGAAAAATCATTTAAGAGGTGGATCAAAATTGTTCATTAAAGTATCCACTTGAAGACATAAATTGACATGTAGTGTAAGTTATCTCATATCGGTAATCTAAGAAGATGAAAAGTAATTTATTAAGACTCGAGATACCTCTTGTAGGTAAACTCTCTAGGGCTTTGAAAGATATCGACATAAAGAAGACTAAAGGCTATAACATAAATAAAGTCATATGCGTGCCCGCCCAGCCTCGGGCTCGGGTCCAGGCCCTGGGCCTTGTGGCTCTTGGGGAGTGCTTGACTTGGATTTGGTATGTTTTGTACCAAATTTGAAAATTTTCAAGCCAAACAGAGGCTAAAATACTACTGTCATTGAAATACTACTGCCAAAAACTTGAAAGACTCTTTTAGTGTGTAACTGCATAAAAATTACTACTGTCATTGAATGCCTTAATTCTCATACTTCTTCCAGTTGGTTTTTGCTCCCTATAAAAGAGCATGCATTTCTCAGTATTAGACATCTCATAAGCTGCATTGCATTGTATTTTTGTTTTCGGCAGAAAATTTATTTCTCTTCCTTGTTCTTATTTTTTAGAAAGTTCTTGATAGAGTTCTACATTTTTCTTGTTCACCTGGCTCCTAGTTTTTAATGTTGGTATCAATAGCAATCTGATCACTGTATCCTGGGAGGTAAACGCTCATTCAACCGTGAGCACCTAGCAGGGGCGAAATCTACTTTGAGGATCAATCGTTAAATGATTGTCTCAATCTCCTATTTTGGTATTCCTGTTTCTATTTTTTGTTATTACACTGTAAGTATTCTGTTTCTGTATGTTCTATTATTATATAGCAATAATTCTTCTTTCTAGTTTTCTATTCTGGATTGTAATTTATTTTCTTTTAATTTAATCTGAAATATTTTTGTAACAAATAAATCAGAACTGTTTCTTCTTTATTTTTACTCTTTGATTAATAATTGATTAAATAATTAATTGTTTAATTATTTAATTAATTTCCTTGCATAAAATTACCAACAATTGTTTTGGTAGGAAAAAAAGTGGAAAACAAATTGTTGAGAGGAAAAAAAATAAGAATGAAAATGCAAAATTTTCTAAGAATTTTTTTTTCTTACTTGCGAAGAAAATAAGAAAGAAAATGAATAAAATGAAAGAGAGTTTTTCAAGGGGGAGAAAAATTATAATTATATTCTTAATAATAGAATTTTTAATTTATTTTTGGAATATATGAAGATAAAATAGAAAATTATATTAAAGTGAATTATTTTCTTTCATTTTTTTAACAAAATAGAAAATAATTTTTTTTTCTCAGTGAATAAAAATATTATCCTCTCATTATTTTTTCTTTCTTGGAATCGTGTGTTTACCCTAAACAATCTATTGTTGTGGGATATGATCCTGACAATGTCAATACAATTGTATATACTTCTGAATTTCTTGTTTTTTTATTATTTTATTATAAATGTAAAGAAAAACGGATAAATACTTGACAATAAAATTAATATTTAAATCGTTTTGGGAAGTGTTTATTGAAAAATATTAATTTAACTTAGATGATCTTAAACATTAAAAAAAATCAAATGTTTAACTTCTAAAAATCCTTATCCTTATCAACTTAAATTTTACAAATTTTCCTAATAAATTTGTGCTTTTTTATTGTGAATTTCTAGCTCAATCTCTAGAAAGATAGTGATGTGATTGATTAGAAATGAGTGTGGTGTAAAAAAGAGGAGAAAAAAATGTAATGAAAACAAAAAAATCCCAAAAAATTGAATAAAAAAGTGAGAAAAGATTGGAAAATAAGTTCTTAAAAAATAATAAAATATAAAGTAGAAAATAAGTGATGTGTTGAATTGAAAATTGAGAGTATTATTATATATAAAATAAGTTGAGTTGTCTTGTAATTATTTATTATATTCTATCACAAATAAACCAAAATTTATAACCAAAATTTATAACGTAGCAGTTATGTAATGTGTATCGTTAATAAAAAGTTTTAACATTCAAAATTTCCTCACCAATATTTTCATAAAAAAAATATTATTACACAAACAAATAATTAGTCGAAGTGTGCGTAAACTGGTCCGAACAACACCTTATCCTAAAATAAAATAAAATAAAATAAAAAAACAATTAGTACCCAAAACCTAAGCCTAACATACCCACAAATGTTTGATAAATCTACCTTAAACATATATGTTTACATGTGGAATAATGGATGGATATTATAAAATAGTGACGGACGGATTGTTGCGGGGATAATGGAGAGATGGTGCCCTTCAATTTAGTTATGAATTGTTGGTAGATTTTAAATGTTTATTTATTTATTTATTAAATTATTTATTTTGGAGTATAGTACGTTATGGGTTAATACTCTATTCATATTGTTCTTTCATATTCTTATAACCTTCAAAATCTTTGATATTTTATAACATTTCAATTATTTTGTGTCTTTAATTTTATGTATTTTTGGATTCTATAAATATTTTGTAACATATTCTTATATATACATATTTTTGGGGAAAAATACGTTCTCATGGAATTTTAGATTCTACTACTTGTACAAAATTAATATAAATCAAATGATTAAATTAAATTGTTGTATTATAGAGAAGACAAGTTAAATATAAAACATATCGTACCGATATCAAGGTGTTGCTAGTTATAAAGAACTTAAATTATCTTAAAGAAAACAAGATTTTCGTATTTCAATACAATACAATTTAAACAAATTTGCGGTTAGTAGAATTTTTCAATTTATATTATACAAATTTAAAATTTGAAAAATCACATTGAGATGACGTGTGGAATTCTAAGGAAAGAATTTTTATGAGTTTTAGTTGCGTGAGTAATGAGTATGACATAAAAAATAAATCACTTTTTTTCTTTTATTTATTGTATTTCTTTATTATTATATTTAATTCCTCTGACTTAATACACCAAACACAAGATATGTTTGTAGAAGGAAAATTCAGATTATGGATGGGTGGGGCTCCACTACCCACCCACCATCCCACACGGTCCAACACACTTCCATGTTCTCCCCTTTTTATTTTATTTTAAATAATCGGTATCCGTTCAAAATCACAAATTCTTTTGGTCATTTAGAAAAAAAATATTGGGGATTTTATTATTTAGTTCTCTATTGAGTAGTTATTTAGGATTTACACTTGAAATCACTTTTTTTCACCTATAAATTGTTTAAAAAAAATCTTTGTATTTTGCTCACTCTATTCAACAATATTTACGAATCTGTCATTTTATCCTATACAATAAGACAAAATTGAACAACAGTGAGTTGACGTTAACGTAAACTATTCATGCAATATATTACAAAATACATTTTGAATTCATGTTAACATAGTTGAATTTTTATTTTATTTTTGCACGTTAATGTTAACGTATTTTTTTTTATATATTTTAAACGTTAACGCAGTTTTATATTATTTTTTTTTTGTGTTTCACGTTGTCATATATTTCTTCATCTATTTGTGTGCGTTTAATGTTAACGCATTTTTTGCTATCGGACTGTGGATTTTAACGTTAACGTATTTTGTTTTTAGGGAATTTTATATGTTAACGTATTTTGCTTAAGTATTTACGTTAACGTTATATCACATACTTGTGCGCTTTAACGTTAACTATCATATATGAGTATTTTGTCCTTTTGAGCTGAATGTGTGTTTGGATTGAGTTTGCGTTAATGTTAATATATATTTTTTATGAGAGTCTCTTATGTTAACGTTAAAGCATTCATGTTGTCTGAAAACTCATATGTGTAAAAATAAAAAACAAGTACTGAAGTTAACGTTAATGCACATTTTTTTATGGCTCTTTTTGTGTTAACGTTAATGCATTTATGTTATCTGGAAAAATCATATGTGAGAAATGAAAAACAAAACACTGACGTTAACATTAAATACAGATTTTTTGGGGCTCGTCCATGTTAACGTTAACACATCAAGTATTGGAAAAACATGTGCGCAAAATTAAAAATTGGTGTGCATTAACGTTAATGAACATTTTCACCCCACTGCCGAATCGAACATCAAACCGGTGTTAACGTTAACGTTAAATCTAGGTTAGTGGTTACTGGTTATGGCTAGTGGTCGCCGATGGTTGTCTGAATCGAAAATGAACATCACTACCGCCGAACAACATCGCCAAATCGAACATTAACATCGCCAAAAACACCATCAAAACGAACACCACCGCCGAAACAAACATCAAAACCAGAAAAAAGAAAAACAAATAAGAAATACCATGAACTAGAGAGAGAGAGAGAGTAGGGGAGGGCCGGATCTGATTGGTGGTCGACGATGGTTGCTAGATCTGGCTAGTAGTGGTTGATGGTTGTCTGAATCGAAAATAAACATTATTGATATAGGGGAATCTCGTAAGGAGCATCACGGGGTCAAAAGTTTACCCAGTTATAGAAGAGCGGCCGGAACGAGGGCTAAAAACCCCTCAGTACCGAGCTGGGGTGTCCCTCAGCTGAACTGAGGGTTGTCTCAGTAAAGAAATCAAGACCGACGAGCTAAGGTCCAAACCCCTCAATGCCGAGCTGAGGTGTCCCCCAGCCGAACTGAGGGTTGTCTCAGTGAAGAAATCAGGACCAACGAGCTGAGGTCCGACCTTCTGAACTGACGGTATGTGGAACCCTTTGCTCGCCACCACAGCACTCGGGAGTTCGCCAGGCCGTTGTGAGGCCATGGCCCATGGGCCTCCAGTTATGGGTTCAAAAGCCAGCCCAAACGATTAAAGGGTTGACATGTCTGCTCATTGGTTGTCCAGCAGATTAAGTTAATTAACCTGAGCTGGCCCCCTAATTTCGCGGCACTAATCAGGTACTGACGCCTATAAATACACCGGGGTATCCACTGCCCAACGGTATGTGACTACTACTGAACTCAATACATATTTTCAGCCCTCCACCTCGGAATACTTATCCTCACGCCGGAGGGACTTTATTGGGGATAACCCCGGTGGGTCTTTGTGTAGGTGTTGTGTGCAGAAGAGTGGAGCTCTGCTCGGAGTCTGTTATCACCCCTGAACTCAACTTGCTACAGCATTAGTGGCCGCCCCGTGTCTCAGGTATCCTCTTGGACCACATTGTTGACCAGCAACCACTTTTTGGCATCAACAGTTTGGCGCTGTCTGTGGGAACGCACTAAAAGCCTCCCTTGATCGTCAACTCCCCACGAGGTTAAGATTTGATGATCACAAGGTCTGGGAAGAAAATTTGCTAGGCCGACCAAGCACCCGCCACCAATTGCAATCCACCCCCATATCCGTGCAGGATATGTCTAGAGCTCCCAGGTCGGATCCCCCGGTACCCCTTGAGGAGGGGCTCCGCCTGTCTGCCATCCCGTTGTCCGGGCTGGAGAGATCGACCACTCTGCAAGCCGCCCAAGTGGAACCTATCTTGTCTCCAGGGCAGTTTGTTGGGCAGGCCTCTGGAGCACCTGAAGCAGCCCG
The DNA here is from genome assembly GCA_016647705.1 of Eucommia ulmoides. Classification (NCBI taxonomy): domain Eukaryota; kingdom Viridiplantae; phylum Streptophyta; class Magnoliopsida; order Garryales; family Eucommiaceae; genus Eucommia; species Eucommia ulmoides. Next base: position 13,783,388 of record CM028326.1, read on the forward strand.
CGTCGATCTTTTGGAGCATTAGCTCAACGAATTCCAAACCTTCTTCCAGATCGTCTTGGCTCGCTTGCCACCAGTCCCTCCGATAGATCTTCCTACAGTCCAAGTTGCGAGTAGGGAGGGTAGAGCGGTTGTGGGTGAAGAACGTATCATCCGTTCTGACGGACGTGACCTGCCGCCTCGGACCTGCAACGTTGATCGAAGGGGAGTGGAGGTGGCACCCCATGAGATTTCAGGATCCCCGTCGCCACCTCCACCACGGCGAAGGAGAGGCAATCGAGCCGACTCACCCCTCGCCCATAGCGCTACCGTGTGGTCCGATCATCACCCCCGTTACTTTCGGGAGGTCGATTCACATTCTCCACCACGACAGCTCCCGTCTCGGGCCACTTTCAGTCAAGCTCAGGCCCAGCCAGAGGCTGAGGTGGTGGTGGAAAGGCGCTTAGCTGACATGGAGGCGGCCTTGCAACAGATCTGGGGAACCAGGGGCCCGTCTGGACTTCCCTCGGAGGTAAGATCTCCTTTCGTCAATGAAATTCTGGAAGAGCCCCTGCTCGGGCGATACACCCATCCCCAAATGGTCTTCTATGACGGTGTCACTGATCTGGCGGACCACTTGTCCATCTTCAGGTCGTATATGGATCTACACACCGCCTCAATAGCAATGAGGTGCAAGGCATTTCCTCTCACCCTCACAGGGGCCGCCAGGGCTTGGTTCCGAACTTTGGCACCAACTTCCATCTCCAATTTTCACGAGTTAGAGTTACTCTTCATTTCGCGATTCGGGCGATCGCGACGTAGACCAAAAACCATGGCCCATATCCTCGCACTCCAACAATTACCCAATGAGTCGCTGGGGGATTATGTGGAGAGGTTTTACAAGGAGATCATTGGATGTGATGAGCTCAGTGACGTGTTCGCGATGAGCACATTCATCGACGACCTGAAGCATCGACGCCTCATGTATGACCTCTGTTCTAACCCAGCTCCTACTTTAGATGCTGCCCTGGAGAGAGGCACGAGGTTTCATAATGCTGATGAGAGGGGAGCGGCACGGAAAGATCGTAGAGACAGTCAAAAGAAGAAAGGAAAGGTAGAAAAGGGGTCGAACAAACACCATGGTTCTAAAAGGCTGCAGGTAGAAGGAAGACTGGGGTTGTTGCCCGGAGATTGGAGACCGTTCCCGCCACAGGCAAACTGCCAACAGAACTACACGTCTCTCACGGTCTTGGTGGCCACCGTCTTAGCTGAGAATGCAAGGAGGGATTTATTTCCTCCTCCTCCTCCACCCAGCGAAAAACTGATGGGGAGGTCTATGGACAAATACTGTGAGTTCCATAAAGACCGGGGGCATTCCACCGAGAATTATTTTCGACTTCGGGAAGAAATTGAAGCCCTCATTAGCAGGGGGTACCTAGGTCGCTATGTTTGAAGGGACGACCGGGCTCTCAAAACGGAAGAGCACGACTCCCGCGAAGAACATAGGGGTCGCAAAAGAAGAAGAAACAGAAGTCACCCCCCTCCTAGGTCAGATGCAGGGAGGGGCAATGACGAGCACAAGATTGATGGCGAGATTAGTGTCATCCACGGAGGATTGGGCCTTGGGGGAGAGACCCTCTCATCCAAGAAGAGGTACTAGCACAAAACCAAAAGAAAAGTAAGCGAAGACATCTTCGCGGTCAGCATGGTTGACGCTGCGAAGCACAACGTTATTTCATTCAGCAAGGTAGACCTTAGGGACGTGCATGTGCCTCACGACGACGCCCTCGTCATCATGGAGATCATCCATCACTACAAAATGGGATGGATCCTGGTAGATGGTAGTAGTTCCGCCGATATTATCTTCAAATGGGCGTTTGAGAACATGAACGTGGATCTCAGCGCGATAAAACCGTCGACGGCCCCCCTAGTCGGTTTTGGAGGGAATGTTGTGAACGCCGCCGGGTGGGTCTCACTTCCAATGACAGTCGGGGCCGATCTACGGGCCTCCACCATTTGGACCAAATTTCTGATCGTAGACAGGCCCTCGCCCTATAACGCAATCATGGGTCGACCTACGGTGGCTGCCCTTAAAGCCGTCTGTTCTCCATATCACTAAGCGATGAAGTTCCCCACCGAGGGAGGTGTGGGAGTGGTGAGGGGTAACCAGGAATCCTCTCGGGCCTGTGCTCGAAGGGCGTTGGAGAAGAAGAAATAGCAATCACAGACAGGGCCAGGGCTCGGAGATTCCGAACTCATGGCTCTAGGTCAAGGGCCAGTGCATGTGCCCATCGATGATCCAAGGGAGGAAGAGGCTGGTCCCCGACCTCATGAGGAACTAGAGGAGATTTCCATACACCCGACCATCGAGGAACGAACTGTCAGGATCGGTGCTAGTCTCTCGCCTGAACAGAGGGATGAACTCATCCAACTTCTTCAACGCAATTACAACGTGTTTGCCTGGTCCCATGACGAGATGCCAGGTATTGATCTGGGCATAGCAATGCACAGCCTCCATGCTGATCCACACCATCCTCCCGTGCGACAAAAGCGGCAAAAATTTCATCCATAACGCCAGAAGTTAATTGAAGCAGATATGGACAAATTGATCAACTCTAGCGTCGTTGAGGAGGTCAAATTCCCAGATTGGTTGGCGAATGTGGTCCTGGCTTCCAAGGCTGGTAACAAGTGGCGCCTCTGCGTTGATTTCAAAGATCTAAATAAAGTCTGCCCGAAAGACTTCTTCTCCCTACCCCGGATTGACATCATTATAGACGCCACAGCGGGGTATGAGCGCCTGAGTTTCCTCGATGCTTATGCCGGGTACAATCAAATCCCATTGTTCCCCCCCGATAAGAGCAAAACGTCATTCATCACTGATAGGGGTACCTACTGTTACAAGGTAATGCCGTTTGGCTTGCGCAACACCGGGGCCACCTATCAACGACTAGTAAACAAAATGTTCAAGGAAGAGCGGACGGTCGATGGAGGTTTACATTGATGACATGTTGGTTAAAAGCTCGAGAGCTCTTGACCACACCTAACATCTCCACGATTGCTTCGAGAAACTCCGGGTCCACCGTATGAAGCTCAATCCAAATAAGTGTATTTTTAGGGTTTCTGCGGGGAAGTTCCTGGGGTACATGGTCTCCCAACGCAGCATCAATGCTAACCCTGACCAAATACACACAATTCTCGGGATGGCCTCTCCTCGAAACAAGAAGGAGGTATAGATGCTGATGGGGAGACTCGCTACACTCAACCGCTTCATATCTAGAGCATCGGAAAAGTGTCTGCCGTTCTTCAAAGTGCTAAGGGGCAACGGCAATTTTGGATGGACCAACGAGTGCGAATTGGCTTTTCAAGCGCTCAAGAGTTATCTATCATCTGCTCCTTTGCTCAGTGTCACGGTCTTAGCTTGTCCAGTGCTTGTTCTCGCACATGGCCGCTTGTCCGTGACCCTTTTCATTTGTTTTCTAGACTAGTTTAGCTTAGATTAGCTTAGTTTAGTTTATTTCTTTCATTTCTTGTAGAAAG